>JAKZAP010000020.1:1573462-1950479 GCA_023053575.1 Branchinecta lynchi
GAATCTCAATAAGTGATTAACACCATTATGTTAGGATTGGAATTTGGGAAACGTTAAGAGCTAGAATCTGCATAGAAATGGTTGAATTTGGCAGGAAAAAGCTAACTTAAAAAATCTCACCTGTAGTGCCCACTTTTTGTGATCACGGGTATTGACTAGCCTACAGTAGCTGCTGCTGCCAGGACGTCACTCCATCCTGTTTCTGAGAATTCTTAGGATCCCGGTGTGTAATCCGCTGTAAATGATAGAATTTGTAAGAGAAGCAGTTAAATATTAGTCAACACGAAAAAAAAAAATAGTGTTCAGAAAAGTTTTGCATGTGGCTCTTTTTATTTTGTTCTTGGGTATCATAACTACTATCGTGACCTTCAATATATTGTCAAATTGTGCTTCTCCAAAACGATACCTAGTAGCTGGCTTATAGTCTTTCATGCTGCCTTTTAGCGTTACTGTTCGTATGTGATCCTTTCTGTTCAATAATTTAAAGCTCGAATTCTCAGTTTCTAGGATTCTGTAAACTTTTCGACAGATTTCGTAAAATTTTTTCGCTCTGCACTGCACCCCTCAAACGAGAATGCACTTCAGATACATCCTGTACACAGAAAAACTACACAAAAAAACTAATTGCAATTCAGTTACTGTGGTCCAATTCAGAGTTAGTGCCCAAAGAATCTATATTTTCTGTACCTATGCTGAATGATTACTGTTCGGCATCTATTTAATTCTATGTACTGTACCCTGTCAGCTTCCCTGGACAATCATTATCTCAAATTCATCATGTAGCCTTTCAAGAAATTATGTTATAGGCTAGCGACTGTGAGATACAGCCTGGATACAGTAGTTCATCTAAACAGTCACAAATATTTATTAACAATAGCAGAATCTGAATAGCTTTGGCCTACCCACAAATGACTGATCTACCTCACAGTCAGGAACTACAACCTAACTCCTTGAAAGGCTATACTAAAAATCAGCTATAGAAGATTTCCAGCCACAATCACCACCATCATCAATAATCTCATTTTAGGACAAATAGGAAAGTTAGGGCCTAAGCCCTGCTGGGACGTGGCAACGAATTGTTATGCATCTCACTATTGATGAGTGGGATTGTCGCTAGTAACCCCACTCATAGATGTGTGGACTCGGCGTAAGAGTATCCTGGACACGTGACTCCAGGCGCATCGGTACCAAGGGCGGTCATGGCCACCAGCCTCAATGATGAGTATAGAAGCTTCATTATAGAGTAAGATCATGACGGCCAGGGTCTGCGTATCCTATAGAGTATATGTGTACAAATAAAGATATGAGGCTTGAGCCCAGACTGGGGGAAACACACTTCTGGGATGCACATAAGAAATCGACCCACAAAATATTTTTGGGAGCACAGAAGAACGCCAATTTCTCCAATCCAATTCCAATTTCTTGGAATTTGTTCAGTTTTCCGGATGTGGTGCAGTAGCCTATGTTTCTTGTCTATTTTTTTTTTACTGTTTAACTGTTCAGCCAAGGTGGATTCCCAACCAGGGGCGTCCCGAGCCTTTCTTTATTGGGGAGGGGGGGGGGGGACCTGGTAAAAATTGACCGAATCGGTACCTGATATTGACCAATTTTTTTTTTTTTCTAAAACACAGCGAGTTGCCTTCAAGAAGCTATAATGTAAAAAGTTGTATAGTATGTACAAAATCAAGTCTAAAGAGAAAATACGCCATCAGGGAGACGCCGTCACTAGCCTTTTATCTTTGGGGGACGTCCAGTTTTGCCAACAGGCCTTGAAAATGTGCCGACCCAAAACGCAGTTGCCACAAAGCAACAACGTCGTGAACGTCTGTACCCAGGAAAAATGAAAGCACCGCAGGGGAAATTTTTTTAATACGCCTTTTTTCTGGCAAATTCTACCTTTTAACATGGTTCAAGCACCTAAAAATTCCACGCCTCAAATGCCAACTAAACGATGTACCCTTCTTCTAAATAGTGAAGACTGCTAAACGTGCCACAGGCAAAGTTTTGTGGAAACACTCATGATCAAAGTGCTTTTTTGCAATCCCAAGGCTACTTCATAAACCACAGAGCTGCCTGGCGAAAAAAGGGTCCATCCGGGGTTAAATAGATGTAAAGTACATCTATTCTGAATTTGCAGCAAACAAAAATAGGCTAGTTTTCATGTCAGGAGACGTGCTTATTCCTGAAGTTCTGCAATCATTAGAAGTATAAGTTAAGTAATGAATGGAAACCAGTTGAGGCCACCGTTAAATGGTAAATAACAACAGCTATAAATGCCACTTCAATTACCAAGCACAGTAACTGGGGTGAACCAAACAATATGAATTCGTACTACCGAAAAATTAACTAAAAAAAATAAGGAGTCCATCGAGAGCAATATAACGACCGAGTTTGGGAATGGGATAAACTCTTGGGAGAAGCACCTAAAACAACCGAATAAGGTAAGTCTGGTAACACATGAGGACGAAAAAAAAATCAGGTGAATTACCGAATTGGTAACGAATTAGAACCAAATGAATCTGATTAATCACCGAATTATGAAACGGATTGACAGAATGCGATAGAACAGATACAGACTTGAGAAAAGTCCCGTGAACAGCCAAATTCGCTAACGAATGACACTAAATAAATACGTACCACCGAATTTACATATGGACGTACCGAATGCGGTGAAATCGACTCGGGACTGAACAAAAGTGGAATTATTTACCAAATTCGATAAAGACTGGGAACCAATAAACACGTTAAATCACCTAATTTGGCAATGTGAGTACAAAAGAGTTTATAAAACAGATCGATTCGGCGAAAATTTGACAGAATACCCAAAACGTAGGGGGGTACTGCACAACCCCCCTGATGCCCCTGTTCCCAACAACTATATTTTGCGGTTGTTACCCTTCATGCCACCCCCCAGCAAATTTAGTGACATTCACCATCGCAACCCTTGAGATCTGAAAATAAAAACTAAGTGATATTTACAAATCAGTATCTGGTTTTCACTTTCAAAATTTGTAGATAGCAAAAAGCTGCCAAGATTTAGGGGAATGGGTAAAAATAGCCCAATGCACACACCTGAAAAGTTCAAAGCGCAGCCGCCTAAAAAAAATGCCCAAATGGCGCAAATGTCCACCATCTGGCAACACTGATGCCACCACATTTGAGCATGGGTATCAAAAAAGGGCTTAATGTACTAGACTGCCCCAAGTTGGTCAGAGATACCTCTCTGCATACGTTCTGGTCTGTAGATGTTTTCTTTGTGTCTCTACTTGGGGTAACTGAAGTAAGTCCAGACCCATAAAAGGAGAAAGCCTTTGCATTGTTCTTTAATACCAAGTCAGTCAGTAAATAATAAGGGCTTATTAATTTCATACCCAACGTATGGGCACCATGCACATAAGTCCGGGCATGCCCAGACTTTGGGGCACCATGCCCAAAAATTTAGGATTTGTGTAAGACTGGTGGATTACCGGCTACTGCTCTGCAGTGCATCAAATTTGACGTCACAATGATAGATTGGCTGTTATCTTCACGCTTCTTCTCCAGGGCTCTACTGCCATACAGCTGTTGAAGGACCCCTCGCCCTATTTACTCTTCAACTTACGGTATTTTGAAATATTTTAATACTTTAAAAGTAGTATATTTTGCAGTAGTTACCCCTCGAGTGTGTTCCATCCTACTTATCGTAGTTACTACGCATGACGTCACGAATTCTGACTTTTTCCATCAATGCTGGAACGATTTTTCTATTTTCCTGCAGAATATCACGCCCCAGGCGAATCCGACCAGTCACGATTCAGAGATCTGTAGTTACTATGCTTACTACTCTCCCGAGCGTGGTAAGCAAATAGTTACTATTTCGAGAAGGTTGGAACGGTCAGCGTAGTAACTTTTGGTGAGACTGGAACGGAAATAATAACTAATAGTTACTATTGGTACGAGGGTGGAACACGCTCCTCATCTCACCCCCCTAGCAAAACTTGTGACAATTGCCCCCGCAACCCTCAAGATTAAAATATAAGAACTAAGTGATATTATCTTGTGACATATCTACAAATTGACGCAGAGATTTAGGGGAATGTGCACAAATGCTCCATTACAAATTCAAAGTGCAGCCGCCTAAAACAATGCCCAAATGGTGCCAGAATGGCACGAATGTGCACCAATTGGCAACACTGATGCCTGACTGATGCCAGGCCATTTGAGGATTTATTTTTCCGGCCCATGTTAGCCTAGTGCTATTAGGGTTCTAAATAAAATTGATTGATTGATTGATGGGTATCAAAGAAGGGATTAAGCATTGTCCTAATTGGTGTAATAAGGTGTATTACCACGTTTAAGACTTATTACAGATTCCTCTTTTCCTCGGAGCGCGCTGTAATAAGGTGAATAAGGAGAATAGACTAGCGTTCTATTCTGGCTTATGCAGGGCCAATCAGATCGCTTGGTTGGTTCGCCAGCAGGCCAAGGAGAGGCGCAGCGTCGTCAGGGTTGCCAAGGAAAGCACAACAGTTCTACTTTGTTGGAAGCTAAAGAAACAACTTTTCTTAACAAAAACACATTTTTGTTAAGAAAAGTCGTAATAGTCGTAATTTGTGTTATATTGTACTTGTGTACTGTACTTCAAGTAGTACCAAGAACCTTTTCGGATATTTTTAGAGCTTGAAAAATTGTATTACCTTGGCAACACCGGAAGCCGCATTGATAAGAACCTCTTGGGTTGTACTTTTGGGGGGGGTTGTAACTTTTTAATAACTTGTAACTTGTAACCTTTTGGGTTGTAACTTTTCTTAACAAAAACACGTTTTTGTTAAGAAAAGTCGTAATAGTCGTATAATTTGCGTTATATTGTACTCGTGTACTTCAAGTAGTACCAAGAACCTTTTCCTATATTTTTAGAGCTCGAAAAATTTTATTACCTTGGCAACACCGGAAGCCGCATTGATAAGAACCTCTTGGGTTGTATTTGAACAGGCGTGTGTGTTTAGACGTAGACATCGCGAGCGCTATTCACCTTATTACACCTATTAGGACAATGCTTTAGTGTACTAGACTGCATCGAGTTGGTCAGAGATATCTCAGATCCTCAAAAGCACAAACATACTTGCTATATGCTGACTTGTTCTGGTATGTCAGTGTTTTCTTTGTGTCTCTACTTGCAGTCTACTTGGGGTAACTGTAGTCTGGTTCTGGTAGGGCTTCAGTACCCTTATTAATTTAATACCTGTCAAGCTCGACGGGAGGGCGACGGGACCAGAGCCAGCCACGCGAAAACGTCCCCCAACATTCGCGTTAGTGTGAACCCATTCGCAAGAATTTTGTTTACGCAAGAAACGTCCCGTAACAACGGACACGAATGTAAATATGCTCATATTCAAGCAGTTCTCCGCAGCAAAATACGAAACTAGTCAGTACCTTGACCGCTGCTCTTCCCCAACTGACAAAGCTAATTGTGTTCATTCACACAGTTACGTAAAACTAATTAATCACACACAGATACACAAAAAAACATAACGCAATAAAAAACCATTAGCCACCGCGAATTGCATGACATCTGGCCGAGACAGCGGCGCGTAATTTCACTGTGAGAGTAGCGAGTCCGAACCGACAGGTGGCTCTATCCGAAGCTATTTCCTTCGCTAATGATGAATCCAAACCAACAAAAGGAAGAAACAGAAGTTTTTAAATAGGAAACTTATTTCAATAAAAATATTTTAGTTGTTCTTTAATGCCAGAAGGATTGCTGAAACAGTTAGCTGTTTAATGATATAAAGTTTTTTATTTTTCCTTTCTCTTTGGCTGTTTTAGAAGCCAGAAACAAAGACAAGGTATGGAAAAATCTAGAGAGGTGTTCACATAAGCATACCTCTACTGTATGTCAGTGTTTTCTTTGTGTCTCTACTTGGGGTAACTGTAGTAAGTCCAGACCCATAAGAGCCTTTACATTGTTCCAAGTCAGTCAGTATCTCTCTCTCAGTTCTGGTAGGGCTTCAGTACCCTTATTAATTTAATACCTGTTCCACTGTTCAGCCTTTCTAATCTTTCTATCCATATACATTATTCTATCTAGACCGCCAAGTATCGCCGGTAGAGCATTTACGATACTACGACCCACGGACAACTGTTTTCCGACAGTCTATATGGAAAACTGTTTTCCGTACCGAACTGAAGACTATGTTGTCTTTCCAGCCATTTTCGTCAAAACAGAGGAACGAAATCAAACGAGAACAGCGCGAATAATATCATATATTCAAACAATGTTCACAACGGATATACGGAAGGAAACAAACCTGCAATAAGATTATTACAGGTTTGTTTCCTTCCCCGACGTTGACCCAGAAGATTGACAGCCTAACGAGGACCCTTGCCAAGAAGGGCCGATATATCGATGATGAAGAATCGTAGCTGACGTATATCCGTTGTAAACATTGTTTGAATATATGTTTCAAAGCCAGCTTGGTCTCGAAGAATATTTACGAATAAAATCTTTCTTCGTTCTCAGCCAAAGAACAAATTAACTGGTTTAATCTTTCGTTGGTTAGAACCTGGCATTCTCTGGCCATATAGTCATCCTTGAACCCTAAATATATGCACGAGGAATGACAGATCTTACAAGATGACCCGTTGGTATGTTGTAAACTTCGGCGACTACAGTCGTCATGAGGAGCACGCATTTAAGCATCGGAAATTGCGGTTCATTGCGGACATGTGCTAAAGGAGTTTTGGAAAAAGAGGCATTGGTTGGAGCCTCGGACGACCTTCCCGAAGAGGATGCCTTGTTCCACCCACAGCTTCAAGTTTTCAACTATGCTCATCGATAGTTCCATTTTCTCCCTAGAATTTATATTAAGGCAAAGGAGCTCTTACGTGCAACCAAGAACAAATAATCTACAAGAACCTCCGTCTCCCTGTCTCTGTAAAAGGACCATATGGAGTCGATGAGATATGATGAGATGCTGAATAATGGTTTGAAACATTCTTGGCCATTCCAGGTAAAGCGGTTACTGGAGCCAGTAGGAATGCCATATATATGGAATGAAGGTCTTGGTTGTGTGGATTTGCCAAAAGATCTAGAACGTCAGATTAGAGTAGTTTTTGAAGGTCAGAAAATCCAGTGTTGGCATAGTATTGTTAATAGTTCTATAACAGTGGTAAAAGTTTGTTTTGGAGAGGAAGTGTATTTTAAGTTCAATCTACCCGGGAAAGTTTTATGTCGTTTGATCCAACTAAGGGCAAACTGCCTTCCAATTCAGAGCAGGCATCAGGTTTTCTAGAGAGGTAGTGTGGTTCCTGATAGGAGGTATGCTTGCCCACTTTGTGAGAAGGAGGAAGAAAATTTGGACCATTTCCTCCGTAGATTCCCGAAACTTTCTGATTTAAGGAAAATTTATCTAGAGGGTGTGATTTTTATCACTTCCTGATATTTTGAGCAATAGTAGCCCTACCGTTATTACTCGAGTGGGCGTGTACATAGATAAATGTTTAGAGTTAAGAAGGAGTCTGATTGTTCAAGTTATATTTTTGTTTTTGTTTGTTTGTGTATATGGCCCGTGGGCTTTTGAAATACACTAATCTATCTATCTATCTGTCTATGGAGTCGAATATGTTCTGATACCCTATACCCAATGCAAGCGAGCGGAGAAGGAGCTTTGCAGAACAGCACAATTTGTTAACTCTACAAGCAGCTACTCCGCAGAAGAATACGTACGCCGTCTATGTCTAGTAATGGGCGATATTCGGATTTTTTCGATATTTTCACTTTCGATAATCGATATTTCTCTACCATGTTTCGCTGTAGGATGCGGCTCGTTTCACAAAAAATTAAGAACAAATTATCGTTAAATACTGGTTAAATAGTTTCAGTTTCAGTTTCACTGGACTATATTTAAAGACAAAACAAAATACACAATTTACATTCTTGCCAGGAAAGCACAAATGTAGTGCTTGGCTAGGGCAGGGAAATATCCGATATTAATTTAAACATCAAACAGAATCAACTAACTGAACATTATATTTAAACAAAAAAAGAGGATAGGAAAAAAATATCCTATGGTTTCAACTTTAAATAAAAGGAGAGAGAAAATAAATTAGAATAAAATAAATAGCATCTTGCATCATCTCAAACTCAGAAGAAATAATAACTGAATTACGCAAAACATGTTGCATCAATTTCGGATATATAAATGTAGATTATGTTCGATTATTACAATAATTATGAATGAACAAATATCGTTTCAGATGTCAAAATTTGGTCCGATATATCGTTATCGATTATCGCCCATCACTGAGTCTTTCTTTACAGCTGATTGGTTATCACCATTTTAATGTCACGTATAACTCGCTGCAGACCGGGATTCTCCACCCCTGCAGGCGAAGAGGGAAGTGGACGGGGATCAACCCAAACTACACAGCCTGTTTCAAAGTCAGCTTGGGCTCAACGAATATTTATCTGTAGTACTGTCAGGCAGGGGCGTCACTATGGGAGGGGGAGGGGGGGGGGCTCCCCCCCAAAGGTCCTGAGAAATTACTTTCGTCGGGCGAAGCCCGGCGAAAGTTCACTTGTTTGTCGGCGCGAAGCGCCGGCAAACACAGACAAAATTATATTTTGTATGCTTTTTATCAGGCATCGGTCGATTCGTCGGCAAATCGGGTGTTTTTATATGCAAGAAATAAAATCCGGCAAACGTTTGTCGGGCAAAACACTGAAGAAATCGAATTATGCATGCTTTTGTCGTGCCTCGGTATTCTCGTCGGCACATCGGGTTCTTTTTATACAGAAGGAATCCAGAAGAAATAAAAAAAATAAGTTTTTGTCGGGCGTCGGTCGACTCGTCGGCACATCGGGTTCTTTTTATACGCAAGAAATGAAATGCTGCAAACATTTGTCAGGCAAAGCACTGAAGAAATCGAATTCTGCATGCTTTTGTAGTGCCTCGGTTCGTCGGCACATCGGGTTCTTTTTATACATAAGAAATCCAGAAGAAATAGGTTTTTTATGCTTTTGTCGGGCGCCGGTCGACTCGTCGGCACATCGGGTTCTACTTATACGTAAGAAATCAACTTTTTGCAAACTATGTCGGGCGCACCCAGGAAGTTTAAGTTTCACTGGCATAAGGGATTATTTTTAAACGTATGGATCGAGTTCTGTACAGTCTAGTAGAGCAAAACACAGAACAAATCAAATGCTCGATGGTTTTTGTCGGCCGTCGGTATTCTCGCACATCAGGTTCTTTTTACACACACAAAAAAAAAATTAATCAAATTCTGTAACTTTTTATCGGGCGCATGCCGAAAGTTCAAGTCTCGTCGGTACATCGGCTTCTATTTACGCGTAAAAAATAAAGTTCTTTACAATCTTGTCGGGCAAAACACAGAAGAAATCGAATTCTGAATGCTTTTGACGGGCTTGGGTATTCTTGTCAGCACACCGGGTCTTTTATACGTAAGAAATCAAATTCTGCAAACATTTGTCGGTCGCAAATTTTTCCGGAAAAAATATAGATTTAAAAAAAATTCGCCGGCGTTGCTTAGATCAACTTGTTCTGGTTACAGTCGTTGGTAGCTTCGCTTCTTAGCAAAAGTTGAAACGAAAAGCCGAATATGTGAAATTAAATATATGAATTTACATTAAAGGAACAATGTCAACTGATGCATTACAGTAAGTTTTACACAAAATTTCGCCTGCGGCGCATTTTGTAGTATTCCCTATTTGGAAGAATGGTGTATCATTTAGTTTTCCTTTTAGGACAGGAATTCTTTGGGTTTTGAAGTTAAAAGCCGGAAATTGTATGGTACTATAGCTGAATTTCCGAAAAAAAACAGATTAAAAAAATTTTGCCTGCGGCGCTTGGTTTAACTTGCCTTGGTACAGTCGATGGAAGAAGCTTCGCTTTCCAGCCAAAGTTAAAATGAAAAGCCGAATATATGAACTTAAAAATAAGAAATTATACCAAAGGAATAACCTCAATTGATGCGTTGTTACAGTTAGTTCACAAAAAATTTCGCATGCGGCGCATTTTGTAGTATTCTTTATTTTTAAGAAGAACCGTGTTTCATTTAGCTTTGCGTTTTAGGATTGAGATTCGCTGAAACACATTAAAAGCTAGAACTTGTATGGTAGGTATAGCTAAATTTTTCCGGAACAAAAGACAGATTTAAGAAATTTCGACTGCGCCGCTTAGTTTAACTAGTTCTTGGTACAGTTGTTGGAAGCTTCGCTTTTTACCAAGGCTAAAATGAAAAGCCAAATATGTGAACTTAAAATACGAAATTACATTAAAGGAATAATCTCAACTGATGCATTACAGTTAGTTTTACCCCGGTTCTATTCTGTGCTGGCGGGAAATGTACACCGGCGTGTTTTGTCGGCACATTTTTTAGTCCGTCGGCACAAACCGGACGTCCAACCCCCAAAGGTAAAAGGCTAGTGACGCCCCTGCTGTCAGGGGCGTCCCGATACCTTCCTGATAGGCGGGAGGGAGGGGGGGGGTGGAGCTTCAGAATTTTACCGGAAATTTTTCAGGTTTTACTGGAAATGTCTCAGTAATGTCTCTCTACAGAAACTCTAGAATAGGGCTACTGTTGTGTTCTCGCTTCTATTGTGTGTTACAAATAACAAAATATAGGCTCATGAAAGTCTTACTGAAAAGGCACCTTATTTTTCATTCTGATGTTTGAATACTGAAATATTCGGAACACATCTGAGGAATTTTGAAGATTTCGTAATAACGGTCAGAGCGTGTGCTGCTTGCATGGCAAACCAAAATTCACTCAGACGCGGAGAATTTGAATTTAAACAAAGACCTGCCTTTCCAGGGCTCAAAATGCGACATCCGAGAAGTTAAGCCTGTAGAAAAATGATTTTAAATATACCTTCAGCCCAAGCTGACTGCGAATCATATTTGATAGTGCAAAACGGATACGTCAGCTGAATTTTATTAGAGCTATATTTCCGTCCTTCTTGGCAAGGTCCTCTCCTTGGCTCAAAGCCGTTCAATTAGGAAAAAATGAACTTGTGGGAAAACAAAATTTGTGGGAAAACCACCCTTGCCAAGTAGGGCCGAAATATAGCTCTAAAAAAATTCAGCTGACGTATCCGTTTTGCACTATCAAACTAATAAAATGATTTAGGATATGTCTTGCAATGAATCTGATATTTTTATTTAATTTTTCGGCAATGGCTTACATTTCTAGCTGGTGAATAAGATAAGATAAGATAAGATTTATTTCCGGAAAAGCACAAAGGGCCATGGAAACAAGAAAACAACACAAAATCCAAACCATAGCCGCAACCACTATTTACAAAAAACTTTCCCTGTGAATCATGGCTACCTTTAGGAATCTTCCCAAATTTCTTATATCTCTAAAACTTCTACTTTTCAAAATTTGTTTAAACCTTTCCTCCCCCCAAATCATTTCCCCAAATATTTCCTTCCTCAGGTCTTTTAACTCCTGACACTCACACATTAAATGGAATATACATTCATTAATTTTACCACACATCGGACAGAAGTAAGGACCACGGAGCACTCTAACCTTACCCAAATATTTCCTTCTTAGTCCTACCGGTAAACAATCTGCCCTCAGGCTAATTATAAGTTGAATTTGGTCTAAAGGAATTCCCGCCTTGAAATAAACTTCTTCCCCCCATGTCTAGCCTAGAGGGACAAGCACATAGAGGTATCACAAAGCCGAAAGAATAAGTTCATTATATGAAATCGACTATCCCGGGATAACGGAGAAACGAAGTAATGCATGTTTATCGGGTTTTCAACCCACCCTGCACTTTTTTCCATCACGTTTTCCATTTGTCCGCAACACGTCCAATTTCACATTCTTCAACTAGATTGGTTCCAAATGCGATTCGGACAGTTGATGGTCAGCAAGTGGCCTGAACCAACACTGATCTTGCTAAAACGTCTTTTGCGAAGTCCCATTTTGCTGAGGTAACAGGGATTGTCTTGACCAGCTTGAAAGCTTTCCATACTTGTGAAGAAATCTTTCAATTCACGAAAAACTTCCAATATTTTCTTTTTGTCTGTTCGAGTCTCTCCTGGCGACTTTTGAGATCATATGTCGGAACAAGGCTAACTCGTCTTTGAAGTCTTCTCGGCTTATCACCGGTGAGGAGTCGAGAAAGCTGTCGAAACTGCAGTAGACGGTACCGTGAAAGTATTCCTGGAACAGTTTTTCACACGATGACTGTTCCGGTACGCTATGTTGTCTGTCTGCAAGAATCACTGGTAAGTTGTGTGCCGGGGTCATCCTGGTAAGCTGTGAGTATATACTTATCCGGTAAGCAACAAAATTCCGGTACATTCCCTGATGTAGCGTTTGCACGGACAAGAAATCCCGTCGAGTAGAAAGGAATTGTGGTCGACTCGAAAGGATTCCGTTCGTGAAGACGAGTAGAAGAAAAGTCTAGCGGGACGGGAATCCTTTCATGATGAAAGGAATTCCGGTCCACTTGAAAGGAATCTTGACGGCGGCGCCGGTAACAAGACCAAAGGTGTCGATGGGATCCCAAAATTCTAAGATTCGATCCAGACAATTCGGTCTTATCTTTGCCAGGCTAATCATCAGAGAAAACCGAGTTCAGATATTCTATCTACCTATCTGTACCTCTATAAGCCATATCTATTTTGACGATATTGACCGAAACTTCCTGCTTTACTACTGCCAAATTTGCGGTTTCGCCCGAATTCCGAGCGAACTACTAGTCCAGCAAAAAAAGAAAAATTCAGAAACGAAGCCGGCGTATCTCCTTATCCCTATAAAGAAATCTAATCAGCTTTAAATAAAATTTTGACTTAAAAAAAAATGCGGGTACAACCGGATTCCGGACTAATTATATATCCGGGTAAAAAATGATCATTATATACAGACTCAGCGTCTCTTCTTACCTCTAAATATATCATCTAATCAACTTCAGATAAAGCTTTTACTTTTAACATATTTTCCGGTTTTGACCGGATTACAGGCGAACTATATAGTTGTCCGGCAAGAAAATGGTTTTCACCATCGGGTTCAGCATGTCTTCTTACCAATAAATCAAACATTTAATCAACTTCAAATGAAACTGTTACTTTTAACCAACTTTCCGGTTTTGGCCGGATTCCGGACGAACTGCTTGTCTGGCGACACAATGATTTTCACCATCATGCTCAGCATGTCTTCTTACCCCTAAGTCAAACATTTAATCTGGGCCGTTACAGAACGTAAGATTTGCCAGAATCTTCAGTGTCCGCTAACAACTCTTTCACACACAAGGATATGAGAATCTTCTTTTTTGACTTCTTTTATTTGCTTAGATTTCCCACTTTTTGCATCATCCAAATCATCAAGCCATTGGGAGCGACGTCAGCGTCGTTCCCTTTCGGCCTCTCTTCTTGGCTCGGTGGCCTGCGTCGTCTGCACGTTTTTTCTTCGTTGCGCATATCTCTGCCTGGGTCAGACGGGATCTAGCTGGCTTCCCTCTCCTGTAGGATCTTGATCATCTGGTGGAAAACCATAACCACGGCACGTTCGGTTTTCAAATGTTTTGCGCCCAGCCGCCGCGCCGCAGAGCAGGAAGGCTGATTAGAAGCGACAAGTGCTAACAAGAAAATCGCTAAATCCAGGTGGAAAGAAATGATATTTTCGAAAAACTCTTTTTTGATGTATTCCACATCAATTCTACTTCTAATAAGAGCATTGCTTTAAGTACTACATGAATACAAATACTTTGTAAGACTGGTTTCAATGACTGCGAGGTAGTCTTCTAATGGGAAGAAATCATCGCTTGACCTCAGTGAGACCTTTCAGTTTTTTCTGCCATTTTTAATCACTTACAAAAACCTCGATCATCAAAAATATAATTCACACACCAACGAAGTCCCTTTTCACTCACCCGGCGTCTCACTCTCCCCAGCCGGGGGTATAACATAAACCTGCGGGTGCGAAACCCCACCATTTGCTTTCCAAAACCTCACCACTTCTATCAAGTTTGTCTTGGGTATGGGATGACTGATAATCATGGTACGATTATCTTTGGATCCAAAACTCTGACTTTTCAGACCAAGGGCTCTTGATGCTTTATGAATTGTTGCCCGTTCTTCATTTGTGAAGTCGGACGAGAACTTTAAATTATCGGTGGAACCTGTAATTTTGTACTTGCGAAGATAATCATTCACATCCCGTCGGAACTGCTGGAGTTGTTTCTGGGTAAGGGCGGGACCACCTGAGAAACCTAGACCGCTGCGCCCAATCACTGCATCAACTTGAACTGGCTGCGACATTCCCTGCTCGTTCTTCCCAAGCCCGCCACCTTTCCAGCCGAGCATCTGAAGAAGTTTTGCACCAACAGATGATGCTGCCTGTTCACCACTACTTGAAACAGGTCCACTAACGTCCGACTTGGCCACAACTTCGTCTCCTTCGTTGGTATCCATCTTATATCTTACGCTGTAATGGTGCTTCTTCAAATACCTGTAAGCAAGGTTATACATTACTGGCGAGATACTCTTTTTGTTCTCAAAGAGTGCACTGACAACCTTGCAACCATCTATTATAAGCAGGGATCTCTGACAGGCATTTGGTGGTTCTGCCTCTGTTTGAACCTGAATGGTTACACCTAAGGCATTTGCAGATCTAGACATAATTCCTTGGGGAGTTTCATGAACATCGTTTGGTTTAGTTATTTCAAGGATCACAAAACGAGATAGTTGCCCAGTTGGATAGTATTCTATTTCCATCACATGGTTGTCTTCCAACTCTGGTGAAACCAGATTTTTGGGAAACGTCTCTTGCGGCTCTGTAGCTTTGTAAATCATGGTCTGCTTACTTTTTCCATTGGGTTTTGCATAATTTGGCTTTGCTTTTGTAGCCTTGGCTTCTGCAGCACTTCCAGCTGATGCCAGAGTCCTCTTCAGCCTTCCCTCAGATTTGGCACTGACTTCTTCCAAAATCCCAGCCCCCATGTCCATAAGAGTTTCCATCAATTCTGGAGAGTATTTGCATCCGAGGAAATGGATATTCAGCAAAGCTTGCGATAAACAGAGAAGCCTATTTGTGCTACAAGTGCCCCAATGCATTTCCAGAAACTTTCTTCTCATTTCCCATTGCTCATCAGTCTCGTGCTGACCTCGGAAGGAATCAACTTCTGTCATCCTTTCCAATCACACTGCAAAAAAAAGAAGTGTTAATGCAGTATGATAATTTGGAACAAGTAGTTGCTTTGAGCCTCAGTCTGTTCCCTTAAATTACCTGACAGTTCTTTTGGAGAATTCTGTCTGCTTACAGAGGCTCAATAAACCTGCTATTTTCAACATCAAAGTGATCTCTGCTAAAAACTTGATAGTAGGTCTAAGTCACTTTCTCAAAATTAGAGGGCAAAAACACGCTGAATGAACACAACCTATGCCACAGACTGAAGATCAGGTTGCACTGTTGAAATGCTAAAAACATGGTTGAGATTTTCTGCTCGACTTTCTTAAAGTAAAAAAAAACTCAACTTTCATGTAGCCTACGGGATTGATAATGGTTACAAAAATCATGGCAGGAATTTTAGTCAGAGACCACGCGACCCTTATCCTCTGTATGCAGCATTAGTGACTTATCGATGAAACACTGACACCAACAGTTACATTTTTGAAGATACCACGGTCTGAAGTCGTTTTTGCAGTTACAGTGGTATCTGATACCGTGATGAAAAGGCGTTTGTGCAGTTATCCCGGTATCTGGGCAGTTATCATGGTATCTGATATTCAGATACCAAGGTCTGTCCGTGGTAATTGATTGTGGTATCTGAAAAAGTCATTTCACCTTCATCATTATCAATAACAGAGACTAGGAATTTGTAACATTGGTGAGAAAGAACTTTGGAACTTAGTAATGTAACTGTAATTTCGGCGATAGTCGTTTTCGCAGAGCAACAGTGGTATCAGATACCATGGTAACTGCAAAAACAACTCATATAGATACCATGGTATCCGCAAAAATGCAACTAATGTTAGAGGCAGTTTGAGCTAGGTAGCAGTCTAGTACACTAGCCCCTTTTCAGGCACGGTGCTCAAAGGTCTAGCACCATGCCTGGGTGGTAGACATTCAAGCACTGTACCTTGGATTTCATGTGTGGTGCATGGATTTCAGTATACAGTGCATACACCAAAAATAGAGTTTCTGTCATAACAACTGAGCATCAACTCGGACAGGGCTGAAATTACTACCATGAAATAGAGAAATCAAAGACAATCCTTTATATATTTTTCACAACAAAAACAAAAGGGCTCGGCTGATGACAGATGTGAAAAACCTCATTTCCTTTTCTACATAGTCAAGGGTTTTGCATGCAGAGTTTCCTGTGCCTCAGCTTTTTCTACCTAGCAGCCAACCAGAATATTGGCTCTTGGGGAATAGATAGGGAAAATACATGGAAAATAGATAGGGTGCTGTTAGGTTTTTTTATCTCCATCATCATTAGAGCCCTTTTGTTTTTGTTGTGAAAAATCTACGAAGGACTGTCTTTGATTTCTCTAATTCATAGTAGTAATTTCAGCCCTGTCCGAGCCAGTGCTCAGTTGTGATGACAGAAACTGTGTTTTTTCTGTATGCACTGTATGCTGAAATCCATGCACCATACATGAAATCCAAGGTACAGTGCTCGAACGTGTAGCACCCAGGCTGGAGCTAGACATTTGAGCACCATGCTTGGAATGCGGCTAGAGTACTAGACTGCTAGGTAGTTTAAGGTTCCAAACTACAGCAAATGGAATTGACAAAAATGGCTTTGAAGCGAAACTATGCTGAAACTAATGTACATCCAAGAAAAAGGCAACTTTACAGTAAGTTATAGGCTAAGTATTGTTTGGTAAAACTGCCTTTGTAAAGATGTGCCATTGTAAAGACAATCTCCTCTTCAGTGCTAACAGCAAGCTGGCGCGGCTGGGCGTCTTTGAGTGAACAGTCGGAGTGAAACTCCCTTGTAACGATACCAGGTTCTCAAGCTTAGGCTGATTCTAAAAGGGAGGGTTTTCATCTGGGACAATTGGCTTTGCTGTAGTCGAACTGGACATGTCATTGCAATACAGATGTCATAGGCTGAGAGGAGATAAGGTACAAAATAACAATTAAGTGTGGAGTTTGCAAGCATCATCGCTGACAGTTGAGCCTGGCTTTGTAGAATGCTCCTTGGATTTTCACTTGGTGAACATGATGTGGTCCAGGGTTTCCCCTTTTGGTCCTGTACCAGGCCGAAAATTAAGAACCAACAATTCTCTGAAACACAGGATATCCACCGTATGTTCAAGAATGTGAACAAATATCCCATGTAGAATAGCCTATCCCAACTTACAAAGACAGAATCAGAAGCAAAAATTTGTTTTAAATGGCAGGGCAGGAGGAACAAAACTAGTGAGTTGTAGACGTACCATGAGGTGAAGGTACCGCAGTGTTGGGACCCGACGATCAGTCGGACGTGACAGTTTGACAAGCCAAACAAAAACGGACTGTCAAGGTCTAGCATCCTATTGGTAAAAGTAGACTTGCAGAAGTCCCACTTGTTTTTTAATTGGTTGACTGACCTTTGACTCAAGCTGTTTTCTTCCAGAGCACTAGTGGCTTGAGATTCTACGGACGGCTTTGGACCAGATTTGGTTTGGCCAGAAAAATAAAGTTAAAATTCAATCAACAAGTTTCAACTTTTATCTGAGGTTGCTCAAAAATGTGGAGTGACACTTTGCTCATTGTATTTATCTCAGTCTTCACTGCTCTTCTGGGTGAAGGTTAGTAGAATTGTGTGCTATTTTCGCTCAACCACAGCTTAACAACCCCCTGACTCTTGACTGCCCCCTGAAGTTCATTTTATTTTCCAGTATTGACTAACAACTAAGCCTCAGCCCATAATCCACAGCCTGTGATGTCATACGTGAAGGCTATATTTTCCATTTACTAACAGAATTGACTATCCCTAGACCAGCTTGAAGTTTTCGCCCACCGCCCAACCACCCGAAAACGCCCAATACCAAATTATAGGGCATTTGGCAGTAATGTGTGGCAGTGCTTAAAATGGCAAAGAATTTTTTTTAGAAATATCCACCAAATCAACACCCACATTAAAATCTGTGAAAAGTCCAATGACCTCACAAAGTCTGGGCATTGGGCGGTATGGGCGGCAGTTCTTGTAACGCCCAGGCTAAAAATGGAGAAACGCCCACCAAATCACCGCCCACATTAAAATTCACGAAAATTCAGATGAGCTGATTTTGTCCAGGCATTGGGTTGTTAGGGCGACAGTGCTTAAACTCAGGTTAGAAGTGGACAATACCCACCAAATCACCGCCCGCCTTACAGTCTGCGAAATTTTGGATTTGTATGTATGTATGTACGGGTGCTGGGGTGCTGGGTGGTAAGGGCGGCAGTTCTTGAAACGCTCAAGCGAAAACGGAGAAACGCCCATCAAATTACCGCACAAGATCAGATTCAAGAAAAGTCAAATGAGGTAAATATGTCCAAGTGTGGGGCGGTAAGCGTGGTAGTGCTTAAACGCCCAGGCGAAAAATGGAGAAATGTCCACCGCATCAACTCCCATGTTAAGTTTGGCGAAAATTCAAATGAGCTAGCAATGTCCAGGCTGGTTGGTAAGGTTGGCAACAGCGCTTAAATCGCCCAGGCAAGACATGGTGAACGTCCGCCAAATCACTGACCGCATTACAACTCTCGAAATTTTGGGTTAGCTAAGTATGTACGGGCGCTGGGCGGTAAGGGCGGCAGTGCTTGAAACGCCCACGCAAAAAAGGAGAAACGCGCATTAAATCACCGCCCACTTTGAATTTGGCGAAAATTCGGATGAGCCAACAATGTCCAGGCATTGGTTGGTAAGGGCGACAGTGCTTAAACCACTCAGGCAAGAGATGATGAAACCTCCACCAAATCACCGCCCACGTTAAAATTCGCGAAAAGTCGAATGAGTCAACTATTTCTGGGCGTTGGGCGGTAAGGGCGGCAGTACCTGAAACGCCCAGTCAAAAAGTGGAGAAGCTCCCATTAAATCACCGCCCACATTAAAATTCACGAAAACTCGGATGACCTTCGGATGGCCAAAGATCTTTTTTTTAGAAATGTCGACCAAATCAACACCCACATTAAAATTTGTGAAAAGTCAAATGTCCTAATAAAGTCTGGGCATTGGGCGGTAAGGGCGGCAGTGCTTGTAACGCCCAGGCGAAAAATGGAGAAACGCCCACCAAACCACCGCCCACATAAAAATTCACGAAATTCACGAAAATTCGAATGAGCCAACGATGTCCAGGCGTTGGTTGGTAAGGGCGACAGTGGTTAAACCGCTCAGGCAAGACATGATGAAACCTCCACCAAATCACAACCCACATTAAAATTCGCGAAAAGTCGAATGAGTCAGCTATTTCTGGGCGTTGGGAGGTAAGGGCGGCAGTACCTGAAACGCCCTGTCAAAACGTGGAGAAGCTTCCATTAAATCACCGCCCACATTAAAATTCACGAAAATTCGGATGACTGGGTGACCTTCGGATTTATTTATTTATTTATTCTGCGGGGTAGGCCAGACACTCCAGCCGAAACTCAGGCCACAAATGGCCCATTGTCTCAATCCCCCAATTTACAATTGATGGCGAAACATCACTCTATAATACAATTGATGAAAAACATCACTCTACCAAAACAATTGATAACAAAATCACTCATTCTACCGCTTTTTCGCGTTCTTACCTTAAAACCTGTCTAGCCTCCCTGTCAACTGAAGGTACCTGGACAGTTCCTTTAACCTGGCTTTCCTCACTACCTCGTGGAAATCAACATTCGGAGCGTGGAAAGCTTCCAAACGTTGCCTTGTCCATGCTGGGCACTCTTGGACAAAGTGGATATTTGTCTCTTCATCTACTCCGCATTTAGTACATATTGGAGACTCAATTTTTCCTGTATTTGAATTATGTTTTCCAAGGTTTCCAATTCCAGTAACAACCTGGATGATTCCCCGGATTTCATCCTTTTTCATGGCGATTAGCCTTCTAGTCAGCGCCTCGTTGCGCGTGGGTATTAAACTTCGCGTGGCTCTACAATCCACGCGGATTTTCCACTTCTGGTCTACCTGTTTTTTCATCCATTCCCGGATTTCTGTCTTCCACCTACTTTCCGAAATGGGAATGAAGGGCTCAGGTCCATAGGTAACTCTTTTGGTAGCTTCCTTTGCTAGTGCATCGGCTTCCTCGTTTCCTGGGATACCAGAGTGTCCCGGGACCCACATCAAAGTGATTTGATTTCCATTTTTTGCAACTGCATTAATCTTGTTAAAGCATTCCATCTCCAAAGGCTGTTTGCTTTTCGGGGTTTCAAGTGCTTTTAAGCAAGCTTGATTATCCGAAAATACAAAAATCTCTTCATTAGCAGCTTCTTTATCCAGAAGACTATCGATAACTTGCAGAATAGCGAACATCTCAGCCTGGTAGACTGACGAGAACTCCCCCAGGTGAGTGTACATCCTCTCTGGCTCTACATTTGTTTCGAACAGTATAGATGCTGCTCCCGTCATCTCATTAAATCGCGAGCCGTCAGTGTAGCATCGGATCACTTCTGGGTTAGTTAGACTTTCCAGAAATCGTAAGGTCTCGGACCTTGTCTCAATTTTCACTTCAAAGCTCTTTCCACTTTTCATCGTAGTAATAGTTTGATCTTTAGGCATGTTCAGCACTGGCAGCTCATTCATCCATTTATTGCAAATATCCAAATGGCTTCTCTTACTGATCTGATTTCTCTGACACCATGTGCCTTGGATCTCAAGTCGGACTCTCGTCCTCAGTGCTTCCCCTCTGAACCAAATCTCAAGGGGAGTTAATCCGAGCAGCATTTCTAGTGATGCTGTGGCAGTCCCTGGGAAACCTCCACTAATCATCAAGCATGCTAATCTTTGTACCCTAACCAGGGGCATCATATGCGAATCAATTTTTGTGCTTCCCACCCATATTATGCAAGCATAGGAAATCATGGGCCGGATTATAGCATTATATATAAACATCATTCGTTGAGGTGCAAGTCCCCAGGTCTTGCCCACCATCCTTCGGCATTGCATGAGCGTGATTGTTGCTCTGCGTGCTCTTTCAATGCAATGTGTTTTCCAACATAGTTTACTATTGAGGGTGATCCCCAAATATCTGACTTGGTTGGTCATTTTTATATCTTTATTGTAGATCTTCAGTGGAAATGGGATTACCCAATTTCGTTTTCTTGTAAAGACAACAGCTTCTGTCTTACTTGGGCTCAATCGTAGTTTTTGTCTGACACTCCATTGCTCTACTACGTTGAGGATTGCCTGGCCAAGCTCAAATAGCGTGGAAAGATTTCGGCCTCTGAGGAGCGACGCTCCGTCATCTGCAAACGCTTGCGAATAGCCGGGTTGTTTTTCCAGCTCTTTCAACAGACTATTCATTACAAGATTCCACATCCAGGGGGAGCTAACTCCTCCTTGCGGGCATCCTTTACGAATTAGTCGCTTGAGCTTTGCTCCTTTTAGATTTACGCAGACTTCTCTGTTTCTAATCATATCGGAGTTCCATCTTTGAACCGCGATTTCAACTTCTCCCTCCTCCATCGCTTCTTCTATAGATTCAAAAGTAGCCCCATCAAAGGCCCCTTCGATATCAAGGAAAATGCCAAGAGCGAATTCCTTATTTTCTAGTGCCTGTTCAATCCGCCATACGAGTTGGTGAATTGCGGCCTCTGTGGATCCTCCAGCTCGGAATCCGAACTGTCTATTTGACAGTTTTTCGTTTAACTCAGGTATGCTCATGAGATACCATTGTATTACTTTTTCCATCAATTTTAACTGAAACGATGTCAGTGTAATTAGTCGGAATGACCGCGCATTGCAGTAATTCTCTTTCCCTGGCTTAGGGATGAAAACACCCCTTGCCTCTTGCCATGCTTTCGGTACATGGCCTAAAGCTAAGCTTCTTCTTGCAAGCTTCATGTAATGTGGTTTGATCTGACCCCATCCCTTCTGGAGCATAATTGGATAAACTCCATCTGCTCCTGGGGATTTAAAGGGTTTAAATTCATTCACAGCTTTATTGATCCACTCCTCCTTCAATATCCTTTCTCCCACTTCCTCACCTAGATCCTCCTCACCGTAACGCGCAGGCGGAACAAGAGTCTGATCCTCAACACCAACGTGAATCTCCAGCATGTGATCTAGTGTTTCTTCAGGGCTATTCGTGAAAGTCCCGTCTCCTTTTTCGATACATCCAAGGCTTACCGTTTTGTCCTTCTTCAGTACCTTCAGGATGTTAGCAGCTCCGGAGTCACTCTGTATAGAATCACAGAAATTTCTCCATGACTGCCTCTTCGTTTGTCTTATAGCCTTTTTGAATCTCTTAAAAGCTTCTTGGTAACTTGTCCAATCTTCTCGGCAATCAGAAAACTTTGCTTTCCTAAGTAATCGGCGTAACTCTTTCCTCGAATCTTGGAGTTTAGAATCCCACCAATCTTTTGGAATAGCATTCATATCTTTCAATTCATTTGGTGTCGACGCATTGAATGATTTCTTCAAACAACTCGTTAACCACTCAGCATAACTATCTAATTCTTTCGTATCTGAGATCTCATGGTCCTTCATGCTAGAACCATTGAGCTCAGCCCTCAGCTGCTTCAAATACGCTCTCCAATCAGTCTTTCTTATATCCTTGACGGTATAATTTTGTTTAGGGATTATTCCAACACTAAAACGAACAAAACAATGATCTGAAAGTGAAGGAATATCACTAACATGCCACCCCAGAACAGAATCTGCAATGGCTTCATTAACAATTGTTAGGTCAAGTACCTCCCTTCTATTAGCCACTACGAAAGTGGGCTTCTCCCCTTTGTTACTCCACCTCAAATCTTCACTCATCATATATTCAAAAAGTTTTAAACCTCTTTGATTTGTGTTTGTGCTACCCCATAGGCGGTGGTGTGCGTTCGCATCGCATCCAACCACTAGGGGTAGCCTTTCAATCTTACAATAATTAACGATTTGTTTTAGCTCATAAGGTGGCGGTTCCTCCTCATGTGCCATATAAACCGACGCGAAAACCATTTCCTTTTTCCCAGTTGGACCGGGGCAAGAAACTCTAATTGCTACAACATCCCCTGAACAAAATTGTTTTAGCATCCATGCATTCAAATTCTTGCTACTATACATACAAGATCTGGACATGTTACCTTTACACTCAGCCACATGCAGATCCGCTCCTCTTAATGCTCCTCCAATTTTGCCGCGGTGTGTCCACGGCTCTTGCACCATCGCAATGTACCATGTCTTGTCCTGCAAAACTCTCCCAAGGTTGTAGGATGCTGCTTGACAGTGGTGTAAATTAATTTGCCAAGCTTCTAAAGAACATGTCTCTGTCATCGTTTGGCAATCTGAAAAACTTTTACACATCTTTTGAAACATAAATAAAAATGAAAATAAAAAACCAAAAGATGCGTCTTCTTGGGGGAATTCAGAAATTCCTTATTTCCCATCATCTGGGAATGCTGCTGTTGAGTACAGCGGCTTCAATAAAATGGTTGAATGGCCGCAATGGGGTCGGAAATCTAACCTCTCAATTTCTGTTGCCACATCTTGCTCCACATCAACCTTTATTACCATTCCTTCCGGGGTAACTTGGGTCGAAGCAATTCTGAGTTTGCCCCTGGTCAGACCAGCGTTACATCTGATCAACAACTCAAGGATCTTTTGGGGTTCTCTTTTTCGCCTCTCTAAAATAGAGAACCTCTTATAGGGTGGTACATCGCCAGGCGCAAGGGCGTAGTAACCAACCCCATTCTTACCTGATAGTTTCTGGACTACCTCTTTTGCCCATGACACGGTGCTATCACTACACGATATCTTCACACTATCACCCACCAACTTTGTGTAAAAGATAGTGGGTATAGTATCCGCCGCACCATCATACCCAACTATCGCGTCATCAATCCCATCCATAATAATGTCGAGATCTTCCGTCGTTAACGCGTTTTCGTTACGTGAACGAATTTTGAGGGGTACACCCTGGGCAGCCCTTGCGTAACTCCGGTTTTTATTTGCCTTTACATTTAGGGCCATCTTTTTACGTTTGGAGGGTTGCCCCTCCTCTGCAAAACGGCTCGAATTCGCCCCCCCTTCTTTGGGGCTATTCGAGTCTTTCTTTGTCTTGGGGGCTGGTACCCCTTCTGGTGTTGAGTTATTAGATGCGGCTTTGCGGTTCCGCTTCTTCCCTTTATACGCGGGAGTCACAGCGCTAACGCCGCTTCCCCCGGGTATATCGTTTGCTGAAAGGCTTGCGGCCCAGCTCTTTTTGTTGCCCCCCTTTTTGGCGACTTTCCCTTCAAGAAGCATCACTGCTTGTTTTGCAGGATCCTTCTGAGGGGTTTGTTCGGCGATATTAACTGCCGTTTTGCTGGAATCCAGCTCAACTGTGTCAATAACTTGACTCTCCAACGATGGAGTTTCATTGCCTTGGATCTGTAAGACCTTGTAGGCATTTTTGTCATTCGCAGCTGATGGAGCCTCACTGCCTGGTGTTGGAGCAACCTCGCAAGCAACTGTTTCCATCACTGATGACGATGTTGACGGAGAGAAGGGGTCCTCAGCGAGCAAAGACTCAGCGAGGGCCAACTCTACAACCGTCACATCTTGGGGATTTGGGGATAATAAATCCGTGTTGAGTTTTTCTTCAATCTCATTAAATTCCATTTCATCAATCTTCAACTCAAGAGGTCCAGCTTTTTCCGTAACTTTTACTGGGGCCAAATATGATGGGGCTTACCTCTGGGAATGAAACAAGTCGTGGCCTCGGGAGTGCCCCCCGCCCTACCCTACAAGCTCCCCCCTGGTCGCCAACCAGAATTATAGAATAGAACAAGATTATACACGTGCTGATAGGGCAGCCTCCTGGGCGGCAACACCAGGTTCGGGCCCCTCAACTAACACGCGGCCTCGACACGGTAACGAGTTTTATCTCCGGTACCCTCTTCCTGCCCACGACCAGAGACCCCACCACCACCCAGCACCAAATCCAGAAACATCAAAAACATGGACCACATCCAGCCACCGACAGCTGCCCTAGCTGCCAGCCTGGCCTCCGGCCCCTGCCAGAGGGGGGTAAGTTTAGGTTAGCGGGCTGAGAGCAGCATTCATGGGCTTGAATACCATTATGCAGGGCAACCCTGGGTCATTGGAAACATCACGTTCCTTTCCAGGGGGGCTAAAGCTAAGTGCAAACCATGCTACAAAATGCAAGCAAAATGAAGCAAAGAATACACAACCAAGCAAAAGCCAAAAGTACCAAGCATAACTCCCAACCTCCCAGGGGCACGACGAGGACGTCACTTACCACCGCCTAAGAACTAAGAACTGAACACAAACGCGGCTTTTCAATGGGCGGTGATAAGCTTGGTGAAGACTGCTTAGTGCCTGAACCAAAAAAGATTCATAAATCTTTTTCGTCAAGCATACGACAGGTAGTACCACAAATCTGACAGGGAAATTCCACTATTTGAAAATTGATTATTCGTAAATAGCGGGGCAACGGAGTAATGCATTTTCACTAAGAACTAAGAACTCTTCGGATGGCCTAAGAACTCTTTTTTACCAAATCAACACCCTCATTAAAATTTGTGAAAAGTCAAATGACCTAATAAAGTCTGGGCATTGGGCGGTAAGGGCGGCAGTGCTTGTAACGCCCAGGCGAAAAATGGAGAAACGCCCACCAAACCACCGCCCACATAAAAATTCACGAAATTCACGAAAATTCGAATGAGCCAACGATGTCCAGGCGTTGGTTGGTAAGGGCGACAGTGGTTAAACCGCTCAGGCAAGACATGATGAAACCTCCACCAAATCACAACCCACATTAAAATTCGCGAAAAGTCGAATGAGTCAGCTATTTCTGGGCGTTGGGAGGTAAGGGCGGCAGTACCTGAAACGCCCTGTCAAAACGTGGAGAAGCTTCCATTAAATCACCGCCCACATTAAAATTCACGAAAATTCGGATGACTGGGTGACCTTCGGATGGCCTAAGAACTCTTTTTTACCAAATCAACACCCTCATTAAAATTTGTGAAAAGTCAAATGACCTAATAAAGTCTGGGCATTGGGCAGTAAGGGCGGCAGTGCTTGTAACGCCCAGGCTAAAAATGGAGAAACGCCCACCAAACCACCGCCCACATAAAAATTCACGAAATTCAGATGAGCTGATTTTGTCCAGTTGTTGGGTAGTAAGGGCGACAGTGCTTAAAGTGCACAGGTTAGAAGTGAACAATATCCACCAAATCACCAGCCACTTTACAGTCGTAGGGTAAGGGCGGCAGTTCCTGAAACGCTCAAACATAAAACCGAGAAAGGCCTATCAAATTATCACGCACATTCAGATTCACGAAAAGTTAAATGGGGTAAAGGTGTCCAAGCGTGGGGCGGTAAGCGTGGCAGTGCTTAAACGCCAAGGCGCAAAAAGGGATAAATGTTCACCGAATCAGCACCCATGTTAAGTTTGGCAAACATTCAAATGAGCTAGCAATGTCCAGGCGTTGGTTGGCAACAGTGCTTAAATCGACCAGGCAAGACATGGTGAAGGTCCACAGAATCACTGACCACATTCAAGTTCTCGAAAACAGGAACACCCACCAAATCACCGCCTGCGATAGAATTTGTGACCTTCGATTTGGCGAGAAATGGAAAAAATAAACCACCAAATCCCCGCCCCTGTTACAGTTCGCAAAATTTCGAATATCTATGTGTAGAGGCTTTGTGCGGTAAGCCTGTCTGTGTAATGTGGCCGTAGATTTGGTGGATTTTGTTTCCATTTCTTGCCAAATTGAATTTCGCGAATTTTACCGCTGGCGGTGATTTGGTGGGTGTTCCTCCATTTTTCGCCTTGGCTATCAATGAGTGCCACCCAACACCCAAATTTAGTTAGCTTATTTGAATTTTTGGAAATTTTAAAGTGGTTGGTGATTTGGTGGATGTTTTCCATTCTTAACTTGGGCAATTCAAACTAAGTCGATCTTACAACCCAAAGCCCGGAGATAATCAGGTCATTCGAATTTTCGTGAATTTTAATGTGGGCGGTGACTTAATGGGAGCTTCTCCACTTTTTGTCTGGGCGTTTCAGGTACTGCCGCCCTTACCGCCCAACGCCCAGAACCAGACTTTATTAGGTCATTTGACTTTTCACAAATTTCACTGTGGGTGTTGATTTGGTGGACATTTCTAAAAAAAAGTTCTTTGGCATTTTAAGCACTGCCACCCATTACCACCCAACTCCCCATAATTTGGTGTTGGGCGTTTTTGGGTGGTCGGGCGAAAACTTCAAGCTGGTATCCCTAGCACAGTTAATAAATATGAATGTGCCCAGCATTAATGTTAGCAATGTTAGCATGCCACAGTTAATAAATATGAAGCAGCCGTGCTGGCTGGTGCTGGCTGCTTTGCTCAATTTGGCCTCAATATAGGCTGCATAGAATATATATATATATATAAATATCGTTTAGTCACCAAAATAGCAAAGATAGCTAGCAAAGGTAAGTCAACATAGCACTTTCAACTGGATATAAAATGGCCAATGCCAAATGACAAATACTACCAGATAAACACGCCTAAGAATTATTAAAAGAACAAACAAAGTACGGCACAAAATTGTTAACATATCTTTCAGTTGCATCCGCTGGATAATTTGTTAATTTAGCTTTGTTTGAGTGGGTTTTAGTACGCGTGTTGGGCCTGTTTTTTATTTTGTTCAGCATACTCAGGCAACAATTTTCTGTGAAGTTCAGAATTTAGACATTTGTGGTCAAAACTTATTGTTTAGGCTTATAGAATAGGCTGAGGCTGGCCTGAGGTAGTGTCAGCACCCATTTCCAGCTCAAGCCTGAAGCCATCTGAAGCAGTGAAGCTGAGGCTAGAGACCCTTGCCAAGATGGGCAGAAAGAAATACAGCTCTAATAAAATACAGCTGACATATCCGTTTTGCATTGTCAAATGAAATGTGTCTGAATTTATCACAGTGTCCGAAGTACAGAACTTCAAATTGCCCAGACATGCTGACAAGGATCCATCTTATTAGCTGGAAAGAAGAAGAAGAGACAAGTGATTCCAAAACCTAAATGCAGAAAAATCTGTACCCTCTCAATGACCCAATTCCCAATCGAACAATACAAAACAGCAGCAGTGTCCTAAATGAAATCACAGCACCGGTATAACTTCCAAGCAATTTGTAGGAAGAAATTAACAAAATAAAATGTTCAGGGAAGAATCTTTAATTGTTTTTCCACAAGTTTATTTTTCCAGCTTGATAGGCGCAAGCCTGAAGAGGACCCTTGCTAAGAAAGGGCCAAAATATAGCTCTAACAAAATGTAGTTGACATATCTATTTTGCGTTGTCAAAATACGATTCTCAGCTTGGGGAATATTTAGTACATAAGTTATAACACCCGAAACAGCCAAACTAACAAATTCTTGTTGAAGCATAATTAAAAGTTAAAATTCTTCTGGTTCTTACAGCTTTCAGATTTTAAGAGTGAACTGAGAAGGTATTGTAGATAATACCCCACTCACCTGTATTAATAGTAGCAGTACAACCTGGCCAGATACTGAATGATTTGGCTAGGAAGATTCAAAACTGGGGGTAAACTGTATTTCTCAGCTACATCAAGCAGCAGTAAAACCCTGGCATAAACGCTGAATGCTTGGGATAGGAAGATTTGAAACTAGGGGTAAACTGTATTCCTTGGCTACATCAAGTGTCAGTCAAACTGGTAAAACCACCAAGATAAACCTTGGCCTCTTAGCTTAAGTTAAGAGGAATTCGGAAGCTTCCAAATGAAAGTAACCATTCGGGGGAGAATACCTACTACATAAGGTGTGATAGTTTCTGCTCTTCCTGGGGGCAAGAAGTAATCTGCCTTCTCTCCCCTTGCTGACTCAATTGACCCAGGGATGCTAGTTGGCTATTTACTCTGTAACTGTGGATTAGCTTAGGCTACTCTTTGGTCCCTACTCTTTTTGGACACCACGACGGAGGGGAGCCACACACTCCCCCTGGACACAGAGTCTTCTGAGGTTGAGTATAAGCTGGTTTGCAGTTAGAGAGCAAATAGACAATAGATAGTACTGTGCTCTTGGGAGGACTATGTCGAACAAGCATCCCTGGTTCGATTGAGTGAGGGATGGGAAAGAAGCCAGACCGCTTCTTGCCCCTGTGACTTTTTTCCCCTCTTTCTTCTTTGCTCCATTTTGTTCTGAAAGAAAAATATGGATAATAAATACCTCACTTCTTACTAATTTTTACCAAACAGGCTATCTAAGAATTATGTTCGCTATGTGATCTGCCTATCTAAGAGTTTTTGCCTACCTCTTAATTTTTTTTAGGTTTCACTTGGTTGATGGTCTACAGGACAGAAAAATACCAGCGGCTGAAATCTGAAGTGGAAAAACAAAGTAAAAGATGTAAGTATTTTACAGGATTTAGCTATTACAAGCAGAGCCTTTGAATTATAGTAGCCTACATGATTTTGAATGTCACTCTGAAAAGGCATCAGCCATTTAGCAGCATAACCAGGAGAAGCCCAGTTTCAACACTTGAATCAATTAGTGGTTTCCTTTCTCTCAACAACTCTAGAACACTCACTTTGCAAATTACCAGGTTATCTTGTTTGTTTGTGAAGTTGAATAGGTGGATAGATACATTGCAAAATTAGACCAAAGCGAGTCCCAAAAGATACAATCTTCCAAAACGTGTTACGAAGGGTCATCATGTCTTTATTATTAGCAAATTCAGAGATCTACCTTTAAACTCAGATTTAAGCTGCGTTCGATTTGAGCCCTCCTTGTCTCCTTATTACTGCTTCGTCACGTTTTAAAGCCTTTTTTTAGCCTTTTCAGGTGAATGACTCAGCGTACAAGCATCGCAAATAAAACGCAGTCGAGAAATCTACCCGAGACAGGACCGAAACTTGCTCCGAGAGCATATCATCATTCACGGCGTCCTGTCTGACAGGGCTCTGACAATTGTCAGCTGAATGAACATATAAAACGGCATTAAGCAGACAAGGGATTAAATAAAACGGCATTAAGCGGACAAGGGATCAAATAAAACGGCTGGCTGGACTGAGGCAAGGCTAAATCGAACGCGGCTTAAACTTGCTTCGAGATCATGTCATCATTCACGACATCCTGTCTGACAGGGCACTGACAATTGTGAGCTGACAGGACAAATTAAACGGCATTAAGCGGACAAGGCAGTTAAATAAAACGGCATTTGGCTGACAGGACCGGGACAAGGATAAATCGAACGCGGCTTTAAAAGGAACTTTGTTTCCGAACCTTTTAAACTCAGCCAGATTTAAAAGGAGAATTCAAAACCAAGTTCCACCAGAAGTTCTTGCGTAAAGCTCTCGGTTTGCAAGCGGGAGATGAGCAGGTCGTCAGTGGGAGTCGAGCAAGGCGATTTTGACGTCAATGGATGGCATATTTCTGTTTTTATGAGATTTATTTCTTTTAGTAGAAAAGAAGAAGGAGACAAGTGAAATTTTGGACAAGTCACAGAAGAAGCGCCTTGAAAGAGATGAAGAAAAGCTAAAAGCAAATAGTCGGGATCTCCAGCTTGTTAAAATGAAGTCAATGATGGCCATTGGCTTTGCCTTTACTGCACTCTTAGGAGTCTTTAGCTCTATGTAAGTTCATTTATTATTTTTCAACTTAGACCGTGTGCCACCCTACTTACCGTAGTTACTTTGCATGACTTCACGAATTTTGGCGTCAAGGCTGGGACTCATTTTTTAATTTTTGGCAAAATATTACTCAGCGGAAGTTCCATCCGGCCAATCACGTTACAGAGAATCGTAGTTACCACGCTCCCGAGCACGGTAAGCAAGTAGTTGCTATTCCGAGAAGGTTGGAACAGTCAACATAGTAACTTTTCGCGAGGTTGGAACGGAATTAGTAACTAATAGTTGCTACTGTTAGCAGGGTGGAACACGCTCTCAATAGAGAGATTGTACCCTACCCTAAGAAAACGGGATATTGATACACCATCATCACGGGATCATAACGCAAAAATTCAACATTAAGAGGTATAGGACTTTAGACTTTGAGACTAAATTATCGGCCCGTAACCATTTGGTAACGATTGGTAACGGGATCCTGCTTCTTCTTGTCGGCATACTAAAACTTTTGCAAACGAGTTTCCTTTGTAATGAGAGTTTGAAGGCTTCAGAGTTTGTAAACAAAGACGGTGTCTTGTGTCCTATTGGTCGGTTATGACGCGTCTTCTGAAATCCGACCAATAGGAAGTACGAATCGTTTTTGTACGGAAAGTTTTAAGGCGTCAAACTCCCATTTCGATGAAACTTTTCTACAAAAGCTGTACTTAAACAATTAAAGAAGAGCCAGCGAACTGTTTCCAACCATTAACAGGCTCAGAATAGTACGTGGATAAATCAGTCTCAAATTCCGAAGTCCTATACCTCGCAGTGTTAAATTACTCCTTTTTTTTTTACCCTTTACCGTTTCCGTCGGGTAGGCTGCAATCTCCAGCCGGCGCTGGAGCACGACCGATTGAGTTTCAGTAGGGACTTTCACTATCGCTAGTGGTGCTAGTGTCACTGTTATTCGAGTGTGTGTCACTTTTTTCAAGTTTTGGCGTTACTCTCTAGTGTTACTTTGCTGTGAGGTCAACGTTAAACTCTGTATCCGGACCACCCAAGGAAAATTTAAGCAAGTTCATGTACGAAAGACAGATGCTTCGCTATGCAAAGGTAAATAATAATTGCATGCATAAACCAATGATAGGTTTTAACCCTCGTGTTATTACTCTTTATACTCCGACCGGCGGTTTATGTCCCACTTGGGATCATTATATGGTAGCGTTCGAGCGGCGGCAGTATTCAACCTTCGAAGGCGTATTTAGGATCGTAGTCTTTCGTTTCGGGATAGTCGACTCTTTTCTTTTGACACTTACTTTATTGATTCTTTAACAGCGACCACTTTCAATCAGCACTCAAGAGCGTCTGCTAGTTTTAGGCTTCACATCAGATTCCTATTTTTCTTACTGCCAGCATTCAAACGTGCCTGAAAACTCCAGAAAAGGATGTTCGACCACGGGAAACTGATAAGGCTACTTCCACCGTCCCGAGGCTTGAATTATTACCAAATATGGAGTTGTTTTTCTCAGCTCGCATTATTTCCGATTACGGAGTCATCTTTGATATTTAATATCCTAATACTATCCGTAACATGCAACCTTGATAAGACTACCTTGAACCCAACTAAACTGATGGTGACTGATTTATTAATCCTTCATTTAGCAACATAACCAGTACTGTAAAGTGTAAGCAATCTGAATCACAACTAATACAAAACTTCAACGTGTTGTATCAAATTTTTCAGGTCTCCAACATAACCTGTGCAGGTTTTTTTCGTGAATGATATTTTTCGTTTCTTTTTTATTTTCAATTTGTCAGTTATAATTAAACTGTAATTAAATTGTAGATAAGTTTCAAGTGTTTTCGGCAGTGTAGTCAGGCTATCTTTTGGCAGTTCATGAGTTATAGTGTTTTAGCCGAAATCTGTCAGTGTTTATTAATTTCTTTTTTACTCGCTCTCTTTGGCGGAAATAAAATATTGATTGATTGATTGAACTGATGCTCTAGCTAAGCCGTGTATCGTATAAGGCTGGATGAAATTAGATTTGGAGAATAGGTTCACCCTGGCCTTGGCTGTGACAGAGTGCTAACTTCAAGGGATCTCGGTCTTTCCAACCAGCTGCTGGATTTCGCATCAGCAGTATTTGCAAATTCATATATCAGCCAAAAGTGGACATGTATAATTGCGTCATCAGCAGAGTGTGGTTGTTACAGGAGTGTTGCATGAAGCTGCCCTTACTATGGCACCGCCCACCCCCCAATTGGCCATGGTACATGATCCTGCCACCTTGGATCATGAAGCTGCCACCCCCAGAAAAATCATGCAAATTCCAAGAAAACAGCAAATTTTGTTATTTGCAAAAGGTCAAGGAACTTCTCTGACCAAACAGCTGGCTTCTAACTTCACCATGTAGCAAAATACCATTTTTAGCAAAGTGGGCGACTTCATGATCACTTGGGTGCCTATATTCTTTTGTGTTCTCCAGCTTAGTCTTGAACAATTACAAGTAAACTATGGTACCAGCAGAAAGCGAAGGTTCTAAGCTTCCTTTCAGGATACTCCACTGAATTTTATTTCAACCTTTACTCTTTTTCCCTAAGTCATTTCCCCAAAATAGGAGTTTAGGGTGGCAGCTTCATGTAACACTCCTGTACTTCATAACCGGTGGATCAAAGCATAAAACTGCCCTACTTCTGTGATATTTAATTTCAATTAAATTGATTGAATCAGGTTAGGTAGAACAATACAGCATCCTTCTTATTCAGATCTGAGGGAAAATTCGTAGTCGACTCCCTGACTCCCTACCTCTGTGATATTTATGTTCAATTAAGTTGATTGGATCAGGGTAGGCAGAACAATACAGCATCTTTCTTATTCAGATTTGAGGGAAAAGTCGTAGCCAAACTTCCATTCCTGCCTATTTCTTGGGTTCAAGGATTTTCCCACAGAGGACTTCCAGGCGACGACTACTACGACTGCAGCTTTATCTTCTTGTACATTTTGTCTACGATGTCCATCAGACAGGTAAATAATCTTCTCTTCTCTAAACTGCCATTTTATCAGACTATTTTCTGTCTGAATTTTTGTAGTGATTAACTAAAGCTAAGTATAGCCTAGATGTGTTTGCCACCACAAGCTGCGTTCGTTGCACTCCGGGCTATCTCTGGTGTTTAGTCACCAGTGTCCGGTTCTTCTCTTAAAACGCGTTCTTTTGGTTCACCTGTGAGTTGATGAAAACCGGCTAACTCCTCGCTGCAGCAGGCCTCACGAGCAGGTTCTGGTTAGTCCGCACCGGTGAGATAAAACCGGACACTGGTTAGTGCAAAAACGGGTTATAAGACTGGTGAGAAGTCACCGGTGGATGCAAAAACGGCTTATAAGAAAAACCGGAGATCACCGGTGAGAACTCCCGTGACAAAGAACGTAGCTACAGTAGACGTGCCCTACGGCAGAAGAGCACCTCTCGGCGTGGGTTGTGCTCTTGCGTTTTGTTTTTGTGTGTTTGACTCGTTTTCATGTTACAGTAATCATTTTGATCATTGATTTTGATTTTTAATAGTTTTTTTATTTTAAAAAGTTAAGGTGAATATATTAAGGTAAATGTTAAGATATGAATAGAATAGTAAAGATAATAGAATCTTAAAGTAAAAATGGAAAAAATAAGTGCACACTTGTGTCACTGAGTGGAGGAAAAAAAAAACAACTAAAGCTCGGTGCACACACAACGAACAAAATTCGTATTGGGGCCGAAATGACGCGACGGGAATTTTTCCGCTAGCGACGCTGAATTCGCCTAGGAAAATGCGAATCCGTATTCTTTCCGTTCATTCGTGTTTGTCGCTGTACACGACGTGTCAGGCGCCCGATCAGTGTTTTCGAGTAGCTGATTGGTCAGAAAACCGGTCTTGCACATTTTGCCACGTTCCTAGTCTCATCCAAGACAAGGGCATACAAACAGTACAGTCCTTTTATAATTTGCTACAAGTAAGTAAGTAAGTAATATTTTGAAACAGTGAAGTAAAAGAAAAAATAAAATAAAACACATAAACACACAGAAAAAGACACTTAATTTTCAATCTTTAGGCCAGGAAGCAGTGGATAACGTCGTTCACTGGTTGGGACCTGTTGTCCATGATTTTTTTTTTTTTTTTTTTATACCGGCGATGAAACATGCAAAAGGCTGGCACTTGCATCTTGAATATTGAACTTCTCCGTCAATGTATGGTTATTCAATTTCAATTTCTTTTATTTAACGGTTTTTGAAAACCATAAAAAACAAAACAAAAAGTGTATAACTTGATTCCGACAAGAAAATTGCTGCAGTTTAAGTTGTCTTTGAACACCTTAGCAGAAACTCTACGTGGTCCGCGGTGTCTTTTAGAGGATGGAATACCCTTGTGAGAACAGATTTCTATAGGCGCATTCTCGCCGTTCCCCGAGGACTCCATTTAAGGAGTCCCCGCGTTTTTGTTTGTCCCGGGGAGATTACCCGTATTCTCGCGAGTCCCCACGGACGAGGAATGCTCCGATTATCATCACTATATCAAAAACGATCCCTTTCATATTTGGAGGGGAATCAATTTTTGCTGGTGTTGGTGTAATGTAAAATTAATTAAAAAGAATCAGTACAAACAAAACCAAAAGTAAAGTGGATCCAGAATAATTTCGTCAACTGTGTATTTTTTTTAAAACAGAATCCATTTTAGAAGCATTCCCGTGTTCTCGTTGTTTTCCTAGGCGGAGTCCGCGTGGAGTGACTCCCTCTATTCTTGCCGTTCCCTTCGACTCCCCGAAGAGCCCTCGAGGAACAGCGGAATACGCCTTATGTGTGGGGGTGGAACTGAGTTGCGATGACGGTGGCATGCTTCGGGAAATCCAGTTTACTTTTTCTTAATTTTGAAAGATGGCAAATGGAAGAAATAAACAACCCAACACACACAAAAAAAGATGGAATGCACGAAGGGTCGAACATCCATGGCACAAGGTATCAGAATGGGTCGAACACCCGATAACCCGCCCGCCAAGCTTAGGCACAGAGTTACTGGCAGAGGTCCGCAAGAAGGAGATCCGTGGGTGAAGAGATTGTAAAAAAAAAAACACTGAAGCACCCCAGTTCCACGTGTACACTGTTGGTGTTGGGTTGGGGGTCTATGTTAGAAAGGATTAATTAGGTTGTGATGAAGGGTAGAGAGGGATTTGCGGGCGTCCCCAGTTTAAGCCCCGACCGTGAACGGAGAGTCCGGCATAATTTACTAGGCCGGACCCGTAGAGAGCGGACGGGGTATTCTTCAGTCGTTGGTTGAATGTCTGAGAGTTGCGAGTCAAAGAGAAGGAAGTGAAAGTCGAAGTAAAAAAAAAGAAAAAAAAGAGAGGAAAGTAAAGAAGGAACATTTGTTTTTTGGATTTAGACCATCGAGGAGATGCAGGACGATGGAAGCGATGTTGCCAAGGGTACTGCCGATCCGTAATTCACGTCTTTTCTTTCAGAATATCCAGAAATTGCTCGGGTTTACGCCTAGCAGAGCAGCTAGCAAGCAAGCAAACTCCATGTTTGGCCCCCAGCCGCAGACGTAGCTTTAATTAGGAGGGAATTAGCTAAGCCCGAAGCCGCGTTTTATTTTTCCCAATAGATTCATCATTATGTGACATATCAACTTTGTTGACGTGCCAACTAGTCCTAAAATGAAGTTCTGATTTCAGTTTCAGTAAGAATTGAGTCCGTTGTCAATATCAAGGCTTTCCTGGAAGCACATCCGCGACTTTTTTGTCTTTCCTCTTGCGGGTTACACCGAAGCGGCCAGTTGTCTTTTTTCACTCCGAAGAAAACGCGGAAATGTCTTTTTTGGTTTGGATCACGTAAAGTATCAACGTAGTTCGCGTTTTGCGACTTTTTTTTTTTAGCAAATTGACAATGCTCATACGCGGAACTACTGGTCAGAAAAAAAGAAGAAAAAAAAAACACAGTGGCTGGGGACGAAGTTGGAAGTTCCGAAAAAGCAACAAGGGTAAACCTTTGGTTGGACCCTTAACTGGAGTATGCTTATTATCTACTGGTCAATTGGTTTTGTCGAAAATACGGAAGAAAGCGGACGGAGACGAGGAAAAAAAGATCGATGGGCAAATTACGATGCCTGAATCAGAATCTTCGTTAAATAGAACGCGGCTTTTGGAAGAGGGGATCTAGGTGCGGGGGGTTTGTTGTCGGATGTGTGTGTGTGTAGATTTACCATAGTGCAATTTGGACGCAGCCCAAGTGACAGATCTCGTGTGGAGTTGGATCATTCAAACCTGTTAGTGTCTTGTGATCAAGAGTTCGCTTTTTGTGCATTTTGATGATACAGCCCTTTCATACGACTTGCTTTTAGACGACTCAGTTTAACGAGTCGATATGATGATCAGGTGTGCACAAGTTTCAAATTTGAGCATTCAAGTTCAATGACTCAAGGTTTTATTACACTTCTGTATAACATGATAATAAATAGAGGGTCGATTGACAAAAAACAGTTACAACATATAATAAACGTAATTGACACAACTAATTAGATAAATAAATATTAATAATTCCATGACTCAAAACTAGACGGGAACCCACCCCACAAACCCACCGACACTCGGCAAGATCTACCCGAAACCCACAAAAAAGTACCCAATAAGCAAGCGAGGGTAACCGTGCAGAATATTTCAGTATCTTTATGCAAAAGGATTCTTCCAGCCGAAGCTGGTTGACTGTACGAAACGAACATGACTTACCCGTCTGGAGCAGGCAAATACCTTGATGACGTTTTCCTATTTCTCGTTTTTGTCAAAACAGAAAATGCGGAGTGTAGCCCCATCGGACAAGACGTAGACGCTGCAGGAAACCAAGCTTCGTCGTTCTCTTCTCTCTTCTCAGTTGATGGACCAAAGACAGCTAATTGCGGTTTTGTTCGAAGTTCGCTTAATGTTTTCTCTCTGTTTCTACGACTTTGCCGGTCGCAGTTCTTCAACGTTTCAAGGAAACTTCGAACTTGCTAGCTCACGAAATTTTGACCGTCAGAGTTTGAAGGACAAAGGAGCTGTGATCGGCGACCAAAAACGGTATTTAAACAGAGACCCTTAAGTTTGAAGGTAACTTCAAACTTCGATTAAAAAGGCAACCACTGATTGCTTTATGATGACTCGACGGTACTGGGCAACAAGTGGGCAAAGTAAGGGGCAATTCTGTCGTTTGGGAGGACCCGCTAGTTTATGCGCCAACTTGCTTGGCTTTCCAGGAGTTGCCTTTTTGCAGATACCATGGTAACTGGATCTGCAATTAGTCGATTTTGCAGTTACCGTGGTATCTGATATACGGTTGCTCTGCAGAAACGACAATTGCCGAAATTTCGCTATTCGAGGTCATCCCAAAAGAAAAACTGATATCCAGTCACATCAATAAGTGCCAAACTTCTTTCTGAATATCAGATACGACGATAACTGGCCAGATACGACGATAACTGCAAAAACGACTTTGGACCGTGGTATCAGATACCATGGTATCTGCAGAAACGCTACTAGGGTTGGCGGTCGGCTGGTTTTGGAAAGCGAAGCGGACTTTCCCTGTAACGGATTACGTTGTTCGTGGGTAGTCCTGTCCTACATCTTCCAGCTGGTTAGGTTCGTAACACACACGTGATGGGTGGATCAGTCACAGGTCCGGATATCGAACCAACGACATGAGGAAAAGTGATGTCGGAAATGGCCGTAGTATGAGTTCTTCTGCGTTGCGCATTTTCGCTTCGCTTTTCGGAAAGCGAATCTGTAAAAAGTCAGAGTCGCCTTAAGGTACTTGCACAAACAGCCAATGTTGCCAAGTGTGACACTTTTGGTGCTTTTTGACACTTTGGTCTCTCACCGTTACAATTTTTTTTTATAAAACTGACACCTTTTTCACGAATGACAGTTTTTAGGTCAGAAAAGCACTTTTTCGTTTACTTTATTAAAGTGACGGACTAAACCGCCCCCAAAACACTGCCCAAACATGTACTTTACTTTGATTTTTTCACACAAAAAACAGTCTGAAGGCTCAAACAAAGCTCATTTCCCATTAAATTTTGTTGCAAAACTGTGATGTGTCAAATGTTTTGAAAATGCTGTTACAAATTCAGTTACTACCAATTTTGCGCGTTGTGCAGCGGAATGCAAAAAAAATTAATTCGAGGTGTCAAAAACCACCTTTTTGTCAGCAACTGTGGCACTTTTATGAGTCAAGCTCTTGGCAACCCTGCACACAGTCCGATTTTCGCAGTCGGATGCGATTTTCCTCCTTCGCACCACAATTTTGACGCATCGAACGCAGATTTCCCCATAGTGTTGCGAATATTATATGTGTATAATGCCCGCAACTGAAAGGTGAGGCGATCTATAGTTCACGCCCCCATCACTCCCCCCCCCACCCGAAGCCTCCATCTTCAAAGCAATCGTCAACAGACCTACTTGAGTCAGTCTAAGTAAGCTAGGCGATATCGCTAGGTCGAGATGAAGTGGACAACTCACAATCGTGCGATGAGAGTCCTTGGGGGAGGGGCGGTATACTATCGTAGTGAGCTCTTAAACTGAATATCTGAAAGGACCTGTCTTCCCTATAATACTAGCGGAACCTACTTCAATGATCACTCCGTCTCCGTCTCCAGGGTGGGGAATGTGGTCCACCAGTCTCATTCGCGGAACACACCAGTCTCACTGTTTTGAACCATCAGTCTCAGAAAAATGGCGCCGGGAACCACCAGTCTCAGAAACGAGACCAACAGTCTCAAATTCAGACCAACAGTCTCATCTAATTTCCAATTTATTTAAAGTAAAAAAGTGTTTTCTTTGTTTTTCTCTGTCAGTCCCTTGAATTACGCGCTTGTGTCAGCACTACAGGTAGAGTGAAGCTTGGGCTTTCAATACATGTATTCATCTCTGCTATTGGCTTGGTACTTCTCAGTGAGCAGGGCTCTGAAAAAGCAAACAAATTTATTTTTTTGTTTTCTGTGTTGTTTAATAGACTTCTGCTACTCTGCCAACTACAACAGGTAAAGTGAAGCCTGGGCTTTCAAACGATATATGATTCACTGTTACTGGATTACCAAGTGTCACATTGGGTGGCTCTGAAAAAACTGTTTTGGTAAACAAATGTAATTTCTAGGCTGTCTATGAGATTTCTTGGAATTTTCTAACTTTGCGACCAGTTTTGGTAGATAGACATCCATGTATCTCTGCCAGGGGCGTCGCAAGTGCATTTTCGGTGGGGGGGGGGGGGGGTGCAGAGCCGAAATCTTACCGAATCTTTCAAAATTTTTACCGAATCCTAGAACTAAGAATTCGAGCTTTAAATTATTGAACAGAAACGATTACGTAGGAAGAGTGGCAATAAAAGGCAGCATGAACGACGATAAGCCAACTATTAGGCGGCGTTTTGGCGAAGCCCACATAGAGAATACGTTGCCGGGTATGATTGCAGTAACAGCTACTATATATTATAGCCAACAGAAAATTAAATCGAGCGCCGCAGGCGAAAATTTTCGAAATCCATTTTTTTTTGTTTTTGTAGGCTAAAATTTAACTTCTTCTCTTACAAATTCTATCATTTACCGTTGATGAAATACCGAGACTCTTAAAAAGTTCTAGAAAACGGATGGAGCGACGTTACGGCAGCAGCAGCAACTGTAGTCTAGTCAATATACTACCTATGATAACATAAAGTGAGCGCCGCATGCGAAATTTTTTTTTGCTTTTTCCTGCCAAATTTAATTTCCATTCAAATTCTAGCTTTTAATGTTTCGAAATCTCAATCCTAAAACTGGCTTAAAACCCCCGTCAAATGACGCGCCCTTCCACAAAATAGAGAACATTACGAAAAGTGCTGCAGGCTGAATTTTCGAAATATTTATGATCAGATTTTCTTTTTGGGATCCAAAATAAAAGTAAGGACTATCGATGATATCACAGATCATCCCTTTTGTCTGCGACCAGTGCTTCACTCGACCTCTTCTGAATTTCGAGGTTCGTGGTAACTTCCAGATCCTGGCAATTACAGCGAATAAGTTACCGAATCTCAGTTATTATACCGAATAAGTTTAGACCGATAGCGTGTTCCGGATTCTGTATAACCACCGTATCCCGGTTAGTATACCGAATTGTTTCGGTATCGAAAGACTACCGAACAATATTCATATTCGGTATACTTTCGTCGAAACTGGAACAAAGTCAGGATTCGTGGTTAACTTCCAAATCCTGGAAATTACACTTAATAAATTACCGAATCCCAATCATGACACCGAATAATTCTGAACCAATAGCTTATTCGGGAGTCTGTGTAACTGCGGAATCTCCATAAATATACCGAATAGTTTCGGCATCGAAAAATTACCAAATGATTTCAGTAAATTCTCTCACCAAATTCGTGATAACTAACGAATACTGGCAACTATACCGAATCCCGATCATTATACCGAAAAGATTTGTACAGATAGCCTATTTAGGAGTCTGTATAACTACCGAATCCCCGTAAATCGAAAAAATACCGAACAATTTTAGTAAACTTTTGGGCCTCCGGCCCAAAATTTTACCGAATCTCAAAAAGGTGGGGGGGTGCTGCACCCCCCGCACCCCCCCCTTGCGACGCCCCTGATCTCTGATACTGGCTTAGTCAGTTTGTTACTGGGTTCCTATGGTAAACTCATTAGCTGTTTTTTTTTAACTGCCCTGCTTGATATTGTTGAATGTTTTGTCGCCTCACTGTTCAGTTCACCTGACTGACTGGTCCGGTATTAGTTTGTTCCATTCTTTTTCCATGCATTTTCCATGCTTAAAATACTATTCTGAGGCTGTCTCTACACAACTACAGTAAGCGGTCAAGTAACACTCAATGGAGCCTATTATCGCCCACCAGAGCTGCGTTTTATTCGCATTTCTAGTTGACTTAAGTTATTATTTTGCCGTTTTATTTGCTATTCTCAGTTGACTGATAGCGTTCAATTTATCCAATCTATTGAGATTGTCCACTAAAAGTTGACTTTGGACGACGATAACAAATGGTCATTCATTCTATGGATAACCGGTTAACCAACAGTAAGCTGTCAAGTATCGCTCAATGGAACATTTTATCGCTCACCAGAGCTGCGTTTGATTTGCATTTCCAGTTGACTGATATAACCTTTTTGCTGTTTTATTTGCTATTCTCAGTTAGCATTCAGTTTATCCAGTTGACTAAAAGTTGACTTTTGAGGATCGAGATAAAATGGTAATTCATTCCATGGTTAACCGTTTAACCTACAGTAAGCAGCTAATGGAACCTATTATCACTCACCAGAGCTGAATTCTATTCGCATTTCCAGCTAACTTAAATCATCATTTTACTGTTTTAATTGCTGTTCTCAGTTGATTCATATTCTTCGATTTAGCTCTTGGCTTATCCAATCTATTGAGACTGTTGACTGAAAGTTGACTTTTGACAAACGAGAACAAATGGTTATTTGTTCCATGGTTAACCGGTTAACCTACAGTAAGCTGTCAAGTAAACTCAATGGAACCTATTATCGCTCACCAGAGCTGCGTTCGATTCGCCTTTCCAGTTGACTTAAATCATCATTTTTCTGTTGTATTTGCTATTCTCAGTTGACCGAAAGCGATTGATTTATCCAGTCGACATAAATTGTCGATTCAAAGCTGACTTTTGACAACCAAGAACGAATGGTCATTCATTCCATGGTTAACCGGTTAAGCTACAGTAAGCGGTCAAGAGTAACGCTCAATGGAATTTATTATCGCGATTTGCATTTCCAGTTGACTTAAATCATCTTTTTGCTGTTTTATTTGCTATTCTCAGTTGGCTGACAGCGTTCGATTTATCCAGTCAACTGAAATTTTCGATTAAAAGTTGACTTTTGACAACCGAGAACAAATGGTCATTTGTTCCATGGTTAACCGGTTAAGCTACAGTAAGCGGTCAAGTAATGCTCATTGGAACTTATTAGTCGCGTTTTTTACAGATCGACTGGCGATTGGGACTTGTTCCCGGGTTCATCCAGTTGACCGTTTTTTGTCGCTTGATAGGGGAGCGAGAACAAGCCTTCGAAAAACGGTCTAAATCAGTCAATAAATCAGTCCATCCCCACAACTCTTCCCTCGGCAGTCTCTGAAACTGCTGCAGTATTGGCGCTTCCTGAGGTGTAAATTGTACGTTTTTGGGTCCACATGTTTCAGTTTTCAAAATTTGGCACCAAGTTTGACTGGACCTCCAAGAGAAAGGTGCATCGGATCGACTGTTGATCACACGGGCTTAAACAGCGGCTGATCTGTTCAGACGACAAATCAACTGTTTGGGGTTGACGGGAGAATTAAAAAGAAAAACCTAATTCCGAATATTCTTTTTGCTTGTAACAAAATATATAAAATTAACACAAACATCTTGTGAGTTTGTCAAAGTCAAATGTAGTTGATTTGTAGTCTTTAGAGTAGATAAAAGCCACAAATCGAATATTGACAGATTTTAGGCGAATCGGTAAATTTCAAGTTAAAAAGCAAATAAAATTAATTTACATATTGTTGTTTTTAAAACTGAACATCAAATATAACTAATAGTAAATATAAATAATACAAGAAGACTAATGCAATCATTTGGCGTTGTTCAGTCTCTTTTCAGTGAAGGTTGAATGGGAAAATTATTCAAATTATTGTTTTATCCAGGTTTTATCTAAGAAAAACATTGAAAAAGTATCAGACATAAACAGAACATACGCTATTGAAATTAGAAACTTATTCTACCTTTTTTTCGATATCATCCTTGTATGCTCAATGTAAAAATCATGTTATGTTCACATTGCTCTGACAGAATTTGAACTGGATTGACCTAAAACTCGCCAAGCTTGACTAGTTCCCCTAATTACAGTCTGTTTACTGTCCCTAGAGTCATAAAAGGTCACATTCCAAAGGATTTAGTTTATCCCGACCGGTGACCGCGACGAAAATAAGCGCCTATTTGGAAAATCAGCGGCTGATTTTTGGAATTTTTTCAACCGCTATTTAGGCGCGTAAATCAGCCGCTGATCGAGAATCGGCCGCTGTTTCAGCCCCGTGTGAACAAGCTATATGACTTTTATCGCTCACCAGAGCTGGGTTCGATTTGCATTTCCAGTTGAATTAAATCATCTTTTTTGCTGTTTTATTTGCTATTATCAGTTGACTGATAGCATTCAACTTATCCAGTTGACTGAGATTGTCGACTAAAAGTTGACTTTTGACAACTGAGAACAAATGGTCATTCATTCCATGGTTAACCGAGAATATAAGCGTAGGTTGAAAAAGATTGCGGAATCCAACCAACCGGTCACCTTTTACTGGTCATTTCAAATTGCGGCCATGAGGCCGACATTTTTTCATGTCCTAACAAATCTGGTGCTACAGAGTACGCTACCTATCCAATGATGGTAAAAAAAAATAAAAAATAAGCTTATTCTTAATGTTTTACACTGGCTATGGAAGTCCTAGCTAAAAGTGTTCAAGTTAACCTTCATGAACTAACGCACCCACTCTGGTAATTTTTGTTTTGTTGGTTTTGGTGATTCTTTTTTCACATACCATACGTTCTTCACTAGTCCTCCATGAATATTCCTCTCACTCTTTTTTTAATTGTTGAAGTACTATCTCCTCTGCAGATGTTGCTCTTGTTGTAGGAACATACTATTGTTTGTTACAGACATACTGTTTGTATGTTCAAGTACTATAGATTGGTGCACGTAAGAGGTGCTACGTACAGCATCATCAAGGAGACAAGCAAAGGGTAATTTTAGTAATTGTCTAAATGTTATAGAACATGATTAGGTCGCTTTGTCATATTGTTTTAGTGATGTTCCCTTACCTTCTTGAGTTTCCACACCCTTGCCAAGAGCTAAATCGAACAATACGAATCAACTGAGAACAGCAAATAACAGAGTAAAATGATGATTTAAGTCAGCTAGAAATGCGAATAGAATGCAGCTCTGGTGAGTGATAATAGGTTCCATTGAGCGATACTTGACTGCTTACTGTAGGTTAACCGGTAAACCATGGAATGAATTACCATTTAATCTCGATCGGCAAACCTGAGTCTACTGGATAAATTTAATGCTAACTGTGAATAGCAAATAAAACCGCAAAAAGATTATTTCAGTCAACTGGAAATGCAAATCAAACGCAGCTCTGGTGAGCGATAAAATGTTCCACTGTTGGTTAACCGGTGATCCATGGAATGAATGACCATTTGTTGTTGGTCGTCCAAAGTCAACTTTTAGTGGACAATCTCAATAGATTGGATAAATTGAACGCAATCAGTCAACTGAGAATAGGAAATAAAACTGCAAAATGACGATTTAAGTGGAAATGCAAATCAAATGCAGCTCTAGTGAGCGATAAAATGCTCCATTGAGCAATACTTGACCGCTTACAGTTGGTTAACCAGTGATCCATGGAACGAATGACCATTTGTTGTCGGTCGTCCAAAGTCAACTTTTAGTGGACAATCTCAATAGATTGGATAAATTGAACGCTATCAGTCAACTGAGAATAGCAAATAAAACGGCAAATTAATAACTTAAGTCAACTGGAAATGTGAATCAAACGCAGCTCTGGTGAGCAATAATAGGTTCCATTGACTGTTACTTGACCGCTTACTGTAGTTGTGTAGAGACAGCCCCAAAATAGTATTTTAAGTATGGAACGAACTAGTAACGGACCAGGCAGTCAGGTGAACTGAATAGTGAGACAACAAAAGATTCAACAGGGTCTAGCAGGTGAGTTAAAAAAACACAGCTAATGAGTTTATCAAAGGACACCATGAGCAAGAAACTGACTAAGCCAATATCAGAGATACACATATCTGTGGAAAGTCCATGCTTAAATCTACCAAAACTGGTTGTAAAGTTAGAAAATCCCAAGAAAGAGAATCTGAGTCGACTGGATAAATTGAATGCAATGGAACGAACTAGTACCGGACCAGGCAGTCAGGTGAACTGAATAGTGAGATAACAAAAGATTCAACAGGGTCTAGCAGGTCAGTTAAAAAAACACAGCTAATGAGTTTATCAAAGGACACCATGAGCAAGAAACTGACTAAGCCAATATCAGAGATACACATATCTGTGGAAAGTCCATGCTTAAATCTACCAAAACTGGTTGTAAAGTTAGAAAATCCCAAGAAAGAGAATCTGAGTCGACTGGATAAATTGAATGCTAACTGAGAATAGCAAATAAAACAGCAAAAAGATTATTTCAGTCAACTGGAAATGCAAATCAAACACAGCTCTGGTGAGAGATAAAATGTTCCATTGAGCGATACTTGACCACTTACTGTTGGTTAACCGGTTATCCATGGAACGAATGACCATTTGTTGTCGGTCGTCCAAAGCCAACTTTTAGTGGACAATGTCAGTCGACTGGATAAATAGGACCTATCAGTCAACTGAGAATAGGAAATAAAACTGCAAAATGACGATTTAAGTTAACTGAAAATGCAAATCAAATGCAGCTCTAGTGAGCGATAAAATGCTCCATTGAGCAATACTTGACCGCTTACAGTTGGTTAACCGGTGATCCATGGAACGAATGATCATTTGTTGTCGGTCGTCCAAAGTCAACTTTTAGTGGACAATCTCAATAGATTGGATAAATTGAACGCTATCAGTCAACTGAGAATAGCAAATAAAACGGCAAATTAATAACTTAAGTCAACTGGAAATGTGAATCAAACGCAGCTCTGGTGAGCAATAATAGGTTCCATTGACTGTTACTTGACCGCTTACTGTAGTTGTGTAGAGACAGCCCCAAAATAGTATTTTAAGTATGGAACGAACTAGTAACGGACCAGGCAGTCAGGTGAACTGAATAGTGAGACAACAAAAGATTCAACAGGGTCTAGCAGGTGAGTTAAAAAAACACAGCTAATGAGTTTATCAAAGGACACCATGAGCAAGAAACTGACTAAGCCAATATCAGAGATACACATATCTGTGGAAAGTCCATGCTTAAATCTACCAAAACTGGTTGTAAAGTTAGAAAATCCCAAGAAAGAGAATCTGAGTCGACTGGATAAATTGAATGCTAACTGAGAATAGCAAATAAAACAGCAAAAAGATTATTTCAGTCAACTGGAAATGCAAATCAAACACAGCTCTGGTGAGAGATAAAATGTTCCATTGAGCGATACTTGACCACTTACTGTTGGTTAACCGATTATCCATGGAACGAATGACCATTTGTTGTCGGTCGTCCAAAGCCAACTTTTAGTGGACAATGTCAGTCGACTGGATAAATAGGACCTATCAGTCAACTGAGAATAGGAAATAAAACTGCAAAATGACGATTTAAGTTAACTGGAAATGCAAATCAAATGCAGCTCTAGTGAGCGATAAAATGCTCCATTGAGCAATACTTGACCACTTACAGTTGGTTAACCGGTGATCCATGGAACGAATGATCATTTGTTGTCGGTCGTCCAAAGTCAACTTTTAGTGGACAATCTCAATAGATTGGATAAATTGAACGCTATCAGTCAACTGAGAATAGCAAATAAAACGGCAAATTAAGAACTTAAGTCAACTGGAAATGTGAATCAAACGCAGCTCTGGTGAGCAATAATAGGTTCCATTGACTGTTACTTGACCGCTTACTGTAGTTGTGTAGAGACAGCCCCAAAATAGTATTTTAAGTATGGAACGAACTAGTAACGGACCAGGCAGTCAGGTGAACTGAATAGTGAGACAACAAAAGATTCAACAGGGTCTAGCAGGTGAGTTAAAAAAACACAGCTAATGAGTTTATCAAAGGACACCATGAGCAAGAAACTGACTAAGCCAATATCAGAGATACACATATCTGTGGAAAGTCCATGCTTAAATCTACCAAAACTGGTTGTAAAGTTAGAAAATCCCAAGAAAGAGAATCTGAGTCGACTGGATAAATTGAATGCTAACTGAGAATAGCAAAACAGCAAAAAGATTATTTCAGTCAACTGGAAATGCAAATCAAACACAGCTCTGGTGAGCGATAAAATGTTCCATTGAGCGATACTTGACCACTTACTGTTGGTTAACCGGTTATCCATGGAACGAATGACCATTTGTTGTCGGTCGTCCAAAGTCAACTTTTAGTGGACAATGTCAGTCGACTGGATAAATAGAACCTATCAGTCAGCTGAGAATAGGAAATAAAACTGCAAAATGACGATTTAAGTTAACTGGAAATGCAAATCAAATACAGCTCTAGTGAGAGATAAAATGTTCCATTGAGCGATACTTGACCGCTTACTTTAATCGGTTATCCATGGAACAAATGACCGTTTGTTCTCTGTTGTCAGAAGTCACCTTTAGTCGACAATGTCAGTCGACTGGATAAATTGAACGCTATCAGTCAACTGAGAATAGCAAATGAAACAGCGAAATGATGATTTCAGTCGACTGGAAATGCGGATCGAACCCAGCTCTGGTGAGCGATGATAGGTACATTGAGCGTTACTTGACCGCTTACTGTAGCTTAACCGCTTAACCATGGAACGAATGACCATTTATTCTCGGTTGTCAAAAGTCAAATTTTAGTCCAAAATCTCAGTCGACTGGATAAATCGAACGCTATCAGTCAATGCAAATCAAACGCAGCTCTGGTGAGCGATAATAGGTTCCATTGAGCGATACTTAACCTCTTACTGTAGTTGTGTAGAGACAGCCTCAGAATAGTATTTTAAGCATGGAAAAAGAATGGAACAAACTAATACCGTCAGTCAGGTGAACTGAACAGTGAGGCGACAAAACATTCAACAGTATCAAGCAGGGCAGTTAAAAAAAACAGCTAATGAGTTTACCATAGGAACCCAGCAACAAACTGACTAAGCCAGTATCAGAGATACATGGATTTGTGGAAAACTCATGCTTAAATCTACCAAAACTGGTCGCAAAGTTAGAAAATTCCAAGAAATCGCATAGACAGCCTAGAAATTACATTTTTTTTACCAAAACAGTTTTTTCAAAGCCACCCAATGTGACACTTGGTAATCCAGTAACAGTGAATCATATATCGTTTGAAAGCCCAGGCTTCACTTTACCTGCCGTAGTTGGCAGAGTAGCAGAATTCTATTAAACAACACAGAAAACAAAAAATAAATTTGTTTGCTTTTTCAGAGCCCTATTCACTGAGAAGTGCCAAGCCAATAGCAGAGATGAATACATGTATTGAAAGCCCAAGCTTCACTCTACCTGTAGTGCTGACACAAGCGCGTAATTCAAGGGACTGACAGAGAAAAACAAAGAAAAACTTTTTTACTTTAAAAAAATTGGAAATTAGATGAGACTGTTGGTCTGAATTTGAGACTGTTGGTCTCGTTTCTGAGACTGCTGGTTCCCGGCGCCATTTTTATGAGACTGGTGGTTCGAAACAGTGAGACTGGTGTGTTCGATTTTCAAATCGGCCGTGAGACTGGTGGACCACATTCCCCACCCTGGTCTCGGAAAGGCTTAAAACAGCCAAAACTGTGGGTTATTTGTTGAAAGCACAGCACAGTTTTAAAGTCTTCAAATTTTAAAAAATACTGTAACTTGAAGAGTAAATAGTGCGAGGGGTCCTTTAATATATTCGAAAATGCCAGTTAACGTTCTGCTTAAAAGTACTTTAGACAATGTTCGTCTCTATTAATCGGTCATTATAAAGCAAACGCTCAAAGCGGAACCTTGTCAAGTCCAGCGTTTGATAGCTCGAATGCAAGATCAGCTCTGCGATGGCTCGGCCTGCAGCTGGAGCCTGTTGAAGACCTGGAAATGCGTTGGGATGAGAAGACGGTAGAAACAAGACCAAAGGTGTCGATGGGATCCCAAAAATCTAATATTTGATCCAGACCTTGTCTTCGCCAGGCTAATCATCAGAGAAAACCAAGTTCAGAAATACTTCTATAAGCCATATCCATATCCTTATCCATACAAAGAACATCTAATCAACTATAAATAAAACTTTGACTTCAAAAAATTCCGGTTGCAACCGGATTCCGGACTAATTATATGTCCGGGTAAAAAATGATTGTCAGATACAGACTCAGCGTCTCTTCTTACCCCCAAATCTGTCATCTTCAACTTACGATAAAACTTTTGCTTTTAACAAATTTTCCGGTTTTGACCGGATTCCGGGCGAACTAGTCGTCCAGCGAGAAAATGGTTTTCATCATCGTGTTCAGCATGTCTTCTTGCCTCTAAACTGAACATTTAATCAACTTCAAATAAAACTTTTACTTTTAACCAACTTTCCGGTTTTTGCCGGATTCCGGACAAACTACTTGTCCGGAGATAAAATGATTTCCACTATCGTGCTCAGGATACCTACTTACCCCATAATCGACTGTCACATTAGCTGTTTAAAAGTATTTTGTTTGTCCCTTAATTTGAACCCCCTCCCTCCCCCACCCCTAAATGTAAAGCTACAGAGCCCATCAACGAACTTGACCTTACCCTTGACCCGAAGAATCCTCACACCAAGTTTCATCAAAATATCCCATTCCCTTCGAGAGTTATCGTGCTAAGAGACGGACAGACGGGCAACTTTTGCGATGTCATAGGTATCCCTCCACATACGTTTTGGGATCCCAAAAAGGGGAGATAACCTGACATATTAACTGCAAAGCCGCTTTAACACTGGCGGGTTGAGCGTTTCACACTAATCTACGGAACCCCTGCGTCGCGCTTGCGGTGACGCAACGTAGAACAAATAAAACGCAACGCAACAACAAAACAAAGTCCTATTCTTTGATTGCATAGACGCGTACGCATCAGATTTTTCAGTGGAAAATGGAATTTTTTGAAGACAAACTGGAGAAAAACCTACTACTGATGAAGAAAAATTGACTAATGATGAAAGAAACAAAAATTCAGTAGCATAAACCGAGAAAGGAAAACGTAAATAGACATCCAGCGTGAAAGCTTCTCGCGCAGGCGTGAAAGACACACTACGCAACGCATCAATGTGAAAGCACCTTAACTCTTTCTGGCAGTATTCGTCGTGAGTACTCACCACGAGACAAGGTTCAAGATTCGCACCCCCTACAAATTCTTGGATGTGGAATATGCAGTTTTCCACGGGATCGATCCACATACCAGACTTAACTGCACAGTTTTATCTCTCTGACATGTTTGAACTGCCGCTTTAGTTACTCTCGCGTATCCTTTGTATATGACTACACTGTAAAGAAAAATCTTGCAATATTGTCTACTGGGATGAATCTCGTCTCTAAAAAGACAATCTTATCTCTTATTCGGATTAATCTTATCTCGGAGATATCCCAGTAGCAAATACTGCCGTTTAGAAGCTGGACACGGTCTGAACACACAGTCGAACTTCTAGAGCAAGACTAACATTTTGCCTATCAAATCCGTTGCAAACCCTTAATCTGTTCGACATTTACACCATAAGATGTTTAAACCCTCCCGCAACTCCCCCAACAGTGGCGACATACGTTGAGGCAGGCCCACGGCTTATTTTTCGTCAGCACAGGCTGACGACAATATCATCATACACTAGACAACTTTTTCTTTCCTTTATGTTTTTCATACACTCCACTCCGTATGGGCATGTTCTGTACCATTTCTATATTGGTTAATAAAATTATTGATTGATTGATTAGCGTATTCTGTTATGAGACCGCAACTTGAAGCCACAAGTTTCAGCTTGCTCTATGTATCCCGTGGCTAATGACCATTCTGCCTACCGCACATCCCGATCCCTGCATCCTTTCTGCATTGAAGCCAGATTTCCGCGCACCCCCCTCAAACAAACAAAAATTGTAAATCTGGTGACTATTCTGCCTAACAAATTTCGTCACAATCTCCTACCTTTCCGGCACTTATGCCTCCACAAATGACATAATCAATTAACAACGTATGGCCTCAATCCTTCTATCCGTTAAGCGCATGCGCATAGCGCACCCCCACCTCAACACACATTAATGGGATCCGGCTCGGATCCAAAAAGGTCTGGTCCGGATATTATAACAAGAGCTGGAAGCTCATATGGCACTTGCAAGGCTGGGTCAGAGGATGAAAGTAGGAATTCTTAAGTTCGTCGGTCTGTTGGGATTATTTGTAAGCAAAACCCTTGAGACAAAACCCTTGGAAATCACAAGAACTATCGTTTGGTAATGCATTTGGCTGTGATGATGCGCACTTTAGGGGCGCTAGAAATTCGTCTGTAATAAAAACTCTTGAAGCAAAAATGATGATGAGCTCATCGGTTGAATTAAATGTATAGTTTACTCAAAAGTATCATTTGTGCTTTAAGAAATTCAGTTGTAAGCAAAGCCCGGCTTGAGGCAAAAATGATCTAATCATGTCAAGTCTCTAATGTTTAAGCCAAGTTTCATGGTCCTGGCACATCTGGAAGTACCTTAACTCGTGATCACCGGAATTCCGGAGCCCCCCCCCCCCCCCCCCCCCCCTATCTAACTCCCCCCAAAGTGTTCGAATCAGATCCAGTTCTGTCACTGATGAATCTAGGGCTTGTGCTTGTTCTTCCCACCAATTTTCATTCCAATCGCTCAACTCTAAGTGTGTCACAAGATATATGGCTCCCCCCTCTGACTCCCCCCCCCCCCACAATAATCGGATCCGGTTCGGACTTCACATGGGACATCCGAGACACGAAGTCTTTCCAAATATCAAGTTTCATTAAGATCCGATCCCCCGTTAAAAAGTTATACGTACCTCTAGATTTCGTTTTTCCCTTCCCTCCACTCCCCCCACGGTGGTCGGATCGGGGAAGTGACTATTTCCAAGTTATTTTGGTTGGGTCCCTGGTATGCTTGCCAAGTTTCACTGTCCTAACCCACCTGGAAGTAAATTAACTCCGTATCACCCGAATTCCGGCCCCCCCCTCTCCAACTCCCCCCACAGTGCACGAATCCCGTCCGGTTCCGTCAATGATGTACCTAGGGCTAGTGCTTGTTCCTTTCACCAAGTTTCATCCCGATCCTTCCACTCTAAGCGTGTCACATGATTTCCGGTCCCCCCTCCATCTCCCCCCCCCCCACATTCATCGGATTCGGTCCGAACTTGAAATGAGACATCTGAGACATGACGTCTTTCCAAATACCAATTTTCATTAAGATCCGATAACCCGTTCGAAAGTTATGCATGCCACTAAATTCCGGATTCCGGCTCCCCTCCCTCCCCCCACGATGGTCGGATCGGGCAAGTGACTATTTCCAACTTAGTTTGGTCGTGTCATTCATACGCCTGCCAAGTTTCATCGTACTAGCTTATCTGGAAGTACCCTAACTCGCAAACACCGGACTAACCGACCGACCGACCGACAGACAGACCGACGGAAAAGTGATCGGTATACGGCACTTGGCCGGAAGGCAAGTGCCATAAAAAAGGTATATCTTGCGCTTACGAATGTTAGCCTACCAAATTTTGAACCTGATCTTCAGCTGGGGACTTAAATAACACCACAATTAGGACCTTTTATTTTTCTCCGGGTTGGATCAATGGTTCAAAAGTTGTGCTTGCATGGGATTCCTCCTTCCTTCCACGGATGTTCGAATCCAGAAAATCACAATTTCCCGAGAGACTTTTGTCAGATATTCATATTTGACGGTGCGAAACGGATAAGTCAGCTCCATTTTATTAGTTAAAAAGTAGCTGACTTATCCGTTTTGCACCATCAAATGCTTCTGCCAGGCTCTCAATATGGGTTCCCGCAACCCTCCCCACCAACAGAAACCCCCGCCAAAGAAAAAACCGGCGACCCCCTCTCCGTACCAAATCGGCCTCGTTACCAAGCCCCCTGGCGACTCCCCGGTTCCCAGCCCCCCCCCACAAAAAAAACAAAAAACAACAACAACAAAAAACATACGGTTAGTTCATTTGATTTTAATTAGCATCTTATCGACATATTATAAATTTAAAAAATAAAAAATGTATATAGCGGCCAGCGGGTCGCCGTCAGGCGTTTACATTTAACTCGCGCGTCTACGAAAAATCCTTAAAGGACACCTGAACAATGAAACCATACTTGAGCACACCATGGAGAATGCATTTACAGACATGACCACAGAGAGCATTCTTCGCCTGAGGGTGACGTTTTCAAAATAGGGATGTTCGTTTCTGGAGGTTTGCGCATGCAGACTCCAAGACAAAAAGCGCAATTCATTCAAATCTTGTACAGTGCTGGTCGGATCGTATTGGATTTTCTTCTAGATATACGTGTGGGCTTAACTGGTTAACAAATATTCCGGAAGAAGGGTTGATTGAAGACATTTGTTGATTTCTAAAATAGTTCGGTACTGAAATAAGGACAGATGCAAAATAGAGCAAAAATCATAGCTTGGAAACAATATATCGTATTTGGATTGGGTTTTCTGCAGGCAATCTTAACGGAAGTCATACAGATAGGGATGATACTTGGTACTCTTCATTCAGGTGCCCTTTAAGTGCCCCGTTTTTTTTTTTAAATGGAGGGTTTGGTACCGGGAGGGGGGGGGAGTCGCTGTTTTTTCAGACCCTCTCAATATGCCTGCCAAGTATCATCCTCCTCAACAGTCTGGGTGTCCTAGCCCTAGCCCTAAAGACGTATTCTCACCGTTCCCCAAGGACTCCTCAGGGAATCGAAGGGAACGGCGAGAAGAGAGGGAGTCACTCCACGCGGACTCCGCCTAGGAAAACCACGAGAACGTGCTTCTGAACTGGATTTTCTTCGAAAAAAAAAAATATGCAGTTGACGAAATTAGTCTGGATCCACTTTATTTTTGGTTTTGTTTATTCTGATTTTGTTTAATTAATTTTCCATTGCACTACCACCAGCACAAATTGATTCCCCTCCGAATATGAAACGGAATCTTTCCTTTTGATGATGGTGATGATAACCGAACCATTCCCCGTCCGTGGGGACTCGCGAGAATACGGGGAGTAGGACAAACAAAAACGCGGGGACTCCTCAAGTGGAGTCCTCCAAGAACGGCGAGAATGCGCCTTAAATCGTGATCAGCGGGCCGATAGAAAAGTGGTCCGTATCTGGTGCTTGGTCCGAAGGCTGCAAATACTATAGGCGTATTCTCGCCGTTCCCCGAGGACTCCGCTTGAGGAGTCCCCGCGTTTTGTTTGTCCCGGGGACTCACTCCCGTATTCTCGCGAGTCCCCAAGGATGGGGAATGCTCCGTTTATCATCACCATCATCGAAAAGGACTCCCTTTCAGATTCAGAGGGGAATGAATTTTTTTCTGGTGTTGGTGCAATGTAAAATTAATTAAAAACAATCAGTATAAACGAAACCAAAAATAAAGTGGATCCGGACTAATTTCGTCAACATCATATTTATTTTAAGAAGAAAATTCATTTGGAAGCATTCCTCGTGTTCTCGTTGTTTCCGGATGCGGAGTCCACGTGGAGTGACTCCCTCTATTCTCGCCGTTCCCTTCGAGTCCCCGAGGAGTCCTCGGGGAACGGCGAGAATACGCCTTATGCAAATTCAAAGCAAACGCCGAAGTAATGAAGATCCGACGTTTTCGCTTCTGGATCTTCATTTGGTTCAGTACGCGGGAGGAAGGGACTGATTAATACTTACCATGTCCTGAGAAACCAGTCGCAATAAATACATTGTTGTGAATGGGGTGTGGTCCAACAATGGCGTTCTGGTCGTATGTATTGTAGTCATAGAAGCCTGCCCAGGCACTGCTGACCTGAAAAAGGAACGATTCCTCATGCATAAAATCTAGCAGTCTAACGGGCATTTTTACGCGGTATCAACGAATTTTCGTCAGCGAGAGAGACAAAGATGTCTCTTGCAGCAATCAGCGAAACACTACTTGAGCACTTTCTGTTTTCCAGACATTCCCAAAAGGCTACATATCCTTATTGCAATTCTGCACGAGACTGTTGGACTTCTCTCCCTGCTGGCCCTTTGTTTTTGCATGTCTGATTTTTTAGATTTCCTTGTCAAGTTCAGCTGCTCTTAGCAGACTGCAAACACGGTTTTGTACGGTTGCACTTCGAAAAGGGTTATTCTGACAGGGTTCAGAGGTTGGGAGGAAAAAGCTGACTCGGAGTTTGTTGTATTTTCCAAACAAGATCATTGTTTTCGAAAAGCTACCCAATGAAAAATGTGTAGCCTGTGTAGTTGTATGGTACTTGTACGAAAAACTTGCATGTATTGGTATGCAGTAGTACAGAATACTTCAATTTAACTTTCCTCACACTGGGCTAATCTTAAGCAGTGGTATTCAGTAGCATCCCACCCTTGGTCCAGTAGCATCCAGTCTTGCTATAGTAGCATCAGTTCGTATAACTTCATACTACTATTTTGCGATAATTTTTTGTCGGGTACTTTGAAATCACTGTCCTTTTCGCGCATTTTATTACAATATTTACTAAAAGACCATCCTCTCTGTTAAACATTTGACGGTGCAAAACGGATAAGTCAGCTACATTTTATTAGATCTATATTTCAGCCGTTCTTGGCAAGTGTCCTCTTCAGGCTCAAACTGAAAATTGAACTTGTGGAAAGTGAACTTCTTTTCTGAATAAAGAAGTTCAAAGAAGAAGTTCACAAAATCACATATTTAAGGAAGAATCTTTAACTGTTTTTCCAGCTTGAGCGGCTTGAGCCTGAAGAGGACCTTTGCCAAGAATGGCCGAAATATAGCTCTAATAACATGTAGCTGACTTATCCGTTTCGCACCGTCAAATATGATTCGCAATCAGCTTGGGCTGAAGGAATACCTCTTTGTTAATTTAAATTCAAGAAAACATTTCCACCTAGATTCACAAAAAAAAAAAAATCTTTTCACTGAGAATCACTTGGTTCGGACTGCAAAATATTGAAAAGCAGTCAAGCCGCGACATACATCCCTTAAACTAAGTTCTTTAAATAACTTCCCATTTTAACGTCGCAATGTTTTATTTGTATTTTCAGATTACCATGTCTGATTACCATGTCCCTCGTTTGTTAAGATGTATTAAACATCTTAAAAAACGAGGGCACAACACTAAGCTCATACCGAGCATTTTTTAGTCTGCAAAATAGTTATTAATTGTATGTTTTGTACTTTTGTGTATGTTAATTTTGGCTCGTCGATTGACATACATGTTTATTTTATGACAACAAAAACTAATAATCGGCTCTGCCCGTCGCATGTTTTTCGAATTTGAGTTGAACTGAATTGAAAAATTTATACTACAGTTGCTTTGCAAAGAACGCAATCGCCGAATTTGCGCTTTTAGAAGTCACCCCTTAGAAATACGTATATCCACATATATCACTATAGTGCCAAACTTCTTCTCACGACTTTGACAAAAATCTAAAACCAAAAATATTTTTCATATACCACGGTTACTTACAACGACTCGGTCGGGACTGAGCAACTACAGACGATCTTCAACCGTGGTATATGATACCACAGGGTCTGCATAAACGTTATTTCTAAATTCTTTGACGATGTTGAATTCATTCCACCTACATAGAATATTTGACGAGAAAAAGAACGCTCGGAAGTTTTCATTACTTGCGCTTTTGCAGATACCATAGTATCTGGGCTAGCTGTCACGAGACAAGTCTATCACGAGGCAAAAATTTCTGGACAAATTTTTGCGAGACAAGTCAGTCATTTGGCAATTTTTTCACAAGACAAATTACCAGGAGACAAATTATCACGAGGCAAACCTGGACAAGTTTCCGTGAGACAAATCCGGCATAAAGACTTTACATAAATCACAGCGAGTGAATTATACTTCCCTGAGCACTGGCTGTACCTCCGGTTCATTTATATAGCCCCTATACTATGTGAGGGCTCCCTACTTCCGCGTTAAGGGACCGGTGGTAGGCTTTGTAGTTGACAATCGCTACAGGGTTGCGTATGTGGTTGTGGTCAGCCGTGGAAGTCAGAGTAAACTTGCCGTTACATTCTTTTCCTCGTACTGGACAGCCTTTGTCAGAGCATCTGTAGTAGCTGCTTTCTGAAGATGTTGAAAGCAGAACGAACTTCTAGCCACTAGTATGGACTGCAGTCCCTCCTCTTGCAGTTTTCACCATTTCGAACTAGATTTGGGTTGACATTCTCTTTCCAAAATGAAAACTGACTACTACCCTAACATGCTGACTACTACCCTAACAGTATGCCACCAGGCATGTGCACTGGTCCGTGATTTTTATCTATGTTTGTTGTAATTAAATACTACTACTACTATGCACCCTTTGCTGTATATACGGTAGCTCACTCTAAGCTGATTGTCTTAATCCGGGTTGTCTCGTGAAAGGGTTGCCTAATGAATAATTGCCTCTTGAAGATTTGTCTAATGATCTGATTGCCTCGTGCGGATTTGCCTAGTTACACTTGTCAAAAGCCGATTGTCTCGTGAAAACTTGTCTCGTGATATGCTCCCGGTATTTGTTACCACGGTAACTGGATCTGCAATTAATCGTTTTTGCAGTCACCGTGGTATCTTATATACGGTTGCTCTGCAAAACCACAATTGCCAAAATTGCTCTTTTCGAAGTCATCCCAAAAGAAAAACTGATATTTCGTCACATCAGTAAGTGCCAAACTTCTTTCCCATCAATTTGACATAAATTGATGAAAGTTAGATGACTTTTTCAGATACCACGGTCGGACGATGGTATCTGAAATCAGATACCACGATAACTGGTCAGATACTACAACTGCAAAAACGCCTTTTGACCGTGCTATCGGACACCACGATAACTCGTATCAGATTCATCATCATCATCATCATTTTATTTATAACCCGTCACTGAACAAAACTGGGCGAGGCCCAGAAAAGACGGAGTAAAAAAACAGAAAAACGAAAGAGAAACAACGGAAAGGAAAAACATACCAATGTTTATTAGTATGTTTTGTAATATTACAATATTAGTAATATTAGTAATTAATGCTGCGGCCCAATTTGTTCACTGAGTAATTAATTAGTATCTAATCACCTATTCCCTTTAAGGTTAAGCCCAAAGCTCATGGGACTTCATTAACCGATTTGAGTTTGTATTTAAAGTCAAGTGGACAGTGTTTAATTCGTAAATCGTTTGGTGTCTGTTCAACAGTACAGATGTCTGTAAATAAACTGTACATAGCAATCGAACCTGGTCGTGTCTCTATCCATATTATATGAAACAGATACCATGGTATCTGCAAAAACGCAACATTATCACTGAGACATGTTCTATGAAGAATGAATACTGATTGATACCTTTAGTGAGTTGAAAGCGGGCACTCTTTCAGCCAACTTTGGCCAGAGCTTTTCTTTGAAGAAATCATCATCGACATCGAGGTTATCAGTTGGGGGCTCCTCACCTTCCTCCGGTGAAGATCCGACTAGATAATGTCCACCGAGGCCTTCTCGTCTAAAAGAAGAAGGAAACACGTAAACTGATCAGTCACACCACATATGAGGTGTTACCAATCGTTAAAGCACAACTCTTACTAGAAATGATCTTTTCCCTACGAAATGGATCAGAAAAAACAGTTTTCGAAAATACCGTTACTTTTGTCTTCAAGCAGCGATTTTTTAGTTAGCGCTTGTCGACTCTATCCAGCCTTCCTGCTCTAGACGCGGCGGCTGGGCGCAGAACGTGTGAAAACTGAACGCGCCGTGGTTCAGTAAAAAAACAGAAGTTTCTCATGTGAAAGAATTGTCGGCGGACGTAGATTCCAGCAAACTTTGCCTTGTGTGACGGGCAAAACTCGGCACGGCCGAAAAAGCGCTAAAAATTCGTAGGCACAAAACGAAACAATGGAGCAAGGTGGGGATTTTAGAAGCTTGTAACTCCACAAGGTAGGTAGGTATATCGTAAAAGGCTGAATAAGCAAGAGTTGTCCTTTAAGGTATGAATAATAATATATTTGCAAATTGAATGGCAGGCCGTTAAGCCTCTACAAAATTCTTAATTTGCATTTCTTCTAAATTTGCACAAGGAGAAAATGTCACATGAATAATACTCATTAACTTCCTTCTTGAATGTCAGTAGGTTTGTGGAGCCGATTACTCTCTGGTAAGTTGTTCCAGTGCTGGACCACTCGGTTGCCGAAAGTCCAGCGGCCATTGTCCTTATAAAAGCGTTCCGTCCTCACTTTGTGCTGGTGTCCTCGAAGATGATTACTATTAAACTGTACGACTCTCTAGGCTGGTGCGTTGTCGTAAGCTCCATTGCAGAGCTTGTACATTTCAATAAGATCACCACGATGGAATCTATAGGCGAGGGTTGGGATTCCAAGCTTGCAAAGCCGCTGGGAGAGAATTTGGTCATCCTTCGCTGAACATTTTCGAGAGCATCTATGTCCTTGTTATAGTACGGTCTTGTAAAACAATGTCCATACTCAAGAATCGGGAGGACAAGTGACTTACAGAGCGTAGCAAGCGTTTTGTCGTCCTCGCACGAGAAGTTTCTTCTGATGATACCAGCAATCTTGGAAGCTGCTGGTATGTGCACACATACTCCGATATTCGCAGTCCGATGCGACTTTGATCCTTAGCTCCTTCTTGTCTTTATCGACTGTGTGCGCACGCAGCTTAACTAAGGCTATCAACGCGCCTCAACCGTCGACCCAGTGCTCCACCCCTCAACAAAAAGCTACTGTAATTTCAGAATTGAAAATCTCTGAATCTGAATCGCGCATAACATTTTAAATATCAACATTGTATTTTGTATTTAGTTCTTTGTCAGTCTCCCAATCCTCGGGGAATAATAACAGCCTGTGTTATATTATAGACTATATATATTTACTGTGGGTTCGACCCATCCTGATTAAGTTTTGTGTACTTTGTTTGTTGGAGGCTTCGTGCCTTCACCATGTTTTTTTTCTTTCTATTTTTATTGTATATAAAATGGCCCCAGTTGGCTATATTTTGAAATAAATAAATAATAATAAATCTATAAATATGCTTATGTTATATTCGTAATTACTTGTCTAGGCTTAAAGGTAAAATGCGTAACGTGATCTTGTGTCCATAGCCTACTGAGCCAATGACTAAGCACGCTAGCTGAAAATTTACCTACCTGAAATACAAACCTGAGGGGTCAACGACTAGAGGACAATCAAGGCCTGGTCCATTTTCGGCATGCACACAGTAGACATACCGCTTCCTGAAAAAATTAAAGATTTATTAATTTCTAGATCGCCACTGTAAAATTATGACAGCCTCCCCCCACAAATTCTGCTGTTTTTATGGTAGTACCTACACAATTTAAAAAAAAATGTGGTTATTCCGTATCTTTTCTATGGCTGGTGGATATACTCAAAGTTGGGTTATAATCAACATTCCCAAGCAAAGGATTTTGTCGTAAAACGCTACAAGCAACCATACACGACCATGCAGCGTGTCGCTAATGGTTAATTATATCAAAGCTCTCAGACGTAGCAACATTGATATGTTGCTACGGATAACTGATATTATTGCAAGGGTGCCAAAACTTTCCGCTGCTCCGCACAATGAACGTTACATTCCCTTTTACCCAGGGACAACTTTTTCCATGGTGAAGTACATCCATTCTGGCCGTGTTCCACCCTTTTAACAATAGTAACTATTAGTTACTATTTTCATATTAACCTCGTAAAAAGTTACTACGCTGACCGTTCCAACCTTCTCGAAATAGTAACTAATAGTCACCATTTGCTTACATTGCTCGGGAGCGTAGTAAGCGTGGTAACTACGGAACTCTGTAACGTGATTGGTCGGATTAACCCGTGGCATGATATTTTGCTGAAAACAGAAAAGTTCGTTCCAGCCTTGGCGCCAAGAAGCCAATATTTGGGACGCCATGCGTAATAACTGTAGTAAGTAGGGTGGAACAGGCTCTCTGATATGGCCAGAGAAACGGAGAGGAACCACCCTCAATCAGTTGGATTGATTATTTTGAACACAACTGTATATGGTTTTTAGTGGAGTGTTCATTTACGAACAATCCGTTCTTGTGTCTGCTGGAGCCGGTTTTTCATTTTCGGTTACCACCGTTTTTTCTCGAGTTCTTAACTCGTGAACCATGACAGATATCAGCTTGAAACTTGGTGTAGGCCGATTTGTGGGCCTTGGGGTCTAGTCGTGCTCTTTGGGGGTCTCACCCACCACATCCACTTGGTTCAGACGGAACTCGCAAAGCTCGTGACCCATGTCAGGTATCGATTAGCAGCAAGTTGAAACTTGTCAGGCTCACAGGCATTAGGGTCTCTTTATGCCTTTTGGGGGTTTCCGCCTCCGGATCGACTTGGTTCAGTGGCAACTGGGCCCAGATTACCCCGCTATTACCATTCTTAATAGGTGAAGATAGGACGAGTGAAATTCCTCGAAACCACCCTCCAGAGATGTGTCAAAATTTTTACTTTTACACTCCTCGTTTGAGAACTTGCATACTTGTTCTCCAAAATCCTCACACCGATCACTCATGAGGTAGAAATCAAAATTCGAAATTTTGCAGCACTAAGTCAATCGATCTCTCACGCTCATTAATTATTTAGTAGGTCGAGTGGGGCTGACTTTTTCAGGAAACGCACCTCTCCTCTTGAAAATGTGACTTTTAAAGCACACCTGAACAATGAAACCATATTTGAACACACCACGGAGAATGCATTTACAGACATGGACACGGAGAGCATTCTTCTTGTGAGCGTGACGTTTTCAAAATAGGGATGTTCGTTTCTGGAGGTTTGCACATGCAGACTCCAAGACAAAAAGCGCAATTCCTTCAAATCTTGTACAGCGCTGGCCGGATCGTATTGGAATTTCTTCGAGATTTACGTTTGGGCTTTACTGGTTAAAAATATTCCAGAAGAAGAGTTGATTGGAGAAATTTGTTCATTTCTAAAATTGTTCGGTACTGAAATAAGGACAGATGCAAAATGGAGCAAAAATCATAGCTTGGAAACACTATTTCGCATTGGATTGGGTTTTCTGCAGGCAATGTTAACGGAAGTCATGCAGATAGGAATGATACTTGGTACTCTTCACTTAGGTATCCTTTAAGCAGAAAAGACGGGAATGCAAAAACAAATTATTGAAAGAAATGACGATGCCGAATATTTTTTTTTTACTTTACACTCAAATACCGACTAAACATTTTCTTTCGTCTGGCTTCCTTGTTAAAGTTTAACTAAAAAAAAAAACTTATCTTTTGTATCGTCTAGTTGAATACACTGAATTATTTGGACTCTGCTAAGGGATTTTTTTTTTTTTTCCACTATCTGCTCTAGTCCCACAGCGCAAATTCTACTATGACGCGGAAATTTGAATCTCAACACAACGCGGCCTTCCAGTGAGCAAGGATGAGCTTGGTGAAGACTCTTTCGTGCATGAACACAAAATTTCCTAAATCTTTTTCGTCACGCAAAGAACACAGGTATAATCCGACAGAGAAATACCACTATTTGAAAAACTGATTATTCATGAAATAGCGGAGCAACGAAGTAACGCATTTTCATCGGGTATTCAAGCCTCTTTATCTGAATAAGTAATGGGTAAGTCGACTGTCATATTTTGGAAATTTCTTCTAAGATTTCTACCCTGGACCAGAAATAGTTATTTGATGAGTAAAAATCCTAATCTCTCCAACTTCTGTTATTGATAAACGTCTTCAGGATTTTCGTTCTTCTGTGTCAATGTTGTCTCACCCATGGTCAGCGCTATTTATTTAATCGTCTTTGTTGATATTCTTGTATTTAGTGTTAGTGTTTCTTTTTTCTAATTATTTTGTTTGTTACTCCATCTTTAGGGCGCTTCGCCCTCCTTTTGTTGAGATGGGTTATAAATAAATTGAACTGAATTGAATAAAGTTGCGCTTCAAAATCGTGCAACCAGATGACCTCCCATGGCCATCTGGTGGCTTGAACTGCGATAGTCTGAACTACAACTACGTCTTGGATGGACGCGATCTAGGCAATGTCAATGATAGGAAGCTTCCGATTTGACCCTTTACATTGCTGGATGGCTCGCCAATCTTACGATTTATCAATTACCACTTGTTTTCTAGCGTTAGCGGAACTGCCATTCTTGTGCATCATGAATAAGAGGGGCATTAGTTTTACTCTTATTGGGCAAATACAATTTACATACCACAATTTGTACTGCCTTCCCACCCAAGCAACAAGTTCTCTTCCCCAGGGCGATGCAAACCCTACAAACTGCATAAATATTCCTTGAGCCCAAGCTGACTTTGAAACATTTATTCCAGCAATGTTTTCAACGGATACATCAGCTAAGATTCTTCATAAGCGATATTTCGGCCCTTCTTGGCAAGGGTCCTCGTCAAGCTTTCAGTCCTCTTGTTCAACTTCGGGGAAAGAAACAAACCTGTAATCATCGCTTATGAAGAATCTTAGCTGATGTATCCGTTGAAAACATTGCTGGAATAAACTGCATAGAATGATACATTTTACAAGATGATTCATAAACAGTGTATCGACCCGATGTAGTCAGTATGATCAAGAACAAATAATCAGAGAGAACCTCCGTCTTCCTATCTCTGTACTACGACTATGCGGAGTCGAGTATTTCCCCGTACCTTTTCCGCTGTCAACGAGCGGAGGTTAGTAGCTTTGCGCCACATCACGTTTCGTTAAATTAGCTCTATCGCTGTGAAACCACCTTGAGGAAAAGTTCAAGACAAAGCTGATTAGTTCTTTTAACGCGCTCAAGAGCGGGTCAGCATGCGGAGTACACCTCCTGCATTTCTTTCTCTGCGACGAGCAATGGCGAAGTCGGAAGTAGAGTAGAGTAGACTGGTAAAAAGTTACAGTAAATACCTCTAGCCTCAGTTTTGTCGGGGAATCATAGTCACTGCACGGTATCAAAGACAGAGGTTCTATCTGATTATTTGTTCTTGGTATAATAGAGTACACAGGACTGAGTACTAAATACTAGCGCTGTGCTGTACAATATGTTTGGGTTCTAACCTGGGTTCAACAGGAACGGGCACGACGAACATGCCCTCTCCTCCTCCAATACCCATCATCTTCGCTACATCACCGGAGGCGTGGCCAGCGCAAATGACGGCTACGGCAAATCTCAATGGGTAGACGTCTCCATTCTTGGTTTTTACCTAAAAAGAAAATCGACCTTAATGTACGTGCCCCGAGACCGAGAGTTTGCGTGCCACCGCTCCAGTGCCACCGGAAATAACTCACATCACACCCTTTCAATTCACATGTCGAACCTTTGCGAGATCTATTCCGGTTTACACCTGGCCTCCGTTTGTACCTTATTTTTATTCAACACTATAACGACGCACTAAAAACATGAAGAAATAACCAATAGGCCTATACAGACAATATTATGAAAATTCGACAATGTATTTTAGTGTTTTATCGCATATCTAGCATGGTATTTTAATTAATTTGATAAACCAATTGTATATAACTATTCTAATTGTTTCTTTTGTCGTGTAGTGTACGATTACTTTGTCGTCAGCCTATGCTATCCCATGGATAATTTGGTATTAATAAATGATTGATTGATTGACTGATATGCTTCGTCTGGCAGCTGCAACAGAAGTCCACGACTTCGGCCGAACCGGCTATGGCTGGCCAAAGAGGCAGACCATGCACCCGATGGAAAGATGTTGCTACTCGAAAGCGGCATCAACCCTCGGACACTCTAACGCTGGCGCTAGACGACGTTAAGTGGAGGCAGCCGACAAAGACCAGCTCTAATTCTCTCTAGGCTGCAAGTTCATCCCGGCACGAGCCGTAGTCCGAGCTGCCAATACGCCTCCCCCGTCCCATCTGCCCGATGCGAAAATTTACAGTTACTACCGGAATCCACAAAGCAGAGCGGATATCGCCTTGTAGGAAAGCTAAGCTTAAGAATCCTATGCCGTACGCTCACATGCATCGAATCAAGTGGCAAAATGACACAGCGGCTAGCCGACTGAACAACTGACTTAGTCACACAAACTTCTTGGACTTTTCACTAGCCAGCACAAACAGAGTAAAATACTGCAAGTACTGGTATGGTGATACAAGACCTATCTGTTCCCCGATTCCTTAATATTCCCCCTCCCCCCTATTCCCCTATACGTACTAAACCCCAGCGAGAGAAATCCCAGAAAATCCCCAAACTAGCACCTGTTTTGTTCCAGCATTTGTTGAGTTGCACATAACCAATAAGTTAGTCCTGTTTAGTGTTTTTTCTTTCGTGACAAGACTACAGAGTGACAGAGTGTTATGTTATTTATCATTTTTTTTTATGACGAAAAGGTCAAATTCGGCGGTAACGCTGTGACAGCTGCTTTTGAAAAATAAAATTCTATTCTATTCTATATTCTACATGTTTCTATATGAGAAAACTGGATGTGCAGTTAAATCGGCCCCATTTGTCCTACTCCTCAAGCCTAGTGAAATACGACAGATACCCTTGGATGAAACCTACACATCGTAATTCATTCTGGATCGACGGATTACTATACGACCATCCTCAGAGACATCTAGGCTAGACCACCGCAATTTCTTCGAACTGCTCTAAAGCAAACATGCTTTGACAAAAGCTTGTGACGAGCACCATGCGCATGTTGCGCTGCTACAATATTTCATTGTGCGAAATAAAGTTTATTTCGTTGTCTCCTATTCTCTTTCCTAGTAAAGTGTGCAAACCGTCTCAAATGAGGGAACGAGGAAGGGATTCAGTCTTGAGCTTGAGCTGGTGGAAATCGATGATAGATGTACTGTTTCTACAGATCTACAGACACTGTACTACAAAAACAGATAGAAATGGCTCTGACATACCCTGAGCTCTCTGGGTGACCGGGGTTCGGTGATCTCTTGCCCTATCCTGAACAGGCCATGGTTAAAGTCTTCCACTCCGACCACATCACCTTCGACGTATTCTGTTCCGAAGAACTGATTTTTTCTTCGAAGGGCAGACAGGAGAGACCAGGGGTCAAACCTATCAGAAAGAGATATGAATGAACACAACACACGGTGTTACATCGAATCATGCAGTTAACCTGGACTAATACAAGACTACGTGTTACCCACAGGACCGAAATACCAAACGAGCACAGAAGAAGCATCACAGACCAATCTTCCCTCATCGAGACCATCCGAAGGCGAGGATGGAGTTACCTCGGAGATGTCCTGCGTACGGACGATTCCAGAATCCACAAGTCGACATTCTTTTGCTTGCCCGAAGGCACCCGCCGCAGAGGAAGACACAAGACACACTCGGTCGTACTTACAACAAGGACCTGCGTCACTTCACGCCTCTCTAAAGCCTGGCGGGGCAGACATCGTCGAAGCCGCAAGCCTTAGAGACGACTGGAAACTCTTCTTAGATGCCCTGGGCGCCTCTGGAGGCACAGGAAGGTAAGGGTATACAGATGACAATTTATAGAACGATGCAAACAGCGTGGCTTAACATAGTACCGGTATACAGGTTTACACAAACCTCATCGTTGCAAGCAACTGATAGCTACAGTAATACTTGACAGCTAATATAGTATAAAGGCCTAGACCAGTGGTTCCCAACCGGTGGTACGCAGACTCTCACTAGGGTACGCGAAGGTCCCAAAATCCAGTTATTCCGTAGCTTTAATATCTCGCTTCAGTTGGTTTTGACTCCCCTCACTCAATTTCAGTATTGTCCTCAGATACCCCATTATATGCAATTTCAAATTTACATGCCATATCGTTTATGACAATAATATCGTCATTTTGACGTTACGTATGATTGTGGTAAAAAAAAAATTTAAAACAACAATCCGTCAGAAAAAGGGTACGTAACCTATCTGGACCTTAATTAGGGATACAAGGTACGGGAAAGGTTGGGAACCACTGCTAGACAAACACTGGATCGTTGCATGCAATTGACAGCGATTAACAGCTGGTGTCCTCTTGTCCTCAATTCCCTACGCAGTAATTCTTGTGGCCGAACACAAGTGTTGTGGTTGACATTGCTATTAGAATATGGAGAAAACTGTTTGCGTTCAGTAGTGAATGTTCTTGACAGAATAGGATGAATCCAATTTCAAAACCTGCCTCAGCCTATCTAGGTATTGCTGCCCTTTTTGGCATTCTGGGATGATGGCTGGGCAGTCAAATGCTCTTTTGAGAAAATCCAATACACTACTCATTGTTTGCAAATACTAAAAACTTCAGTAAACACCTTTCAAAATATCTTAAAACGTAAACCCTTTCGAACTTCAGTGAACAAATTTGTTTCACCTGGCTAGACTGCTACTAGAAAAACGTGAAGACTGGCCATCTGCTCTCTAATCACCCCCCCCCCCCCTCCCTCAAGCAAAAATAAAGACTGCATAAGGATGATGCAACTTATTCACAACCACACCGCAACCACTCCAGGCGAGTCCAAGTGTCCTAGTTTGCCCTAAGGCCTCACAAGAACACTTTTTTTTTTGTTTTATATTCTGTGGGGCGTATTCCCCACAAGAACAATTGGTTATCATCCCGATTAGGGGTGGTCACCACCTCATATGATACTCCTCCAGGGATACAACCTTTGTTCAATCTATCCAGGGAAAGGAGACCCACACACCGGTCTCCACAAATCCCTGATTTTGGGAAAGTCTATGCCAAACGCTGGGTATACCTAGCGTGTGCCTAACGCTGGATACCCTATGTCAAATGCTGAATACTTAAACACAATAAAATATTGATGATTTTGGTGAAGCTCAGAACTCAAACAATCAGAATTCATCTATAGTGAGGTAGGTCAGGGTTGAGCTACCAACAGCTATCCAGCGTTTGGCATAGTGTATCCAGCGTTGGACATAGCCTATGCCAAATGCTACATATACCCAGCGTTTGGCATAGCGTATCCACAAATCAGGGGTTTGGGGCTGACTGCCACACACTTACCATCCTTCATTTTCCAGCCCGTATGCACCACATGCAATGCCATCTGTGTTTATCCAAGGAAACCTGTTCTTCAGCTGACCAGAAGAAAGCAATGCTACTTTTGCGCCAAAGTCATTCTGTACTTTCACATTGTCCATAAGTTGCTCAGCTCCCATTTCAGATGCCAACATGAGATAGCCATGAGGGTGGAACTGCACATCAGGAGGATCACTATCTTCACAATTGAGGAGTCGGTTGGCATTTCTCAAAAACTCTGCACCAAAGAGGGACATCTGAATATTTTCTGGGATGCTAAACTGCTGCCTAATACCACCAACAGAAAGTGTTGTAGATGCTTTTGAAAATGTCAAGTCTTTGTCAACAACAACCACTTCAAGGCCATCAGGAATACTTTCTTTGAGCCAATAGGCAACTGAGGAGCCAACAATGCCTCCTCCAATGACTACTACATCACAAAACCGAGGAATATCTGGGTCTATGTTGTCTTTTGCATCTTTTTTCATCACTCCAAAAACTTTTAAAGCCCTCTCTAATGGGGGAGGAACATTGATTGTTGGCTTTTCTTGATTCTTCACATCGGCTTTCCAAAGGCTGAATTCTGTGCCTTTTTTCTTATCATTGTCAAATCCACTGCAAAGATTGTACCTGGATGTGGTTATGTTCCTTGCTACTTGGAGGCTGTTCACCTGGATATTCTTCAAAGCACCGAACATCTGCTTCAGTCCTGACATTCCAGATTCCTTTAATTCTGAAAAAGTAAGTCATAACTGCAAGCTTAGTTTATGATGAGTTGGCTTAGCTAGAAGAGCCTACTTAGCTGTACTCAGTATTAAACCAAGATAAAACTGACCTAAATATTTGCATTCCTTAACATAATTAAAACTGATAGGAAGAAGTAAAACCTCATCTCTGTAGAAAATCATACTTCAGTTAGTCTATTGAATATATGTTTCACAGTCAGCTCAGCTCGGGTTCAAGGAGTATTTATCTAGGCTGTATTTTCTTTGGTCATCATTCTGATGAGGATAAAATATACCTAAGCCTACTATGAACCTCTTTTTTTCGGATGCCCTTTGCTAAATGCCTCAAATGCTGGATAGCATACCTGTTGGTACCCTAGATAAGGCCTAACCGGCTAAATGTGCTCAGTTGATACAGTACAGTAGAGGTGTGCTTATTTGAACAGTGGAATTTTCGGCAAAATGGTCGAATGAAGATCCAGAATACCTATTCTTGTGTTTTCGAGGCCCTTAATTACCTACTTTGGCTAACCGGTAGTTAACTTTCGTGCAAATGTTTAAATAAGCAGTAATCAGGTGATTTCAATGCTGATCCAACCTGCAATAATACTCAGTAACAACCTTTAAAAGCACATACGACAGAATTTGAATAAGAGCCTGGACTACATATTCTTAGTAAGCTTCGCTCTGGAAGGCTCTGATCTCTTCTTTGGCAGAGTACCTGACATTTCAGAAACTTCTTTCACTCTTAATAGTTGCATTTTTGCAGATACCATGGTATCTGCAAAAATGGTAGCTTTTGCAGTTACTGTGGTATCAGATTTCACCGTCTAAAGTCCTTTTTGCAGTTACCATGATATCTGAATATCAGATACCACTGTACCTTGCCAGATACCACTGTATCTGCAAAAATGCAACTAATGATTGGAGTGCAGCTCTAGTTTAACTTGTGGTAGTCCACTGTAGAGACAAAAAACACTGATTTGGTATTTCCAAATAATGCATTACGAATATGTCAGCTATGATGCTTTAGCATCAATATGTCAGCCCTTATCGGCAACGATCCTTGTCAGGCTGTCAAAGTTCGGAGTCGACACTGGGAAAGGAACGAACCTGCAATAGATAACTGAAGCTTCTACCAACTCTAAATATCCTATTTGAGGAAATTAGTTTTAATTTTAGGGAAAACAAGTCCTGAGATTTAACTTTGACACGGCTGCTGTTCTTGCTGCTCGATTGGGGCGATGACAGGAAAGTTTTTTTCTGCATTTTAATCAACTTTGGTTTTGTTGTTAATAAGGGACTGAAACTTAAATTATCTTCTATTAATAACCGTGTTCCACGTTTCTGGTTGGGAGTACTCCGGGATTACTCGCCTGTAGGCCTATCTATGGAAAACTAGTGACGAGATTCAATTTTTGACTCTGACTCGGCTGCTGTTTTGCTGCTCGACTGGGGCGATGATGAGAAAGGTTTTTTCTGCATTTTGATCTACTTCAGTTTTGTTGTTAATAAGGGATTGAGGCTGGACTGAGGCTTAAATTTTCTTCCCTTAATAACCCCGTTCCACATTTCCAGTAGGGGTACTCGCTTGTATCCTGCCTGTATCTTGGTTTATGCTGCTCGGTTTTCCTATACCTCAACAGCTTCTGGAATAGTTTGACGGAAATTGGTACATGTTGAAAGAATTTGGGCTTTTTCAAAATATACTGAATGGGATCGGTTCTCAAAATTATGTTCTGCAAGTACAGATTTGAAAGTATAGTTATGAAGAGGACATGGTCATTTTCTTACTCATGCTCTGCAGGTCGTTTTCTGAAATTTCTCTCTGTCCTTCCTATAGGCGTTTTTCTGTGACACAATTGTGTGCCACACATTTCCGAGTAATTGTCGCATACAAAGGATTGAGTGCCACACAGTTAAGCCACAAGTTGAGACTCGCGGAAACGCAGTTTCGTCTATTTTTTGGGGGGTAATTTCAAATGTCTGAAAAAAAAATAATACTGAGATAAAATCTCTATTGACCTTACCATCCTATGCAAAAAGGATCATTAGCTTTACATCTGCAAGCTTGTGAAAGGAGTTTATTTTATTGTTTTGATGTTACTTTGCTGCTAAATTTGAATTTCCCGCCAGAATCGAGCCACAAAATCGACAATCACCTCGAGCATATTCCATCCTACTTACAGTAGTTACTACTAATATAGATGGCACTTTACACAAGGGACTTGTACCGTGACCAATACCATATTGAATTTTTTGAATATAATTTAGAAGTCTAGGACTCCCTTGTCGGAGCCACATAGACAAACCAGGACCCACAATTGTGGGTCCTGGTTAGATGGCACTTTACACAAGTCCCTTGTGTAAAGCGCCATCTATATTATTAATTTCCGTGACATGAGGATGTGAACTGGTTAGACGAATTTGTTTTCAGGCGGGATCACTGTTCCTATGGTCGGCTTTACCAGACTATTGTAGTGGTTTGCGAACTCTGTTCACAAGCCCATCGGTAGCTCAGTTCGTAGAGCACCTGTATTGTAAACAGGAGGCCTGGGTTCAAATCCCAGCTGAGGAGCATTTTTGTCTATCAGTTCACTACTTATAAAAAAAGTAGTTACTACTTTTTAATCCCGGCTGAGGAGCATTTTTGTCTATCAGTTCACTACTTATAAAAAAAGTAGTTACTCCTTTTTATAAGTAGTGAACTGAAAGACAAACATGCTCCTCAGCCGGGATTTGGACCCAGGAGTCCTAGACTTCTAAATTATATTTGAAAAATTGATTGTGGTATTGGTGACGGTACAAGTCCCTTGTGTAAAGTACCATCTATTGCATGACGTCGCGGATTCCGACTTTTTGTTGTCAAGGCTGGAATGATGTTTCTATCTTGCAGCAGAATATCGTGCCAGGGACGATAATGTTACAGAGATCTGTAGTTACTACGCTCCCGAGCGTGGTAAGCCAATAGTTACTATTAGTTACTATTTCGAGAAGGTTGTAACTGTCAGCATACTAACTTCTGGTGAGGTTGGAAAGGACATAATAACTAACAGTTACTATTTCTAGAAGGGTGGAACACTCTCCTCGAGTTGTTTGTCCAATTCGAGCCACAAAATGACACAGAGAAATACTGATGGTCACGGAAACACACTTGTGGTCGCACAAAAGACCTCGGAAACCCTCTTTTTTTAGGCACAATCAACCAAAAACTGTTTGTGGGAGCACAGAAAAAATGCCTTGTTATGACATAAGTTATGTAACGCTTTTTGAAATCACAGGGTATCAGCAGCAATCAGCAGGGTATAGAATCAAAGCCTCTTTGGTGATGATTTGGGAGGTAAGACAGCAAAGTAGGCTATTTGGGCTGTGTAAAAAATCTGGATGTTATACTTTTTCAAGCTTCTGGACAATTTTTCTGTCACTACATGGACTTACTCAGGTTAAAAACGAAATTTTTGGACTCTACAACTCACCACAGCCAGGATTTCTACCAATTTAACTGAGACAGAGATTCAGGGAGCAAATAAGCGCATGCAGGTCCAATTTTAAATCGACTCGTTTTTCGTTCCTTGGCTACGCAATTGGAAAAAAATCCTAAGACAAAATAAATGAAAGACATCCTTAAAAATAGACACAGTCATTTTCTGCATAATTACTCACAAAGTTATATAACTAGCTTAATTGAACACAACAAGTTTATGGGAATCCACCTCTTTCTTCAATTTTCTAGAGACTCGGTCGGATGCAGGTCGGATGAAGGGATTTTCAGCCTCTAGAAGGCAGAAACTTGTCAGTCTGGCTAACAGTTTAAAATCTTCCTTCCACAAGTTCCACAGGGTACGGAAGTACTGAGTACTGTGAGCTAGAACACAATCTCTGTACGGAACCTGTTCATTGAAATCCACTAAGGTTTTGTGGAGTTGTAATTTGTCAAAGAACCTGCTCTAAGTGAGAACGGGTTCAGGCTATAATGGGAGCCTTATGTTCAAAGCCAAATTCTGGTATAATTGGTAAGTTGGAATTTTGTTTTGTTCAGCAAATCAACTCTCAGACAGATCAGGTAGAAGCTCTGCAACAATAAATTTACTCTGTGCAGGGACAGTGTTGCTTATTGACTGTATCAAAGTGATGGCTAGTCTTAAAAGATACCTCTTTACAGTCTAGTACACTAGCCTCATTTCAGGCACGGTGCTCAAACGTCTAGCACCATGCCTGGTTGTTAGACGTTCAAGCACTGTACCTTGGATTTCATGTATGGTGCATGGATTTCAGTATACAGTGCATACAGAAAAAACAAAGTTTCTGTCATCACAACTGAGCACCGGCTCGGACAGGGCTGAAATTACTACTATGAATCAGAGAAATCAAAGAGAATCCTTTACCTGTTTACATATTTTTCACAACAAAAACAAGGCTCTAATGATGATGGAGATGAAAAACCTAACAGCACCCTATCTATTTTCCATGTATTTTCCCTATCTATTCCCCAAGAGCCAATATTCTGGTTGGCTGCTAGGTAGAAAAAGCTGAAGCACAGGACACTTTGCATGCAAAACCCTTGACTATGTAGAAAGGAAATGAGGTTTTTCACATCTGTCATCAGCCAAGCCCTTTTGTTTTTGTTGTGAAAAATATATAAAGGATTGTCTTTGATTTCTCTAATTCATGGTAGTAATTTCAGCCCTGTCCGAGCTGGTGCTCAGTTGTCATGACAGAAACTGTGTTTTTGATGTATGCACTGTATACTGAAATCCATGCACCATACATGGAATCCAAGGTACAGTGCTTGAAAGTCTAGCACCCAGGCATGGTGCTAGAAGTTTAAGCACCGTGCCTGAAAAGGGGCTAGTGTACTAGACTGCCTCTTTATTCAGCATTTTCTTTTGTCCCTAGCCTGTCCCTAGCCAACCGTGAAATTCTAAGCTTCAGAAATCCCTAGTCCCTACCCTTTGCCTCGGTCAACCACAAACCCTTGATTTTTGGATACCCTCCTATGCCAAACGCCAGATATACCCAGCATTTGACATAGCGTATGCCTAAGGCTGTATACCCTATGCCAACACGCCGGATAGCTGTTGGTACCCTAACCCTGACCTACCTCACTGCAGATGAATTCTGATTGGTTGATTTCTGAGCTTCACTCAAATCATCAATATTGTATTGGGCCCCAGTATCCAGCACTTGGCATAGTGTATCCAATGTTAGGCATAGGGTATACCAAACCAGTCATGCACAAATCCTCAATTTTTGGGCATGGTGCCCCAACGTCTGGGCATGCCCGAACGTATGGGCATGGTATCCATACGTTGGAGCACCATGCTCTGGAGCATGGGCATGGTACCCCTGTGAAATTTGAATAAACTGAGACTGGTTAGATACCTAAATAGGGCCTTCTCCCTGTCCTAGATCAAAAGATACCTGATTTTACTTTCTATCCAACATAGAATTTTTTGGAGGCCACTTCTCTTCTAGTGGGCTTATCCTATCCTTTTCCAGAAAATTGCTGCTAGGTAGCATGGATGAGGCAAGCTTTTCAATCTGTTCACTGGAGCAAATATTTTCTTTAGATTGTTTGCCTTTTATTGTATTTATTTTGAGTTATTTTTTTTTTACCTGTTTGTACTCTGACTTTTGACTTTTCGACAACATGGAAAAGGATTGAGTAACCTAGTGGCAACTACCTGTAAAAGGATAGGGTAAACCCACTGGGAAAGAAGTGGCCTCCACAAAACTCTCTGTATCTTGAAAGTGCTCTAACATTTTGGAAGTTGGAAAATGAGGTTGGATAGACAGTGAAATCAGGTATCTTTTGATCTAGGACAGGAAGAAGGCCCTATTTAGGTATGTAGCCAGTGTCAGTTTAGCCAAATTTCACAGGGGTACCATGCCCATACTCCAGGGCATGGTGCCGTAGCATATGGGCACCATGCCCATACGTCCAGGCATGCCCAAACGTTGGGGCACCATGCCCAAAAATTGAGGATTTATGTATGACTGTACCAAACGCTAGATATACCCAGCGTTTCCCAAAATCAGGGATTTGTGGCAGACTGCTTTGCCTCTCTTTCATTTTGCACCTAATGTACAACTTTCTAGCATTTTTTGCTTAGCCGAGTTTGTCAGTCACACTAACTAACAACAACTAACAAGCGGACCACCAACTTCTTTGAAAGCTTCAGGGTTCACCAACAAATATTTTTATAATAAGTTCACAAGAAGCTTCAGAATGAATATTTAATTTGAAGATGGATTGGTTCAGACCAGGTTCAGACCTGGTTCAGACTCCATTTCTTCTTATAGATTTTCCCCCTCTTATCCATGGCGAGCATGTTTTTCAAATGTAGGCTATTGCACCCAACCCTGGTCCAACCCCAGAGTCGAAAAGGGGAATTGCCCTGGTATTGCCTCTATAGAGTCAACAAGTACTAAAAACAAACTGCTAATTTCACAGGCCAAGTATTTGAATATTTGAAAAAGTTTTTTCTGCACCAATTTATCCTGGAAAGATCATTTCTAGCAAAAGTTGTGTTAAAGTAGGCTACAGTAGAGGTTTGCTTATTTGAACATTTGATGACTTTGAACTTTGCCATTTTCGTGCACCTGCTATGACTAAAGTCAACTATCAGTTAGTCAAAATAGGCCACTAAGGGTCTCTAAACTTTAAACACACTTGAATAGGTATTTTGGATCATCATCCCACAGTTTAGCCCAAAGATGAACTGTTGAAATTTTTCTAACTGTTCAAATAAGCATACCGCTCCTATTCTATACACCTCTCTTACTTAGTAATTTAGTTTTAGTACCTTCAAGTACCTAGTTTTTGTACCTTCAAGTACATAGTAGGTTTCAGTCAATCAGAATCACCTGGCTTTTGGTAGCCTTGTCTGGCCCTAGGTTTGTTCCTGTGGCCATATTTTATTCCTGTAGACTATGATTAGTAAACTTCCAGAAACTGCTTCATCTCAGCCTCGCCACAGAGATGAATCATCAAAACCAGCGACTGCGTTAGTTCCAGAGCAGGAAGATGAAATGACAGAATTCACTGTTGATAAAGTCAACCTAGGAGAAAACGAGTAAGTTGGATTGCTTTGGATTATCCTTGTCTTATAAAAGTATATACACATACAGCACCATTCTGGATCCTTTACCATATGTACAGTATTAGAGCTATTTCAGGTATGTTTTACAAAAATATTATAATTACCATGCTAAATTCTTGCTCGGGTTACAACTGTGTGTAGGAGTTGTTGTATGACACATAATCATGGCATCACTGACCCAAACAAGGCTGGTGTAAAGCATCCGAGTTTGATTACTGGAATCCCTTGACCCCCGAAACAGCCTCTACTGAGCCTGAAACATTGCTTAAGAAATGGTTCTCATGCTTATTCAAAGTAGAGCTCAATCCTGATACCGTTCCAGAATCTCCTTCTCAAGAGATAAAATCGTCACAAGTAAGACTATTGTGGCTTCTCCTCTGACGTTTGTTTTCTGCTTTTGTAACCTAATTTCCCTTGGAGAGAAATTTCATAGTTAAGCACTGCCTCTTGTATCGGTTGAGATTGGTTCTGTCAGAGATATGTACTGTACAAACCATTGAGAAATCAGGATTGTCGGCGAGGTTTGTGACGATTGCGCTTAATAGGTATTGTGCTTTCAAAGTGGAGAGACACTGGTGGAGTGGAGTTAATTACCTTTAAAAGTTACCTTAAATCACAGCTTGGAGTGAAATAAGGACTTTTGATCCTGTTGAACACTCCTTGTGATGACTGTTGCATATGCGATTGGTTAGATTATGGTGCTTCCAGTCAAATCTCTGTGGTTTGTCCCTCCACTCAGCCTCCAGACGGCGTTGGTTTGCATCTGCAGATTCAGTAGCAACAATGCAGGGTCAATCATGGGAATTTGAGTTGATGCAGCAACTCTGCCTGAGGCAGGAAGTTATAACTACGAGCTCTTCGGAGGACCTTCAAAATGTGTGTGTCTAAGTTAAAATCGTATCTTGCATTTTTCTGTTTATTCTTTTCTTTTTCTCTATTTTCAAAAACACATTCGTCCGTTTGTATACACATATTTTATAAGTATTGGACTGATAGACAAAAATGCTCCTCAGCCGGGATTTGAACCCAGGACCCTCTGCTTACAAGGCAGTCGCTCTACCAACTGAGCTACTGAGGTGCTTGTGAACAGAGTTCGCAAACCACTACAATAGTCTGGTAGAAGCCGGCCATAGGAACAGTGATCCTGTGTACTGGTTAGATGAATTTGCCTTTGGGCGAGATCACTGTTCCTATGGCCGGCTTCTACCAGACTATTGTAGTGCCTTGTAGCCTTGTAAGCAGAGGGTCCTATCCCGGCTGAGGAGCATTTTTGTCTATCAGTTCACTGCTTATAAAATGTTTCCATCTCAAGGGCATCTTCCTCATTAAAATTATATATTTGGTTTTCACCATGAGACCCCGTCTTGTGGGTCCTGGTATGTCTATGTGGCTCCGGCAATAGAGTCCTAGACTTCTAAATAATATTCGAAAAAAAATTGATTATGGTTTATTGGTCAGGGTACAAGTCCCTTGTGCAAAGCGCCATCTATGTGTATACACATACATCCTTCTGAGCATCTTGGAACCAGTAGAACGCTAGGATTCGACTTCTTCTAGATTTTGAAAAGTAGAGAGATAAACTTCACTACATAAATCTGTATGGACAATGAATATGAAGTTTATTTTATTTTTCTCCAGGATGAAAGTAGTTGAATTGGATGGAGAGACAGAAGTCCTTCTAGTAAAAAGTAATGGAAAGCTTCACGCTGTCGGGACTAAGTGCCCCCATTATGGAGCGCCACTAGTAAAAGGCACTGCTTGCAGTGGACATGTGAGATGTCCTTGGCATGGGGCCTGCTTCTCTCTTGAAACAGGTATGACACTTTTATCATTTTAATCTCGCTTTTTTAAGTTTGCAAGATCCCAAGTAGCAGGTATGACGGATCTCTTTTTGTGTCGTCTCAAGTTTCCTTTGCAGCTGCCCATTTTGGCAGAATGGATTTGTCCATGCAGAAAACGGCAACTTCTCATCCTGAAGTATATCCTGATACTATTCATTATAATTGGTTAGCGGATAAGACGGCGAACCTCTTGACGTTCGTGCACAGTACGCTGCAGCATGCGTTGCACTTTTCCTTCTTCTGAACTTGAGACCACCTTTAGTTGCGGAAATATTTTCGGTTTCTCAAGTATTCTCTGCCCCCGTCCCCCGAACAAGAACAGTTATTTTATTGAAAAATTAGCGTAGCTGACCTCTATGCGACTGTAGTCACAAAGATAATAGTTGAGCTTTTGCAGACAACATGGTATCTGATACCAGGGGCGTCACGTATGGGGGGGGACGCACCCCCCCCCAATATTGTCGGCCTGTCGGTAAAAAAATAACCAAGTCGGCGCTAAGCGTCGTGATATTCTGTAAAAACAGACGGTTTTTTATGGCACTTGCCCTTCGGCCAAGTGCCATATAGCGATCGCAAATTCTGTCCGTCCGTCGGTCTGTCGGTCTGTCCAGGTTTTGCTAGTTCGGGCACTTCCACATAAGCTAGGACGATAAAACTTGGCAGGCGTATCAGGGACCCCAAATGATTAAGTTGGAAATAGTCACTTCCCCGATCCGAGCACCGTAGGGGAGTGGAGGGAGGGGGAATCCGGAATCTTGAGATATTTTTAACTTTTGAACGGGTGATCGGATCTCGATGAAACTTGATATTTGGAACGACCTGATGCCTCAGATGACCCACTTAAAATCCGGATCGGATCCGGTGACTTTTGGGGGGAGCAGGAGGGGGCAACCGGAAATCTTGGGAAACGCTATGAGTGGAGGGATCGAGATGAAACTTGGTGGGAAGAGACCTAGCAAACACTAGATACATCATTGACATAACCGAGCCGATTCGGGCACTGCGGGGGGGGGGGAGTGGAGGGAGGGGGAATCCGGAATCTTGAGGTATTTATAACTTTTGAACGGGTGATCGGATCTCCATGGAACTTGATATTTGAAAAGACCTCATGCCTCAGACGACCTACTTAAAATCCGGACCGGATCCGGTGACTTTTGGGGGAGCTGGAGGTGGCAACCGGAAATCTTGGGAAACGCTATGAGTGGAGGGATCGAGATGAAACTTGGTGGGAAGACACCTAGCAAACACTAGACACATCATTGACATAACCGAGCCGATTCGGGCACTGTGGGGGGAGTGGAGGGAGGGGGAATCCGGAATCTTGAGGTATTTATAACTTTTTGATCGGATCTCGATGGAACTTGATATTTGGAAAGACCTGATACCTCAGACGACCCACTTAAAATCTGGACCGGATCCGGTGACTTTTGGGGGGAGCTGCAGGGGGCAACCGGAAATCTTGGGAAACGCTATGAGTGGAGGGATCGAGATGAAACTTGGTGTGAAGACACCTAGCAAACACTAGATACATCATTGACATAACCGAGCCGATTCGGGCACTGTGGGGGGAGTGGAGGGAGGGGGAATCCGGAATCTTGAGGTATTTATAACTTTTGAACGGGTGATCGGATCTCGATGTAACTTGATATTTGGAAAGACCTCATGCCTCAGACGACCCACTTAAAATCCGGACCGGATCCGGTGACTTTTGGGGGGAGCTGGAGGAGGCAACCGGAAATCTTGGGAAACACTATGAGTGGAGGGGTTGAGATGAAACTTGGTGGGAAGACACCTAGCAAACACTAGATACATCATTGATATGACCGAGCCGATTCGGGCACTGTCGGGGGAGTGGAGGGAGGGGGAATCCGGAATCTTGAGGTATTTATAACTTTTTGATCGGATCTCGATGGAACTTGATATTTGGAAAGACCTCATACCTCAGACGACCCACTTAAAATCTGGACCGGATCCGGTGACTTTTGGGGGGAGCTGCAGGGGGCAACCGGAAATCTTGGGAAACGCTATGAGTGGAGGGATCGAGATGAAACTTGGTGTGAAGACACCTAGCAAACACTAAATACATCATTGACATAACCGAGCCGATTCGGGCACTGTGGGGGGAGTGGAGGGAGGGGGAATCCGGAATCTTGAGGTATTTATAACTTTTGAACGGGTGATCGGATCTCGATGTAACTTGATATTTGGAAAGACCTCATGCCTCAGACGACCCACTTAAAATCCGGACCGGATCCGGTGACTTTTGGGGGGAGCTGGAGGAGGCAACCGGAAATCTTGGGAAACACTATGAGTGGAGGGGTTGAGATGAAACTTGGTGGGAAGACACCTAGCAAACACTAGATACATCATTGACATGACCGAGCCGATTCGGGCACTGTCGGGAGAGTGGAGGGAGGGGGAATCCGGAATCTTGAGGTATTTATAACTTTTGAACGGGTGACCGGATCTCGATGAAACTTGATATTTGGAACGACCTCATGCCTCAGACGACCCACTTAAAATCCGGACCGGATCCGGTGACTTTTTGGGGGAGCTGGAGGGGGCAACCGGAAATCTTGGGAAACGCTATGAGTGGAGGGATCGAGGTGAAACTTGGTATGAAGCCACCTAGCAAACACTAGATACATCATTGACATAACCGAGCCAATTCGGGCACTGTGGGGGGAGTGGAGGGAGGGGGAATCCGGAATCTTGAGGTATTTATAACTTTTGAACGGGTGATCGGATCTCGATGGAACTTGATATTTGGAAAGGCCTCATGCCTCAGACGACCCACTTAAAATCCGGACCGGATCCGGTGACTTTTGGGGGAGCTGGAGGGGGCAACCGGAAATCTTGGGAAACGCTATGAGTGGAGGGATAGAGATGAAACTTGGTGGGAAGACACCTAGCAAACACTAGATACATCATTGACATGACCGAGCCGATTCGGGCACTGTCGGGGGAGTGGAGGGAGGGGGAATCCGGAATCTTGAGGTATTTATAACTTTTGAACGGGTGACCGGATCTCGATGAAACTTGATATTTGGAAAGACCTCATGCCTCAGACGACCCACTTAAAATCCGGACCGAATCCGGTGACTTTTGGGGGAGCTGGAGGGGAGAACCGGAAATATTGGAAAACGCTATGAGTGGAGGGATCGAGATGAAACTTGGTGGGAAGACACCTAGCAAACACTAAATATATCATTGACATAACCGAGCCGTGCCTACTCGTAACAAGTGCCATATGAGCTCGTAGCTCTTGTTTTTCGGGAAACAATCATTTTTCTTCAAAACAGTCAGTTTTCGCGAAAAATGTCGATTTTTTCTTAAGACAGTCGGTTTTTCGGATCCTAAAACGTGGCGGGATACCTATGACATGGCAAAGGTTGTCCGTCTGTCCGTCCGTCCGTCTGTCCTTCTGTGCGCACTATGACTCTCGAAGGGAATAAGATATTTTGGTGTGAGGAGAGTAAGGTTGTATTCGTAGATGGGCTCTGTAGCCCTACATTTAGGGGTGGGGGAGGGGGTTTAAATTAAGGATATTTTTAAACAGATAATATGATAGTCGATTATAGGGTAAGAAGACATGCTGAACACGATGGTGAAAACCATTTTGTCATCGGACAAGTTGTTCGCCCGGAATCCGGCGAAAACCGGAAAGTTTGTTAAAAGTAAAAGTTTTATTTGAAGTTGATTAGATGTTCGATTTAGGGGCAGAAAGACATGCTGAACACGACCGTGAAAACCATTTTTGCGCCGAACAAGTAGTTAGCCCGGAATCCGGCCAAAACCGGAAAGCCTGTTAAAATTAAAAGTTTTATTTGACGTTGATTAGATGTTCGATTTTGGGGCAGGAGGACATGTTGAACACGATGGTCAAAACCATTTTCTTCGCACGGAATCCGGCCAACACCGGAAAGTTTGTTAAAAGTAAAAGTTTTATTTGGAGTTGATTAGATGTTCGATTTAGGGGAAAGAAAACATGCTGAACATTTATGTGAAAACAATTTTCTACCCGGGCAAGTAGTTTGCCCGGAATCCGGCCAAAAACTGAAAAAGTTAAAGTTTTATTTGTAGTTCATTAGATATCCGATTTGGGGGTAAGAAGAGATGCTGAGTCCGTGTATGAAAATCATTTTTTACCCAGACATATAGTTCGACCGGAATCCGGCAGGAGCCGCAAAATTTGTTATAAGTTATATTTTTATTTGAAGTCGATTAGATGTTCAGTATTGGGGGGAAAAGATATGCTGAGTTCGTTTTTGAGCTTTCTTTGAGCCCTTAAAAATGTTCTGGCGAAGAACAAAATTGGATTGTTGGAAAATTGGAAAATTGGATCCGGCGAAGACGAGACCCAATTGTCTGGATCAAATATTGAATTTTTGGGATCCCATCGGAATCTTTGGTCTTGTTCTGAAAGTCAGTCTCATTTTCGTCAAAATATTAGTTTTCTTCCTAAAAAACAGTCGGTTTTTCTGCAAAAATAGTTGGTAAAAATAACCAGCTAGTGGGTAAATACCTTGCCCCCCCCCCCCAAACATTTTGGCCAGTAACCCCTCTGACTGATACCACGGTCAAAAGGCGTTTTGCAGTTATCGTGGGATCTGGCCAGTCACCGTGGTAACTGATACGACGATACGAGATACGACGGTTGGACTATGGTATCCTAAAAATTTATCTCGCTTACATCAACGCTAACATAAGAGTCAAGTTTTTGGTCAAATTGGTTGGAAATCAAGTTTCATTAAGATCCGATCACCCGTTCGCAAGTTAACAATACCTCACTTTTCCGGATTCCCCTCCCTCTAAGCCCCCCCCCCCCCCAATATGGTCGGACCGGGGAAACCACTATTCTTAAGTCAATCTGTTCGGGTCCCTGACACGCCTGCTAAGTTTCATCGTCCTAACACATCAGGAAGTACCGAACTCGCTGGATCAATAAAGAAATTCGGATATCCCCCCCCCCCCCCCAACTCGCCCACAGTGAGTGGATCCGGTCTGGTTATGTCAATCCCGCATCTAGGACTTGTGCTTGTTGTTTCCACCAAGTTTCATCTCAGTCTCTGAAAAAAAAGAAGTTATGTCGCTCCAGACGTCAGTGGATATCAATATTTCTTTTCGGATGATTTCTAAAAGCGCAAATCCGGCACTTGTCGTTTTTGTAGAGCAACCTTAGTATAAGATACCACGATAACTGCACAACTATACTAAGCGCAACTAATGAGAGACAATTGTAATCACCCATGTAGGTCCTTGATTGTTCGATCTCGTGACTTTTAATTGTTTTGTTTGTAGTGGTAGTATAGTTTATTTTTCATTCCTTTATGTGCTCCGTCTTTAATTAGAAGTGTGACAAATGAGAGCAGAGTATCCGGTGGTTCTATCGTCTGGTTAAGCTCCCTATTGCATGGTCATACTGGGCTCATTTTCTGGCTTTTTGGGTGCAAAAGTAGAAAAAAGAAAAAGAACAAGACACAACTAATTCTGAATGTTGTCATTTTAACTTCAGGAGATCAGTTAGAGCAAAAGAGCGCGTATAATTATGTAATGTAATGTTTATTTTTCACCCATCGTACAGGAAAGAGAAAATGATGTAGTATAAAAAAGAAAGAAAGTAGAAAAACACAGAAAAAAGATCACACAACAAAGAAAAACAAAAGGCAAATCACTGAGGGAAAAATCACACTTATGAATCACAAAATGTCAAAATACAATCCCTTGCCACTCATGGCCGCTCTTACTGCATTTTACTCGTTGACATAGCTCATCGAGCTTTTGAATCGGGTCGACGATACCGTATTTATTGGTCATGTAGGTATTGCGCGTCCAAGGAGGAAGACGAAGAAGGTATTTTGCGAATTTAAAATAAATCCGTTTAATTTTTAGTCGGTCCGTCGCATTTAAAGTTTCAGAAAATGGAGCTATATATAAGATATGGGGTAGCGCAACACTATTATATAATTTTGCTAATGTTATTAGCAATTTATTAGCAATTTTATTTGCAATTTTGCTAATGTTACTTGTTACAGGAACCCTAATTGACCCCTATTTGCAGTCTGCTCGTTATCCCCAAGCTGCCACAAAGTCCGTCAATCTCACTCTCCCTAGGGATTTTCGGTTGTTTGTCGAATAGGCGGCTTTTTGAGCCTAGTGTCACCAAGCTCTGAGCGCCGTGATCTAGGCATTGCGAATGCCAGAAAACTTCCAGATTACCTTCTTAAAGTTGGGTTAGGACTAGTATGTCAAGGTTTTTATACGGACTTTAACTTTTAAATATCTGTGATTAGGTGACGTGGAAGATTTTCCCTCCATTGATGGTATCCCTCGGTTCCAGTTGAAGGAAAGTAATGACCACTTAGTCATCCGAGGAAAGAAAGACGAATTCAGGACAAAGAGAGCCATAGCCCACATGGCGAAATGTGCACACGGAAATAAGGAAACGGTTGTCATAATCGGAGGAGGTATGTTTTTTCACAAAGTTAACTCGGTGAATTCATTCATTCTTTATTTATTTATTTCCCTCAAAGAATATATAATGAGGAGTACTAAAATAAATTTAAAACAGCATGTAATGAATTAATTATAACACGGTACCTAATGCTGGGCAGTCAGTAGACTTTGCTGGTCTGACACAATGAATCAATATACTTTACTTGCTTTTACTAGCCTAGCGGACACCTGAATGAATAGTACCAAGTATCATTCCTATCTGTATGACTTCCGTTAACATTGCCTGCAGAAAACCTAATCCAAATACAAAATAGTGTTTCCAAGCTATGATTTTTGCTCCATTTTGCATCTGTCCTTATTTCAGTACAGAACAATTTTAGAAATGAACAGTTGTCTCTAATCAACCCTTCTTCTGGAATATTTTTAAACCAGTTAAGCCCAATCCTATATCTAGAAGAAATTCCAATACGATCCGGCCAGCGTTGTACAAGATTTGAATGAATTGCGCTTTTTGTCTTGAAGTCTGCATGTGCAAACCGCCAAAAACGAACATCCCTATTTTGAAAATGTCTCGCTCAGGAGAAGAATGCTCTCTGTGGCCATGTCTGTAAATGAATTCTCCATGGTGTGTTCAAGTAATGTTTCATTGTTCAGGTGTCCTTTAACTCATGCGTATTCTACCTTATACATTATTTCTAGCTCCCTTGTGGAATTATAAGCTACTGAAATTCCCGCCTTTCGCCATTGTTTCATTTTGTAGCTATGACTTTTTAACGCTTTTCCGACCGAGCCAAGTTTTTTCGTCACGCAACGCAAACTTTGTCGGAAGTGTCAAGTTCCAATTATACACATAAGGACATCAGAAGGTTCAAAGTGTTCTTTTTCTTTTTGGAAGACATGTCAGGCCATCAGGTCTACCCTATATTTGGACTTCTTTTCTTTCCTTGGCTTTTTCCACTTTAACCACGGCGCGTTCAGTTTTCAAAAATCTTGCGTTCAGCCTGCGCATTCAGTTTTCAAATTTGTTGTGTTCAGCTGCCTCGTCGATGAGCAGGAAGGCTGGATAGAGTCGACAAACGCTAACAAGAAACCGCTAAGCTCCCGTTACAAGTTATGGTATTTTCGAAAACCGATATTACTGGGTCATCATCGTGAAAGACTATCTCAAGTAAGAGTTGTGCTTTAAGTACTCGATCAGAGTTGTTTAGTGTTGGCAGTGGGGTAAAGAGACATGTGGAATTGACCTCTCTGCTCTGTTTCCCTGCTTGGTTGATAGTAGAGACGGAATCGGATGAAAACGGGGAATTGGTTAGGCATGGTCTCATGGTCAGATGTGTGGAGTTTCAATCTGGTGATAGGAATATGTAGAAAATCGATCTGTTTGGGATTCCAAAGATTCCTATGACTTCGCAAAAGTTGTTCCTCTGTCCGTCCGTCCGTCTGTTAGCACAAAAACTTGTATTCAAACAATGTTTACATCGGATACGTCAGCTATGATTTTTCATCAGCGATATTTCGGCCCTTCTTGGCAAGGGTCCTCGTCAGGCTGTCAATCCTCTGGTTCAACTTCGGGGAAGGAAACAAACCTGTAATCAAAACCTGTTTTCCTTGGTTCTATCTCATTATTTGTTCTTGAAATTACACTGTGTATTTTGAAGGGTACCGGTGCATATCTGAAGTAACTGGTCACATGGCCACCCTTTTCTTACCCATACCGAATATCTGTAATAAAAATTCTGTAGTTGTTTCGCTTCGATTATGCCCCTGCAGATGAAGGCGAATTTCAAAATTTATACTTGGGGACGTTTTATATATTTATTATTACATTTAGCGTTAAGCTTTTAGCTTGTCGCCAGTTTTGCCATGGGGACGTTTTGCCATCGGGATATTTCGTCGGTGAGCCTCAGCACACCGTGAGACAGTTCAGATATGAAACATTACCAGTTGCACCCAGTCTTCACAGTTCGATCCTTTTCCGTGGCAAAAAATGGCTCCTCTTTACTCCATTCAGGATTCAATTAATGTGGAGGCAAGAAGTGGTAAATTCAATGTTCGTTGATGACTGTCCGTTCGTAAAATTGATTCTGTTCTGAAGACCTTTTTTTTAATTTAAGATCACTTTTCTCATTTTTTAATAATATTATAATATAATAGAATTATAAATTTCTCTGGACACTTTACACGCTAAAATTGAATTTCAACCAGGTGCTTTGAATTGGTTGATATTTTCGGCCTTTACAACACTTTCTGGGAGATTATTCCAATATTCTACTATTCGGTTTCTAAAGCTCCATTTTCCGATGTCTTTTCGTCATTTCTTACCACTCAGTTTCAAGTTGTGTCCTCTGAGACCGTTGTGATGATTTTGTTTGCTTTGAAGTGAAGTACCAAGCGGAAGTCCTTATCTCTATTCAGTCAGTTTAATAAATGACTAATTGTCTATTCTTCCTAACGACCTTTAATTTTCCGCCAGAAAACTCTCCTTGTGAACAGAAGAATAGGTCTCCTTCACAGCAAGTGGATAGTCCTTTTTATTTTTGATGTCCTGGAAATCTGCACGTCATCCAAGCATGATATTAACTTAAAATTAAAATTATGCATTTTCGTGCCACATAAGGATGCAGAGTCAAACAGCAAAAATGCGTGCCGACCTGAGCTGCGTTTTATTTGAAGTTCATAGTACAGCGGACTGTTCGTTGTCGTTTTATTCGCCAGCGGGCCGTACGTTGGAAAGGCGCGGGGTGCCCTAAGTCGTTTTATTTATATAAGGCCGCTGAGTGCCAGCGGGCCGGCCGCTGAGTGCCAGCGGACCCGCTAGTTTGTACATTGGGTGGGGCAGAGGACAGTTCAGCGTACCTTCTGACGTAGTCCGCCATGGATAAAACTACTATTTACAGTTCGCCGTCCGCTACCGCTGTACTATGAACTCCAAATAAAACGCACCTCTGCAGCACCCACTCGGCTGCCCTACGGTGGGAGGACAGGCCACTTCAGCGATATTTGTGACAGTCAGTATCAACGGTTAACTTGGTAGTGCCGATATTTTGGGTGTCGTGAAATACTCTTGATGAATATCTCTCCGTGCCTATGCAAAATCGCCGTGTACCTAGCGGAAGAGCCGGAAGGTGCACCACATCCGTGCCAATCGAGCGCCGTAATTGGTTGACACATGATTTGAATTGTTGAGTTTGAGTCGTTGGTGAGACGTTTTCTCGTTCTTCCCGAGGATCACTGGCGTATTTTGGACTTAGTCATATAGAGTATTAGCGTTAGTTCCTCCAACCTTGCCGCGAAGAGACCGCTAGTCCATTTCGGAATACGGTTACTAACCTCCAGTTACTAGTTCGTGGGCGGAGGATAAAAAAAAAATTGAGCTGTGTGAGAGTCGCCAACAGCTGCAAGGGAAATCAAATGTGGGGCAGAATTTACGCGACCGAAAGTAATATATGCATGTATGTAATACCAAGAAGAATAATCAGATAGAACCTCCGCCTCCCCATCTCTGCACTGTGACTATGCGGAGTAAAGTGTTTCCCCGTACCTTTTCCGCTGCGAACGAGCGGAGGTTAGTATAGCTTCGCGCCACATCTCGTTTTGTTACCTGTACAATTAGCCATATCGCTGAGAAACCACCTTGAGGAAAAATAGAAGACAAAGCTGATTGGTTCTTTTAACGCGCTCAAGAGCGGGTCAGTACGCTGAGTACGCCTCCTGCATTTTCTTTCTCTGCGATGAGCAATAGCGAAGACTGAAGTAGAGTAAACAGGTAAAAGGCTACAATGAATACCTCTAGGTCTGCTCAGTTTTCTGGTCGCTCCATGGTACCAAAGAAAGAGGTTCTATCTGATTATATGTTCTTGATGTCATAACATATCACACCCTAAATAACGTCTTATAATTTGTTCAGGTGGTGCAGGATTCAGCTGCGCCTACACTCTTCGTAAGGAAGGATTCACCGGTAGGGTGGTATTGGTCACGAAAGAGTCACATTTGCCGTATGATAGACCCAAATTGTCTAAAGCGATGACGATCAAAGCTGAAGAAATCGCATTGAAACCTGCCGAATACTTTAAGGTAAAGGAGTGAAGATAATTTCGTAAATCACATTAGCCTGACATATCATAAAAAATCAACGAAGAAACCAGGAAATCCTCCTCATCCTCTTTTTGGCGTTTTTCCTCGAAATTTTCGGCTAACACTCAAAATGCCCACGATCATAAGGCCCACGACTCAAAATGCCCACTAAAAATGCCAACAACTCAAAATGCCCACAGCTCAAAATGCCCACGACTCGAAATGCCCACGATTGGATAAATTTATAGTGTCCGTAATTAGGCGTGATTGAGTGACGGGTGGAGTAGACCGAGTATCAGAATGACGATAATCGTTTGATGAACTTGTATAATCTCAATTATAAACATAACACTGGTTTATTATTATTTACAAGAAACATTTGTAGCCTATTGCGTCGTGGTTAGATGCCGCAAAAGCGCTGTGTTTTCATGAGGAAGCCTCTGACTGATACTGAGGTTTGTTAACCGAAAAGTCAAAAAAATACTTTAGCCAAACGATATATGTTCATGATCCCCAAGGGCCCGTGATCATTTTTGCCTCAAGGGTTTTGCTTACAAGCGAATTTCTGTACAAATAAATTTGAACAAAATAGACATTTTCATGATTCCGATGAGCTTATCATCATTTGTGCTTCGAGAGTGTTCTTTACAGATGAATCTCTAGCGCTCTTAAAGTGCGCATCATCACGGCCAAATTCACAAATAAAATAGTTGCTAATTTAAGGACCCATGATCATTCTCATCTCAAGGGTTTTGCTTACAGTTGATCGCAATTAAAACAATACACGAATTGACGAATTACTACTTTCATCCTACGACCCAGCCTTGCAAGTGCCGTATGAGCTTCCAGCTCTTGATGATCAAGGAATCATTCTTACCTTCGTGATGCAAGTTAACTGGTGGATTTGGATCTCCTGGTTTTGCTTTCTGGGTTGATTTTATACGAGATTACTTCTTTACTTTAACGCAAAAAATTCTGAACTAGTCACAAAAAAAAAATCGTTTTGAAGCCTTTACCGTGGTTAATCCTATTCCTTATAATCTCGTAGTCCACTGTCCCAGGATGATTTTGCCCCCCCCCCCCCCCCCCTGTGGACAGTTTCGGCATTGTAAACTAGGACATTTATTCAAACAATGTTTGAATAATCCGAAATATCGCTGATGAAAAATCATAGCTGACGTATCCGTCGTAAACATTGTTTGAATAAATGTTTCAAAGTCAGCTTGGGCTCAAAGAATATTTAAACTAGGACGGTAGCCTCCCAGTGGCCACTTTGAACTGTCGGCATTTTCGGCCGCCTGCATTTCGTGATCGTGGGCATTTTGAGTCGTGGGCATTTTGATCGTGGGCATTTTGAACCGTGGGCATTTTGATCGTGGGCATTTTGAACCGTGGGCATTTTAATCGTGGGCATTCTGAGCGTGGGCATTGTGAGAGTGGGCAAAAAGATCGTGGTGATTTTGGGAACCACCCAAATTTTCTGTTTGCGCTGAAGAACGGAGGCGGTTGTCCTTTACAAACCCCATTTTCGTTGGTTTCTTCGTTGATTTTTAGTGGTAAAGGAATGAACACTACAGAATGATCCTTCCACGTAATCTGCTGTCGCAGTGGCGCTTAAAGGACCCCTGGCACTATTTACTCTGCAACTAACGTTAAAATATTTGAATACTTTAAAACTAGGCGGTGGTTTCAACAAATAACCCGTGCATGCTTTTGGCTGTTTTAATCCTTTTCCAAAACCCGTTGACTTACAGCGAGAACAGGGGAACAATTTACATAACAAGTTTTTCTGATGGAAAAACTTCTCGCAGACAACCATCGGCAGCGTAATACACATCGAAAGTAGCAGATCACGGCCAGTGGGAAAATCAGCGTGGTTTTCTTATAGGGGTTAGAATGTACCGTACGAAATTGGGATCTCTGGGTTTAGAAATATGTAGAGTGATTATGGAAGTAGGTTACGCTAGTGTTATAGGTAAGATAGGTCCTTTAAGCCACTCACTGAGCTTCGCAAATCTTGCGGTTGGTTTGCAAAGACACAACAGAGGGTTTGCACATGGAAATCTATTTAATGCAAGAATGGGATTCAATAATAATAATAATAGAATAGAATAGAATATAATTTACCAAAAAAGCCCGAGGGCCATGGCAACAAAAATTCTAAGAAACGCACTCACTTACATAGCTAACACGCAGCTCCTATTCTAAAAATCTCCTTCTATGCTCCATCGCAAGCCTCAAGTAACGTCCAAGTATTTTTACAGTAACAAAACACTCATCCTTCATCATCCTTACCATCCATTCTTCATTAAACACTCTCTCACCAAATACCTCCTTTCTCCATTCATTCAATTCCACACAATCACACATCAAATGTACTACGCTTTCGTCCTCATGACCACACATAGGACAGAAGTAAGGACCAATTCTCTCGTTTACTTTACCAATATATTTTCTCCTTGCCCCAAGTGGTAAACTATCAGCCCTCATCTCAATAATATGCTTAATATCCTCCTTACTTAACCCTGCTTTAAATATAATTCCCTCGCCCCAAGTCTCTTTGGCAAAGCAACAGAAAAGGCTTTCGTCTCTAAATAACTCTTAAGAAATTTTGAGTAGTCGAACTTATCAGAGTTAAAAATCCCATGAACAATGCACTTGAAACTATTGATCGTTTCAGCATTAACGGTATCTTCGCTAAGGCTGTTCCAAGGGTCAACAATTCTGTTGCCAAAACCAACCTAAAAACGTCCTTGTGGATCTTGATTTTGCAAGCTTGTACGCATGCCCCTGATGATCACGGTTACTGCTGAATCTTACGAAATCAGTCACTTCAGAATTGTCATAACTTTCATTGATTAATTTTGATGTTTCAATCAGGTCTCCTCTAAAAAAACTGTATGCAATAGAGGGAAGTCGCAACTTAGCTAATCTCACTTGGCAGGGAAGATCGCGCAGATCTGGTACGAACTTCGTAGCTCTCCGTTGAATTTTTTCATAAGCCTCAATGTCACAATTGTAATATGTCCTCACTTTAATGTGGCCATACTCAACGATCGGGCGAACCATAGACTTGAAAGTCCATTTTTGTGCTTGCGGTAGCGCAACCCGACCCCAGGACAATACTCTATGAGCGTGTTCCACCCTTCAAACAATAGTTACTATTAGTTACTATGTCCGTTCCATCCTCACGAAAAGTTACCACGCTGACCGTTCCAACCTTCTCGAAATAGTAACTAATACCAACTATTTGCTTACCATGCTCGGGAGCGTGGTAAGCTTAGTAACTACGCATCTATGTAAAGTGATTGGTCGGATTCACCCGTGGCATGATATCCTGCTGGAAAGTAGAAAAATTGTTCGAACCTTGTCGGCAAAAAGCCAGAATTCGTGACGTCATGCGTAGTAACTACGGTAAGTAGGGTGGAACACGGTCGATATGCGTGTAGTATGCACGCATATATTAGTATGCACGCTATATGCACTTACAGTAATTGCTACAGAAAACTTCACCGACTCCCACACCGGTGTAGCGCCTCGGGGATGTTCGCCAATAATCGCATGCCTTCGTTTTACGAACTAAAAGGTAAAGCAGTTTCATCACTAAAAAGCCGCCTTTTGAGGTCAGATAACAACCTGATCCAAATTCTTACCGCTCGAATTTTTAAACTTTCACTGCCCTTGTGAAAACAAGAGCTACGAGCTCATATGGCACTTGTTACGAGTAGGCACGGCTCGGTTATGTCAATGATATATCTAGGTGTCTTCCCACTAAGTTTCATCTCGATCCTTCCACTCATAGCGTTTTCCAATATTTCCGGTTCTCCCCTCCAGCTCCCCCCAAAAGTCACCGGATCCGGTCCGGATTTTAAGTGGGTCGTCTGAGGCATGAGGTCTTTCCAAATATCAAGTTTCATCGAGATCCGGTCACCCGTTCAAAAGTTATAAATACCTCAAGATTCCGGATTCCCCCTCCCTCCACTCCCCCGACAGTGCCCGAATCGGCTCGGTCATGTCAATGATGTATCTAGTGTTTGCTAGGTGTCTTCCCACCAAGTTTCATCTCGATCCCTCCACTCATAGTGTTTCCCAAGATTTCCGGTTGTCCCCTCCAGCTCCCCCCAAAAGTCACCGGATCCGGTCCGGATTTTAAGTGGGTCGTCTGAGGCATGAGGCCTTTCCAAATATCAAGTTCCATCGAGATCCGATCACCCGTTCAAAAGTTATAAATACCTCAAGATTCCGGATTCCCCCTCCCTCCACTCCCCCCACAGTGCCCGAATTGGCTCGGTTATGTCAATCATGTATGTAGTGTTTGCTAGGTGTCTTCCCACCAAGTTTCATCTCGATCCCTCCACTCACAGCGTTTCCCAAGATTTCCGGTTGCCCCCTCCAGCTCCCCCCAAAAGTCACCGGATCCGGTCCGGATTTTAAGTGGGTCGTCTGAGGCATGAGGTCGTTCCAAATATCAAGTTTCATCGAGATCCGGTCACCCGTTCAAAAGTTATAAATACCTCAAGATTCCGGATTCCCCCTCCCTCGACTCCCCCGACAGTGCCCAAATCGGCTCGGTCATGTCAATTATGTATCTAGTGTTTGCTAGGTGTCTTCCCACCAAGTTTCATCTCGACCCCTCCACTCATAGCGTTTCCCAAGATTTCCGGTTGCCTCCTCCAGCTCCCCCCAAAAGGCATCGGATCCGGTCCGGATTTTAAGTACGTCGTCTGAGGCATGAGGTCTTTCCAAATATCAAGTTCCATCGAGATCCGATCACCCGTTCAAAAGTTATAAATACCTCAAGATTCCGGATTCCCCCTACCTCCACTCCCCCCCACTGTGCTCGAATCGGTTCGGTTACGTCAATGATGTATCTAGTGTTTGCTAGGTGTCTTCCCACCAAGTTTCATCTCGATCCCTCCACTCATAGCGTTTCCCAAGATTTCCGGTTGCCTCCTCCAGCTCCCCCCAAAAGTCACCGGATCCGGTCCGGATTTTAAGTGGGTCGTCTGAGGCATGAGGTCGTTCCAAATATCAAGTTTCATCGAGATCCGATCACCCGTTCAAAAGTTAAAAATACCTCAAGATTCCGGATTCCCCCTCCCTCCACTCCCCCCACGGTGCTCGGATCGGGGAAGTGACTATTTCCAATTTAATCATTTGGGGTCCCTGATACGCCCGCCAAGTTTTATCGTCCTAGCTTATGTGGAAGTGCCTGAACTAGCAAAACCTGGACAGACCGACAGACCGACGGATGGACAGAAATTGCGATCATTATATGGCACTTGACCGAAGGGTCAAGTTCTGTGTATACGGCTACGGCTGAATTAAATAAATAAATGTAAATAAATAAATATATGACCAAGTCCAAAACACGCCAGTGAACCTCGGGAAGAACAAGAAACGTCATGCGAACGTTGATTCAAATCCTTCTCAACTAATCAACAGCGTATGTTGGGGACAGCTGTGGTGACGCTTCCTGCTCTTCGCTAAGCACATGGCGATTCTTCATCGGTACGAAGAGCTAGTCATCAAGAGTATTCAAACCCACATAACTATTAGTAAATTTGTGAAACACTATAAAGAGAGAGAGGGAGTTTATTAATCTGGTAATACCTGAGGAAGGAGATATTTGGGGAAATGATTGGGGGGAGGAAAGGTTTAAACAAGTTTTGAAAAGTAGAAGTTTTAGAGATATTAGAAATTTTGGAAGATTTCTAAAGGTAGCCATAATTCACAGGGGAATTTTTTTGTAAATAGTGGTCGAGGTTATGGTTTCGTCTTCGTGTTGTTTTGTTGTTTCCATGGCCCTTTGTGCTTTTACGGAAATAAATCTTATCTATCTATCTCTTATCATACTACAGAAGGGCAACCACAGAAAGCACTGGCCTGTACAAGGGGGCGGCTGTTTCAGAGCTATCAACACTATATCCACATAACATACAAGTTGCAACATGAACTAACAAAAATGGTACAGAGAACACAAACCAAAAACCCAAAAACAAGGAAACAAACGGGTAAACCAACAAACTAAAAATCATATTTATTAAGCAAACATTCTTTCAATTGTATTTTAAAATCAGGGATCTCTGTCTTTGTCTTTAGATCTTGAGCAACTGCGTTCCAAGCTTGAGTTTCTCGATAATCAGTGGAATACTTAGAACGGGAAGTAACAATACGAGGGGTAGAAATGTTACTAGAAGGTCTATAATGGTGGAAGAAACTAAATTCACCATTCCTTCAAAACAAGCAAGCGCTTGATTCTTCATCAAACGAAAATATGAAACACGTGTATTTATAGATCCCGACAGATATAGATATTATGAGCGTGTTCCACCCTTGTAACAATAGTTACTATTAGTTACCATTTCCGTTCCATCCTCACGAAAAGTTACTACGCTGACCGTTCCAACCTTGTCGGAATAGTAACTAATAGTTACTATTTGCTTACCATGCTCGGGAGCGTGGTAAGCGTAGTAACTACGCATCTCTGGAACGTGATTGGTCGGATTCGCCCCTGGCGTGAGATCCTGCTGGAAAATAAAAAAATAGTTCCAGCCTTGACGGCAAAAAGCCAGAATTCGTGACGTCATGTGTAGTAACTACGGTAAGTAGGATGGAACACGCTCTATATCCTCATCGGAACCATGCAGCCATTTCCCTTTCATGTAAACGGAACGCTCGATCCCTGGCGGTCGAAAGGACAAGACGCGCAAGGTGGACTATACGCAAGCTTAAACTTTAACTGAAAAACCAACTTATTTTTGCGTAATTAAATTGACTACACTGAGTAATTTGTATTCTGCCAAGGGATTCATTTTCCACTATCTGCTCTAGTTATGACATTCAAAATATCTACGGCCGTCCCCACAACGTAGATTCTACTGTGACGAGGGAAATTTTAGTCTCAACACAAACGCGGCTTTTGAGTGGGCAGTGCTGTGTTTAGTGAAGACTTTTTAGTGCCTGAACAAAAAAAAAAACAGAAATTTTCTGGTAAGGCATACAACATAGATACAGGCGCATAGAGGGGTCCTATTTGAAAATCAATTAGTCGTGAATAGCGGAACAACGAACTAACGCTTTTTCAGAGGGGTCTTCAGCCAATTTAAGTGTATAAGTGATGGGTAACTAGATTGTCTATCCCAGCCCTTTCCAGTTCAACTTTAAGGCAAGAGTCTTACATTCTCAGTAAACACTTTCCTCATTCCGCTTCTGGTACCGAACAAACCTCTGGAATCAGGAAACTTCTTGTCAGAAATCGGCAGTTTTTCTCTGTGTCTTTTGTTATATCGCATAAATGATAATAATAATAATTTATTTATGGCCCATCATACACTCACAAAGAGAAAGACTGAGTATAAATAAAAAAAAAAGAGGAAGAAGGTAAAGTCGATCAGCTATCGTCGTCAGAGAGAGCCTAACAGCTTGTATCCTGAACCGAGTACAAGTAAATACAAGTATAGTCTATTGACAAACTACCGGGGAACTGTGTAATACGGTTTAATGATGTACCCTTTGGACTCTCGATCCTGTAATGTATTCGGTAGCGTGGGGGAGGCTCGTGGGGTCTATCTCCTAGGGCGTTATAGAGTCAAACTAACTAGAGTGCGAGTATAAGTTTAATAACTGTTTCAACTTACTTAATACATGGAGTGCACACACTTGTTATTCCACTGTAACAGTGTTCACTGGACTTAAGACAACTTAAGATCGACTGACTTCCTGACTTAGACGGACTTAATTAATACACGGACAAGGGTCCTTGTATGCCGTAAATACTGGCCCTTCGCGAGCAATGCCATAACGCAGTGTCATAGAAATAAGCAATGTAAGAAATAATTGCTTGTGATAAAAAAGGAACTTGGGGAGAGTCCTTTGAATCGAATAATGATTCAAGGGGCTTTCCCAGTCTTTGGTAACTATTCGATGTGAAAATCGGGGCGATCCTAGGGAGCGATGAGGTTTTCTCACTACAAATGTAGGCGTGAAATTATGGGCATGATCGCGTGGCATGAAAGAATTTGCGGTCCTAGTGTATGGGGCTGAAGACCTGGGCCGCCAGCCCAAGGACTATTCAGGAAAACAGTTTAGGTTATACGCAATTGGCGGGTTGAATTGTTTTAGTCAAATTATATATTTCTTTCAGGAAGCCGACATTGAGGTTGTCATGTCGGTCGCAGCTGTAGAGGTCGACCATAAAGAAAAGCTTGTTTCCTTGTCGAATGGTGAAACGCTGAAGTATACTACGTTAGTAGTAGCTGTGGGTGGTCGGTAAGTCTTTGTAATGTGTTTGTGAATAGTAAGTTATTTAAACAGATGTTTGTCTGCTATCCATCATACAGAAAAGAAGAATTAATGGAGTAAATATTACGGCAAAAAAAAAAGTGGGGTGGGGGGGGGGCAAAAAACACAGAAACTAAATAATGCGGGATAGACATACGGGGCTCGCGCTCGCAGTCTTGAAAAATACGATTTCACAAGGATATTGATTAGTGGAGCTTTGCATTGCAACATTATTGTTGATCATTGGAATAGCCGTACCGAGCGAAAACATCCGCTTTCACATTGACGCGTCGTTGCGATGCGCTGCGTTTATCTTGTGCTGCGTACAGGTTGCGTAGCGTATCTTTCACACCTGCGCGACAAGCTTTCACGCTGGACGTGTATTTACGTTTTCCTTTCTCGGTTTCTTACGCTGAATTCTCGTTTCTTTCATCATTACTAAGCCTTCTTCATCGCTAGTAGGTTTTTTGGGATCCCAAAACGTAAGTGGAGGGATACCTATGACATCGGAAAAGTTGTCTGTCTATCCGTCCGTCTGTAAGCACGATAACTCTCAAAGGGAATGAGATATTTTGATGAAACTTGGTGTGAGGATTCGTTGGGTCGTCGGACAAGTCAAGTTCGTAGATGGGCTTTAGCTCTACATTTGGGGGTTCAAATTAAGGGAATGAGATATTTTGATGAAACTTGGTGTGAGGATTCGTTGGTTCGGCGGACCAGTCGAGTTCGTAAATGGGCTTTGTAGTTCTACATTTAGGGGTGGGGGAGGGGGTTCAAATTAAGGGGCAAACAAAATATTTTGAAACAGCTAATATGATAGTCGATTATGGGGTAAGAAAACATGCTGAACACGATGGTGAAAACCTTTTTGTAATCGGACAAGTAGTTCGCGCGGAATCCGGCCAAAACCGGAAAGTTTGTTAAAAGTAAAAGTTTTATTTGAAGTTGATTAGATGTTCGATTTAGGGGTAGGAAGACATGCTGAAGACGACGGTGAAAACCATTTTCTCGACGGACAAGTAGTAAACCCCATCGAAACCTTTGGTCTTGTTTCTGTTTGTCTTCAGAAACTTCAGTTTTATCACTGAAAAACCTGATGCGTTGCATTATTTGTGTGCGTAAGCTCTGCGTTCACCGCGAGCGCGACGCTGAGGTTGCGTAGCTCAGCGTGAAAGCCTCAAGGCGCCAGTGTGAAATCACCTTAAGGCTGGATTTCTAGATAGGATTTCGAGGATTTTGACGCTCAGTACTACCATTCCCAATTTCTTCGAGATGCCTGGAGGTGAAAGCTTTTTGTAATGCAATATTTTACATTACCTGTAATGCAGGTTTGGCTATCTGGTCTGGAGAAATCTAGTAGCCTGCGTTTTTATCGCCAAATTAAAGAAGTGTTTGGAGAGGAGTTTTATCTGAAACTGAACCTATCGTGGAGAGTCCTTAAGTGTTGGTTGCAGGCGCGGGCAAACTGCATACCACTGCGTAAAAGATACTGGGAGTTTTTTGTTGATGGTTGATACACGTATATATATATATATATTGTTTCTGATATGATATAGATCTATTACCTGCCAAAAGTATTCTACAATAGGGAGCAGAGTATGAAAAAAAAAAAAAAAAAAAAAAGTCAGTTTACCACTAATATAGACAACGGATTCAATGTTATTTTATTTATTCGAAGGTGAGGTTGACGGGTCGGAACTGGTCGAAGTCTTTTTTGCAAAAATAATATTATCCATATTATTTGAATTTTTGTTGGGGGAGGAGGAGGGCTAGTAGAAACTTTGTCACTATTGAACGACCCTGGGCCCCAGGCATAGAGACTGAACTGGTTTGTCGTGACTGCTGTATCACTTTAACCTTGTTTATGAGTAGCACAAGAGATGAAAGCCAATTATATTTTCAGTTTCGGAAAATACGGATCTTTAGGTTCAAGATTTATTATTATTAATAATATAAAACAAACCCAACATAAAAAAAAGGATTCGAAGATATTTCGGGCTATGAATCGGAGAAAAAACAGTTTGATCTGTTCAAAGTTATACCTACTTAATAGTTGAAACTTAAATTTACGTGCGCTTTTAACTGTTTCTTGGTAGGTTCTGCGTAAGTAAATTACCTGACATTCGTAAAGCATATTCCAAATATTCTTATTTAAAATATGCTTCCCCGGTTTCTTCTCTTTCTGCAGAGTGTCGTCTACCCGTGCATCGTTCCGAGAAGAACACTGGCAATCAGTTTTTGACGTATCCTGCCAATTGATCAACACAATTTTTACACAGTTTCATTCCAACATTTATTTCAAGTTCATATCTTGTAAAGTATGTTATTTAATTTGTTGCGTTTTTATAAATTTCATAAATATTGTATTGACCTCCTCTAGCTTTAAGCTATTTGGAATTAAATTTGATTGATTGATTCTAGACCGAGAGATCTCACTATTCCTGGCCATGACTTGAAGAATATATTTCACCTGAGATCGCCAGAAGACGCCAATCAGATTGCAGGAGCAGCGAAGGGACAAAATGTCGTGATCTACGGTGCCGGTTTCATCGGTAAGCTTGTTGCATTTTCCTATTTTTTATTTATTTATTTTTATTTATTTATTTGACCCGCTTTTTGAATAACAGCAGAGTATGAGTAAAATACACAAAGTAAAATAGACGTATTAAAACACTAAACAAAACAATGTAAATAAACATGAATTCATCCTTTTCATATAGTTTAAAAACACACTAAATAGACTTAAAAAAAATTTACACATTGACAAGCGCATTAAGCGGGTTCAGGAATGAAAAACTGTCTAATAATATTGCCCTCATACCTAATGCGTATTCTCGCCGTTCCCCGAGGACTGCACTTGAAGAGTCCCCGCTTTTCTTTGTCCCCGTGACTCACTCCCCGTATTCCCGCGAGTCCCCACGGACGGGGAATGCTCCGGTTAGCATCACCATCATCAAAAAGGACTCCCTTTCAGATTCGAAGGGGAATCAGTTTTTGTTGGTGTTGGTGCAATGTAAAATTAATTTAAAAGAATCAGAATAAGCAAAACCAAAAGTAAAGTGGATCGAGACTAATTTCGTCAACTGCATAATTTTTTTCGGACAAAATCCATTTTAGAAGCTTTCCCCGTGTTCTTGTTGTTTTCCGTAGGCTGAGTCCCCGTGGAGTGACTCCCTCTATTCTCGCCGATCCCGTCGATTCCCCATGGAGTCCTCGGAACGGTTTTGCGTATGTTTTAGCAGTAGAAAGGGAAAGCGAACCACTACCCTATGGATTCGACTTTTTACTATGTCTACACAAGTGTTGGTTAGATATAGTAAAAAGTCGAATCCATAGGGTAGTGGGTCACTTTAATTTTGTGCTGCTGAAACATATGCAAAACCTCCATTACCTGGGACACAGCTGACAGGTTTTCCACTTACTAATCTGTGGATCTATTTTACGATGTCTGATCCAAGTAATGACGGTGAGGCATGGGATGATTAACAGAAACTAGTCCGCTTGGAAGCACTGAAGAGGAATATGGCCAATTGTGTTATCTGTTATTTGCGTGAACGAGGATCCAATGCTAACATGTAGAATACAAGCAATCAAGGAAATTAAGGCTATCAAGGAAATCTGGCACTCTTTATTCTATTGAAAGAGTGTGACATATTATGTAAACTACGCAGATGTTACTACAAATACTGTAAATACCTGCTTTATTTGCCTATATCGTATCAAAACCGGAGAATAATCCGAAAATACAAAGCTCCCGATACAATGGCAAAACTCCAGGAGCTTCGTGAAAATTCATCTAGACAAGCATATAAACGGCTTACTCCATATCTCCGGCTCATTCTTCGTTCAGTTAATGTTCGTGTCTATTTTGTTGTAATAGTGTTTATTCTGTTGCTTGCTTGTTTCTTTCTCTCTTTAGTCCACCATCTTCACAGTAGTTGCGTTTTTGCAGATACCATGGTATCTGTTGCCACGGTAACTTGATCTGCAATTAGTCGTTTTTGCAGTTACCGTGGTATCTGATACACGGTTGTTCTGCAGAACGACTATTGCCGAAATTGCACTTTTGGAAGCCCTCCCAAAAGAAAACTGATATCCAGCTACATCTGGATGAAACATTTGTAGCCTGCGTAGTAGTATGTTAGTAGTACGAAAACGTTGCATGTAATACTATGTAATAGCAAATAATACAATCATTTAATGTGCCTCAGACTGGTCCAATCTTATGTAGTAGTATCCAGTAGCATCCTGTCTTGCCATAGTAGCATCCAGTCTTGCTAATAGTAGCATATAGTAGTATGCAGTAACACGGTAGCCTTGAAGTAGAAGCACTTAGTAGCATCGTTAGTACTGGATGCTACTTTTTCTTACTACTTCATAGTACTATTTGAGAAGAATTTTACATCGGGATCACTAAGTGCTAAACTTCTTTCTCGCCAATTTGACAAAATTTGATGAAAGTGAGATAACTTTCCAGATACCACGATCAGTTACCACGGTTGGATACGTGGTATCTGAATATCAGATACCACGATAACTGGCCAGAAAGAAGATACCACGAGAACTGCAAAAACGCCTTTTGACCGTGGTTTCAGATACCACGGTAACTGCAAAAACGACTTTAGACCGGCGTATCAGGTACCATGGTATCAAAAACGCAACTATTGTTTTTGTACAGTGGGTTAAAAATAAATTATTATTATTATTATTAAAGCACATTGTTTATTTATACTCTCGTCTTTTCAAGGGATGGAGGTCGCGTCATTCTTGGTACCAAACGCTGCATCAGTCACTGTCGTCGGAAGAGACACCGTTCCCTTGAGAAGAGTGCTGGGAGAGAAGATCGGACGTAGGCTAAGGGAAATGCATGAAGAAAAAGGCGTAAAATTCAATTTTGGAGCCACCGTAAGCCCTTTTGAACTGCTCAGTGAGAATCAGAGATGAGCGAATCCGGATTTGGATTCGAATCTAGGATTTGTCCTTTTGACCGGATTCGAATTTTCTGCTTGCCTGGCTGGATTTGGATTCAGGACTCGGATTCCAAACCTTCAGTCTGACGAATCCGCTCAAATTTCTAATCTACGTCCTTCTAGTTTCCATTTCCCAATTTTTACACGGTCCCTTGAGGGTTCTAGGAGCGAAGATCGGGTGCTGGGAGAGAAGATCGGCCGTAGGCTAAGGGAAATGCATGAAGAAAAAGCGTAAAATTCAAATTTGGAGCCACCGTAAGCCCTTTTGAACTGCTCAGTGAGAATCAGAGATGAGCGAATCCGGATTTGGATTCGAATCCAGGATTTGTCCTTTTGGCCGGATTCGAATTTTCTGCTTGCCTGGCTTGATTTGGACTCGGACCCCCAATCTTACGAATCCGCTCAAATTTCTAGGCTACATCCTTCTAGCCTCCATTTCCAATTTTTACACCATTCCCTTGAGAAGGGTGCTGGGGGAGGAGATCGGACGTAGGCTAAGGGAAAAGCATGAAGAAAAAGGCGTAAAATTCAAATTTGGAGCCACTGTAAGCCCTTTTGAATTGCTCAGTGAGAATCAGAGATGGGCGAATCCGGATTTGGATTCGAATCCAGGATTTGTCCTTTTGGCCGGGTTCGAATCTTCTGCTTGTCAGGCTGGATTTGGATTTGGACTGGGATTCCAAACCCCCAATCTTACGAATCCGCTCAAATTTCTAGTCTACATCCTTCTAGCTTCCATTTCCCAATTTGAACACCATTCCCTTGAGAAGGGTGCTGGGGGAGAAGATCGGACGTAGGGTATGGGAAATGCATGAAGAAAAAGGCGTAATATTCAAATTTGGAGCCACCGTAAGCCCTTTTGAATTGCTCAGCGAGAATCAGAGATGGGCGAATCCGGATTTGGATTCGAATCCAGGATTTGTCCTTTTGGCCGGATTCGAATTTTCTGCTTGCCTGGCTGGATTTGGATTCAGGACTCGGATTCCAAACCTTCAGTCTTATGATTCCGCTCAAATTCCTAATCTACGTCCTTCTAGTTTCCATTTCCCAATTTTTACACGGTCCCTTGAGGGTTCTAGGAGCGAAGATCGGGTGCTGGGAGAGAAGATCGGCCGTAGGCTAAGGGAAATGCATGAAGAAAAAGCGTAAAATTCAAATTTGGAGCCACCGTAAGCCCTTTTGAACTGCTCAGTGAGAATCAGAGATGAGCGAATCCGGATTTGGATTCGAATCCAGGATTTGTCCTTTTGGCCGGATTCGAATTTTCTGCTTGCCTGGCTTGATTTGGACTCGGACCCCCAATCTTACGAATCCGCTCAAATTTCTAGGCTACATCCTTCTAGCCTCCATTTCCAATTTTTACACCATTCCCTTGAGAAGGGTGCTGGGGGAGGAGATCGGACGTAGGCTATGGGAAAAGCATGAAGAAAAAGGCGTAAAATTCAAATTTGGAGCCACTGTAAGCCCTTTTGAATTGCTCAGTGAGAATCAGAGATGGGCGAATCCGGATTTGGATTCGAATCCAGGATTTGTCCTTTTGGCCGGGTTCGAATCTTCTGCTTGTCAGGCTGGATTTGGATTTGGACTGGGATTCCAAACCCCCAACTTACGAATCCGCTCAAATTTCTAGTCCACATCCTTCTAGCTTCCATTTCCCAATTTGAACACCATTCCCTTGAGAAGGGTGCTGGGGGAGAAGATCGGACGTAGGCTATGGGAAATGCATGAAGAAAAAGGCGTAATATTCAAATTTGGAGCCACCGTAAGCCCTTTTGAATTGCTCAGCGAGAATCAGAGATGGGCGAATCCGGATTTGGATTCGAATCCAGGATTTGTCCTTTTGGCCGGATTCGAATTTTCTGCTTGCCTGGCTGGATTTGGATTCAGGACTCGGATTCCGAACCTTCAGTCTTATGATTCCGCTCAAATTCCTAATCTACGTCCTTCTAGTTTCCATTTCCCAATTTTTACACCGTCCCTTGAGGGTGCTGGGAGCGAAGATCGGCCGTAGGCTAAGGGAAATGCATGAAGAAAAAGGCGTAAAATTCAATTTTGGAGCCACCGTAAGCCCTTTTGAATTGCTCAGCGAGAATCAGAGATGGGCGAATCCGGATTTAGATTCGAATCCAGGATTTGTCCTTTTGGCCGAATTCGAATCCGGATTCGAATTTTCTGCTTGCCTGGCTGGATTTGGATTCAGGACTCGGATTCCAAACCTTCAGTCTTATGATTCCGCTCAAATTCCTAATCTACGTCCTTCTAGTTTCCATTTCACAATTTTTACACCGTCCCTTGAGGGTGCTGGGAGCGAAGATCGGCCGTAGGCTAAGGGAAATGCATGAAGAAAAAGGCGTAAAATTCAAATTTGGAGCCACCGTAAGCTCTTTTGAATTGCTCAGTGAGAATCAGAGATGGGCGATTCGAATCCAGGATTTGTCCTTTTGGCCGGATTCTGATCCGGATTCAAATTTTCTGCTTGCCTGGCTGGATTTGGATTAATGACTCGGATTCCAAACCTTCAGTCTTATGATTCCGCTCAAATTTCTAATCTACGTCCTTCTAGTTTCCATTTCCCAATTTTTACACCGTCCCTTGAGGGTGCTAGGAGCGAAGATCGGGTGCTGGGAGAGAAGATCGGCCGTAGGCTAAGGGAAATGCATGAAGAAAAAGGCGTAAAATTCAAATTCTAGTTTCCATTTCACAATTTTTACACCGTCCCTTGAGGGTGCTGGGAGCGAAGATCGGGTGCTGGGAGAGAAGATCGGCCGTAGGCTAAGGGAAATGCATGAAGAAAAAGGCGTAAAATTCAAATTTGGAGCCACCGTAAGCCCTATTGAATTGCTCAGCGAGAATCAGAGATGGGCGAATCCGGATTTGGATTCGAATCCAGGATTTGTCGTTTTGGCTGGATCCTAATCCGGATTCGAATTTTCTGCTTGCCTGGCTGGATTTGGAGTCAGGACTCGGATTTTAAACCGATTTTTAAAACGAATCCGCTCAAATTTCTAATCTACGTCCTTCTAGTTTCCATTTCCCAATTTTTACACCGTCCCTTGAGGGTGCTGGGAGCGAAGATCGGGTGCTGGGAGAGAAGATCGGCCGTAGGCTAAGGGAAATGCATGAAGAAAAAGGCGTAAAATTCAAATTTGGAGCCACTGTAAGCCCTATTGAATTGCTCAGCGAGAATCAGAGATGGGCGAATCCGGATTTGGATTCGAATCCAGGATTTGTCGTTTTGGCTGGATCCTAATCCGGATTCGAATTTTCTGCTTGCCTGGCTGGATTTGGAGTCAGGACTCGGATTTTAAACCGATTTTTAAAACGAATCCGCTCAAATTTCTAATCTACGTCCTTCTAGTTTCCATTTCCCAATTTTTACACCGTCCCTTGAGGGTGCTAGGAGCGAAGATCGGGTGCTGGGAGAGAAGATCGGCCGTAGGCTAAGGGAAATGCATGAAGAAAAAGCGTAAAATTCAAATTTGGAGCCACCGTAAGCCCAATGCTCAGTGAGAATCAGAGATGGGCGAATCCGGATTTAGATTCGAATCCAGGATTTGTCCTTTTGGCCGGATTCGAATCTTCTGCTTGTCAGGCTGGATTTGGACTCGGACCCCCAATCTTACGAATCCGCTCAAATTTCTAGTCTACATCCTTCTAGCTTCCATTTCCAATTTTTACAACATTCCCTTGAGAAGGGTGCTGGGGGAGAAGATCGGACGTAGGCTATGGGAAATGCACGAAGAAAAAGGCGTAATATTCAAATTTGGAGCCACCGTAAGCCCTTTTGACTTGCACAGTGAGAATCAGAGATGGGCGAATCCAGATTCGGATTCGAATCCTGGATTCGTCCTTTTGACCGGTTTCGAATCTTCTGCTTGTCAGGCTGGATTTGGATTCGTACTCGGAGTTCAAATCCTCAATATTACGAATCCGCTCAAATTTCTAGTATACATCCTTCTACTTTCCATTTCCCAATTTTTACACAGTCGGATCGGGCAATCCAACTTTTTGATCTCCACCACCAACTGTCCTCAGTAATCTATCACGTCATCTAATTACCTTAGATATCAGTATTTATGTATGTATATATTTATTTCCCATCAGAGGAAAACAGATGGAGTATAAGATAAAAAGAAAAAGAAAAACACACTACGAGAGAATACACTAACACAAGAAAAACAAAGAACAAAATGGATATCTAATTACCAAAGATGAGCAACAATATCAGAGTTGTATCTGGCGATCTGGGCTATGTTCGCTTCATGAGGGTCGGTAATCCTATACCGACTTGTCACTAAACGGTTACTAGTCCGTGGTTCTTATCTTCCTTTTGGAATATCCTCCAAAAAGGACTTAGGTACAGATAGTGGGGTAGTGCCATTTCGTTCTACAGTTGGGCCAGAATCGGCCGATCAAACTGTCGCTCATAAACTATAACACGGCTATACGCGAAAGAAATCCGTTTCTGCAGATGAGTCTGCAAAAGGCGACGCGTTTCAAGCAGAGACCCACCAATAGGAATCCCCAGATAAACAATGTGTTCAGCAAACACTAGCACCACCTACCCTAACATCAAGCAGTGCTTTTTGTCACCTGTGATTTTTAAACTATGTACATGGTTTGATTTTTGTTAAGGTCGGACTCGAATCCTCAGCATGAAATGGTGGATTCCAATTCGGAGTCGGATTCGTCCCTAGCCCTGGATTCGGATTCCGATCCCTGCGTGAGAATCCGGCATTCAAAGGGTTTAAAGCATCCGTATTCTGTAACCCTTTAAAGCACTAATCCAAACATTCTGTTTACTTGTTCTTAGTAATCGCATGCCACAGGTTTATTTTGAGTTGAACGCGATTGCCGGGTTGCTGTTTCGGCTCGAGAAAAAACCCACGCCGAAAGTCTTCTTTTCTAGATGACGAGATTTTCCGGGATTGATTAGCAAAGAATTATAAGACCTAATTGATAATTTGTGTATGTCTTCAGAGGTATCACACAAGTCTTGGTTTTTTAATTTATTTGTATTTATAATAAAGAGTTGGAGCATTAGATGGAAATTATTATTTTGACCCTTGGCTCCCTACGTGCCATAACAGCTGTCGGGGATAATCGGCTGAGATTTAGTCCAGACAGAGTTATTTCAATCCTAGGAAATTTGGTGGGGTTTTTTTTAATTTGCTCATTGTTTTACGGTGTTTTAGTGGTTTTAAACATTCATAGTGACAGTAGGGATGGTTAGCATTGTGTATGTCGTAGAAATACCATTTCTTGTGGCACGCTTTAAGTTAACCAGCAGAAATCACAAGTAGGGTTACGGTAATACGGATGCTTTAAACCCTTTGAATGCCGGATCTAGGTAATCAGGGTACCCCAGTTAGTACCCTAGGATATTACCTTAGTTTCTCCAGAGCCACTTGGGCGCATATGGCGTATCCTAGGAGCCACACTGACACAGCATTTACCTATGACATTATTCGCATATAAGCCATATAAGCCTGCGTCACCACAACAAAACGGGTTTCATAACGCAGAAGTTCACGGAGCTAGTATGACGTATCGATTTGTGATTGGACAAGTTAAAAGCCGTACTCAGATTTACCAGGACCTGCTTATGCTTCGAAGAAATGTGATTGCAGTTTATCGGGATCGGAATGCTACAAAAAAGCGGGAAGGCCCTTGTAAAATCGTGAAGAGTAGTTTGTCGTGTCAGGTGTGCTTTAATTTATATGTTTTTTTTTCACTCAATCAGTCTTATACTAGTTCCTGTGTGGTTATATTAGCCAAGCTACCGTAACCAGTGAACCTTGATTCTCCTCCAGTGAAGGCATGTAGCACATAATAATAATAATAATACAAAGCAAGAGAAAAGGCTGTCGCCTTTAAATAACTCTAAGAAATTTTGAGTAGTCGAACTGATCCGAGTTAAAAATCCCATCAGCATTGCACTTGAAACTATTGATCGAATCAGCATTAACTGCATCTTCGGTAAGGCTGTTCCAAGGATCAACAATTTTGTTGCCAAAATCCCAATTAAAAACCTCCTTGTGGAATCTTGATTTTGCAAGCTTGTACGCGTTTAATCATACGTTATGGGCTTTCTGAAAGAATGAAGAATGGCTCTTTTATTCCATCAAAGTAATCAAGCTCTCCATTTATATAGTAGTGTGGTCGGGTAGCAAAATATGGTCGAAAGTGAGTCCACGCCAGCCTGTTTGTGTCGTTTCACAAATTACGATTTATATTAGACCATAACTAAGTAAGTAAGTAAGTAATTTATTTATAACCCGCCGTTTTCAGAAAGCGGAGTAAATGAAGAAAGTAAATAAAACACATAAACATACACAAAAAGACACTTAATTTCAATCGTCGGCCAGGAAGCAGTGTAGAAGGTCGTGCGCTGGTTGGGTTCTGTTGTCAATGATTTTTGATAGCGAAGAAGAAACATCCAAAAGGGTAACACTTGCATCTTGAATTTTGAACTTCTCCGTCAAAGTATGGTTATGGCATAATTTCGACAAGTGGAGCAGGTGCTTTGCATATTTAAAATAACATGATCTCATCTTTTTTATCTCCTTCTTTCGCAGAACATGAGTGACACCAGAACGAAATAGTATAGAAGGAGCGCAGAAGGTTGAACTGCTCACCTTATTTCTTCACATTGTAGTTTACAATAGTTGCGTTTGTGCAGATGCCATGGTATCTGTTCCCACTGCAACTGAATGTGCAACTAGCTGTTTTTGCAGTTCCCGTGGTATCTGATACACGGTTGCTCTGCAAAAAAGACTTTTGCCACAATTACACTTTCCGAAGTCATCGCAAAAAGAAAAATGGATATCCAGTTACATCATTAAGTGCTAAACTTATTTCTCACCAATTTGAATTTTTTTTATGAAAGTGAGATGACTTTTCAAATACCACGACTAGTTACCACGGTCCACCACGATAACTGGCCAGATATCACGATAACTGCAAAAACACCTTTTGACCGTGGTGATACCACGGTAGCTGCGAAAACGACGTAGACCCTGGTATCAGATGCCATGGTATCAGCAGAAACGCAACTAATGAATCTGATTCCTTTTCAGATAACCGAGTGCCGTGGAGAGGATGGAACTTTGAAGGAAGTCCTCCTGTCTGACGGAACTTTGCTACAAGCCCACGTCCTTCTGTTGGGACTTGGCGTAGTCCCAGCTACCGAATTCTTGAGAAATGTTGGCTTAGACCAAGACAAAGATGGCAACCTTCTTGTTAATGAGGTAAAACGCATTCTTGCTACCTGGAGGGGGGGGGGGACTTGCCATTAGAATGGGTTGTGTCTCTGTTGGTTCACAACACTAACAGGACACCAACTTCCTGACCGTCTGTTAGGGTGGGCTTGTCAGTAAATCCATGAAAACATACTGAATAAGTTCCAGAAAAGTCGCATCTCTTCTGTTGAAAATATATAGATAGAAATTTTAAAGTTCAACTGAAAAGGGCTCACAAAGGACGATCTATCATTCATTCGCTTAAAGAGGCGTGAAAACCCGATGAAAATTCGTTACTCCGTTGCTCGGCTATTCACGAATAATCGATTTTCGTATAGTGGATTATTCTGACCGGTTATATCTGGCTGTTTGGGATCCTGGCAACGCTTTTGTCCTTTTTTTTTTCTTTTTTTTCCGTAGCCTCTTTTTTAATCAACTTATTTATATATATATTTTAATATATACATTCATATTCTTGAAGCACAATGGACACTTCTAATGCTTTATTTGTATTAAATGCTTCACAAATAAACATATCCGACTTCCTTTATAAGGCGCTACGAAAATCGGCCGTTTTCTTGTTATCCCTTGTCTTTACCTCTCTGGCATTTCGGCGATCCAAATCTTAGGAGCTGGGATACCGTGGCAGGAAATTCAAAAACTCCCAGCAATGCTTGATAGAAAAGAAGATATTTGAGATGTCACCAGGTTTATTTTGTTCATTATTTTCCGTCAATACTTCTTCACAGCAATAAAGTAACCAGCATTTCTGGTAGTGTTTGGACGACTCCACATCAATGCGACACTACGCCAGAGTTGAGCACTACTTTCCTTATGTGAAAAAGTAGCACTATGGCAGCACCTTCTCAGTATCCGCCACCACGCACTGACATTACAACAGCCTTCATAAACCCTCTGACACACTTAAAGTTCAATGGGCACATCGAACTACCCCAATCCCACTCTGTAACAACCTAGGAACAATGCTTACCCCCTAGATTAGCAGCTTTTTCAGCAGTTTCCTCTCTGTGATGTTTCAAAGCGTAATTTTTTGGGCCAGTACATGCTCAGTTTACTAGCTAGGACAAAGATAAAAGTGATGTTTCTTGAAATACCTAGTAGATCTTTATTTTATGCATAAATTAGCTTGTATAATTCAGATTTGCATAGGATATTTGTTTTTGAATGATTTGTGTAGCTATGTTATTTTTTAAAGCTTATTGCATATTCTGGTACATTTTATAAAGCAAGCTAATCAAGCTTCACAACACTATTCCACAAAGAAAAACTTTTAATTGGCACTTTAAGCCATGGAACTCCTGATGAATACTAGAACAATCACTTAAACTGCATCTGCGGCCTGACTTTGGTGACATCTCAAATATATTCTTTTCTATCAAGCATTGCTGGGAGTTTTTGAATTTCCTGCCACGGTATCCCAGCTCCTAAGATTTGGATCGCCGAAATGCCAGAGAGGTAAAGACAAGGGATAACAAGAAAACGGCCGATTTTCGTAGCGCCTTATAAAGGAAGTCGGAAATGTTTATTGATGAAGCATTTAATACAAATAAAGCATTAGAAGTGTCCATTGTGCTTTAAGAATATGAATTAATATATTAAAATTAGATATATAAATAAGTTAATTAAAAAAGAGGCTACGGAAAAAAAAGAAAAAAAATTATGATAAAAAAGGACAAAAGCGTTGCCAGGATCCCAAACAGCCACATATAACCGGTCAGAATAATCCACTATAAGAAAATCGATTATTCGTGAATAGCCGAGCAACGGAGTAACAGATTTTCATCGGGTTTTCACGCCTCTTTAAGTGAATGAGTGATAGATCGTCCTTTGTGAGACCTTTTCAGTTGAACTTTAAAATTTCTTTAGAATGTACAGTACGAAATTGGGGTCTCCGGGTTTAGAAATATATTTAGTGATTATGGAAGTACGTTCATTAGTATTATAGGTAAGACAGGTCCTTTAAACATGCCCAACTTCCATTTTAGTTCCTGCAGACATCCGACGAGAACATCTACGCTGCCGGTGACATAGCCAACTTCCCCCTTCGGCTCCACCCGGACTCTACCCCACAACGAACCACTGTTGGCCATTGGTCAATGGCACTGGCGCACGGCCGCAACGTGGCCTTGAATATCCTTGGGAAAAAAAGGGCGGTTAAGACGGTGCCATTTTTCTGGACGGTAATGTTCGGGAAGAGTATTCGATTCGCAGGTAAGCACACGAAGGTTTAATTATTAAGGCATAAGAGGTGTTTCTGGTCATGATTGGTAGGGTACCGAGCGACTGTATAGTTTAAGCCTTTTTCACATTGACGCGTCGATGCGATGCGCTGCGTATGCGTTTATCTTCCGCTGCGTACAGGTTGCGTAGCGTATCTTTCACGTCTGCGCGACAAGCTTTCACACTGGGTGTGTATTTAGGTTTTCCTTTCTCGGTTTCATAGGCTGACTTTTCGTTTCTTTCATCATTAACAAGTTTCTCTTCGTCATTAGTAGGTTTTCTCCAGTTTGTCTTCAGAAACTTCCATTTTTCACTGAAATATCTGATGCGTATGCGTCGACGCAACGCAACATGCGTTTTAGCTGTCTGCGTAAGCCCTGGGTTGCGTCACCGCAAGCGCGACGCAGAGGTTGCGCAGCTCAGTGTGAAAGCCGCAACGCGTCAGAGTTAGAGTTAGGTACAATCGTAGTTGAATTCAGTTCATTTCAACTCAGAATCCAAGAAAATACGACACACCAGATAAAAATCAGTCAGTGCGGTAAAGAAGGCTAGATCACCTACTTTAATATTAATTACACTACTATAATGTTATTCGGAGCCGAATTTTGCAACCAGCTGGGTGTGTTCCAGTCGTAACAGTAAATTTAAGCTAGAAGCGATCACCGTCGTTCCAGCCTGTTTATCCCTTAAAGGCCCAGTGTACAGGGCTGGTTAAGAATTACTTTTTTGCTTGAACAGGTTTGAAAACCCGATGAATATTCGTTGCTCCGTTGTTCCGCTATTCCCAAAGAACGCTTTATTTGTGTGAAAGATCTTTCAAACTGCTGTTAGCTGTGTTTGGTGCTAAATAATTAGTAACAACATTGTCAAATTGCCTGCTGTCAATACTCAAACCTCTTAGGCTGCTAGTTCTGGGACTCATCGCAACATACTTTGCAGCCAGAAATATATCAGCGTCTTTAATTTTCTATCATTTGCTATTTTACACGATGAAAAAACGCCATCTTTGAAATTCAAACTGGGACCTGTGATGTTCGTCGTAGGGACGTCGTCCATATTCTCACTTTCAGTACGAGAAGCCGATGGGGAAAAAATTGCTTCAACAGAGTAAATTTTTTTTTTTTAATTCAGATACAAGGCATGAAAAGACACCTGAATGCAGAGTACCAAGTATCATCCCTATCTGTATGACTTCCGTTAACATTGCCTGTAGAAAACCCAATCCAAATACGAAATAGTATTTCCAAGCTATGATTTTTGCTCCATTTTGCATCTGTCCTTGTTTCAGTACCGAACAATTTTAGAAATGAACAAATGTCTCCAATCAACCCTTCTTCTGGAATATTTTTTAACCAGTTAAGCTCAAACGTATATATAGAAGAAATTCCAATACTATCCGGCCAGCGCTGTCCAAGATTTGAATGAATTGCGCTTTTTGTCTTGGAGTCTGCATGTGCAAACCTCCAGAAACGAACATCCCTATTTTGAAAACGTCACCCTCAGGAGAAGAATACTCTCCGTGGCCATGTCTGTAAATGCATTCTCCATGGTGTTTTCAAGTATGGTTTCATTGTTTAGGTGTCCTTTAAGATGAACTGGCTTTTCATTTGAACTATATAGACAGTATTTTTTAGGAGGTTGAAACACCGCCTGTTTGAGAAGGCTAGCTAAGTTGTCTAGGAATTGAAAGATATGTGCGATACAGTCTGATAACACACAGCGATAGATACATCTTCTTATTCAACGAAAACTTGTCATGGCTTACGCCGAACTTGTTTGGTATAGTCATGGTCTCATAGGTACACCGTATAAGCACACACATAAATCATAATAGGCCTACGCATACGTTGTCTAGGAATTGAATTATATAAATAGGGCTACAACGGTCATGAATAACATTATAACTTAGAACTAGCAGCGCAGCTTATGCTTCGTTATACAACTTTAGAAATGAAGGTACAAACCTCTGTTGGGCACATTTGATTGACTACTACTTACGAAATGCTTTGATGGCTTTTTCTTTAGGTCACGCCCCCGATTTTGATGATGTCGTCATTCATGGCAATCTAGAACAGTTGACGTTTGTTGCCTACTTTTGCGAAAAGGACAGGGTGATGGCAATTGCCACGCTGAATTCCGACCCAGCTGCGGCGGCTTTTGCGGATTCCCTATCCGCCGGAAAAGTTACTTTGAAATCCGAAATCCAGGAAGCGACGCCAAGCTTGTAGTCGTAAGAGGAGTGGCTTCAGTGTCCCTTTCATTTCCGTCTCGCAGAGTGTCATCTGTGTATTATTCGTTGACTATGAGCGTGTTCCAACCTACCTACCGTAGTTACTACGCGTGACGTAACGAATTCTGTCTTCTTGGCGTCAAGGCTGGAACGCATTTTTCTTTTTCCACCAAAATATCGTGCCACGGGCTAATCCAGCCAATCGCATCACAGAGATTCGTAGTTACCACGCTTACTACGCTCCCGAGCGTAGTAAGCAAATAGTTACTATTTCGAGAAGGTTGGAACGGTCACCGTAATTACTTTCCAGGAGGTTGGAATGAAAATAGTAACCACTATAGTTACTATTGTTAGAAGGGTGGAACATGCTCTATTGTGTGCCTAGCTCACATACCACAAGGTGTATTACGTCATTGATGTGTTCCAACCTCCTACAGTAGTTTCACAAATCTACCAGTGTTCCAGCTTCTATGATTGTGCGACTGACGGATAATATAGGTTGCGTTCCAAATGTATATCTGTATTTAAAAACCCAAAGGCTATATACAGGATAAACTAACAACTCATAGGAAACTAAACAAAATAACAAACTAAGAAACGAACACTTCGCAACTCGAGTATTTTTTGGACAAAATCACCAAAGGAACAATCACTCTTGGTGACGTAGAGCGTAAGATACCAAGAAGCTGCCCACCATTTTCCCAAGTTGTGGTACGGAGATGTCAGCTCTTTATTCTGGTAGTTTGCCAAAAAAAAAAGGAAAGCGGACAGGCGCGTCACCATTCTGACGGAATTCCTGCTGAACGAATAGTTATTATCACTTGCTCCCGACCATAATCACCGTAACTCTTGTCGAACCGAAATGATAAGAGGAAGGAGTTAATATTCTAATCACGCCGGATGGAAGAACGAAAATAATAACAGATTCCTAGCACTCGTAACTGATAACAACTTGGTGGAACGCAACAAAGTTTTTCGTCCGGATTTTCTGCACTTGCATCATCAGTTTGAAAAATCGTAGTTTTTTCGTACGGAATCGGTAATGGTGCCCAAATCCTGCGTATTTAAGTTCGCAGCCGCCTGACCCTGATTATATCACACGTCTGTGTTTGCTTTCATCAAGATAATGAAAGCTTAGTGTTACCTCACAGAATTGATGAAGGTGCCGAAATTACTCCAGAAATTCCAATCGGCGGCCGGTCAACCCTAAGCGTCTTGCCGGACTATGAAGTGATCAGGGTTGCCACGAATAGAAATACTGCTTAAAGTTGTACCAATAAGTTTTCTTGAAAAGAACACGTTTTGTCTGTTCAGATTGCTTTTCGTTAGTTACAGGAAGATGCTGTCCATGCTGTTTTTGTAGTTTTTCTTACAATATAGTAGCCTACTATTTTCAGGGAAAGAACATTATTTCCGATCTTTAGCTCGAACATTTGGCCGGTGTGGCAAACGTGAAAACGATAATCATGTTGCCATGACTGTGGTTGCTCTGATGCACCGATTTACGAAGGGACGGACCGAATGCGGTGAAAATTGGATGAATTAAGAAATTCGATAAAGAAAGGGGACAAGTAAACACGCTAAATCACCCAATTTGGAGATGCAGCGACAAACGATTTTATGAAAAGTTACCAAGCTTACTACGCTCCCGAGCATGCTAAGCAAATAGTTACTTATAGTTACTATTTCGAAAAGGCTGGTGCGGTCAGCGTAGTAACTTTTTACGAGGTTGGAAAATCTTAAAGCCTACGTCAGGGATTTTAGGCCACTTATCATCATTGTTGAAGTACTTGTAGTTTGCATAATTTCGGTTGCTATTCGCTACCCGGGTTGTGGGAAAAAAAGAACTTATAGAGATAAGAAATTAAAAAACATTGCTCATGGTCGTCTCAGAATTCTGGGGATGATTTTGAGTGGTTGGATATCCAGAATTGCCGTAATAGGCTACGGTATAACTTTCGTTTCATTGCTTACATTCTGAAGACATGAAGCTGTGTTTATTAAAAACAAAACCGCAACTTAGCAGAATACGGATTTTACATAGAGACGGAGAAAAAGAAAATTTACCGTAATACCTCGTCCGAACATTCGCACCCGAATATTACTTTCGAACAAATTATCATGTGCCCTTGATATTATTTTGTGATTTTTAGTATTCCAGTGAATTAATTGTGTTCGTTTTTCATCGTTGGGAGTTGGATAACCTATTGGTGATATAAAGTGCAATGAGACTTTCTAGGACAAGTTGATATTATACAGGATGTTAGAATAGCATAAGTTTGCCATTAGGCTTAGATCAATCAGAGCGTGCATTTTCAGCTTTTCCAAAGCAGTACTTTAATTCAGGTATTTTATAGAGAAGTTGATTTTAACATAGTTTGATTAGAGGCCGATAAGCATACGATATCGATATGCGAATCTTACGACAAGACCGAGACCCGGTATACACAGAGTGCGAGCTGACGCCTTTAGCTCCTGCGGGATGCAATCGATTCAGAACCAAATAGATAGTAAACAAAAACTACACAATTTTTTGTCTAGCTGCTCAGTTGACACTCTCTAGAAAACTCTGCGCCGTTGAGCAGAGCCCCCCTAATCGAATCATGCAAAAATATGCTCAGTATGATTATTATTGTATTTACTTTCCTCGAGTTACGCAGTGGGAGTTTAAAAAAAAAAAATAGACGACAGATTAGTTTACGTCATAATCAACTTAAATGGCAGCGAAATAACGTGAGAATCAGCTACCTTGAGGAGAAGGCAATGAGCTAGAAATGTGTGCACCGCACACGTTTGTAGGATAAAACCAGCTGAATATTTTTGTTGTGTTTTTCAGTTTCTGTAGTCCATCTTCGTTGCTTGATATTTCTAGACATTTTGAAAAACAAAAATTATCACGTTTTTTGAAGTAGGTGAAACTCGGTCGAGATTCCCTCATTCGTAACCAAAGCTTTCCCGACGAAAAATTCATCTCGAATAGTAGTATGAAGTTGGGCGAAAAACTAGCATACATTACGAACTGATTTTACTAAATGCTTCTATGTCAAGGCTACCGTGTTACTACATTATACTGCATGCTACTATTAGCAGGACTGGATACTACTGCTTAAGATTGCCCCAGTCTGAGGCAAATTAAATGATAGTACCCTTTACTATTACATATCAACACGTGCAACTTTTTCGTACAACTATCATGCAACTACGCAGGCTTTTTCATCAGGTTGTTTTGGTGGGTTTTCTTTCTGTTTTTAGTAAGACGTAGACGAAAGCTCTCTTGTTAGCTGATCAGTATTATTTCTGACTCCTAGACTGCCCTTTTCAGGAATTTTCGATGCAAAAAACAAATACGCTAATTAATATTATTAAAAACAATTCCAGTGAAAATTTAAGTTCAACAAACTGTTTCCGTACTTTTCACACATTGGAATTGTGAATATAATGTAGATGCTGTTGTGGCATGGAGAGCGCGCGTGCGCACAGATTGCGTAGGCTAATGGCAAATTTCACACAGCATGAGCAGCACAAAAAGTTCGGGAATTTCAGTCAATGGCATAGGGCCGTGCGTGGTATTAGTTGCGTTTTTGATGCGAATTTTCCATCCCGAATTCTCGTACAAATTACCGTTTTGCTCCTCTGACTTCTCCGTTCTCGCTTTTGACAAAAACACTAATTTTGCAGCTCGTCCGCAACCAGGTATACGTGTTTATTCATATTGAACATCCACACTCTGTTGACCAATCAGTGAGGAGAACGCAGAGAGAATCGAGAATTCACCATCGGAGCAACTTCTCGATTCTGCAGAATCGCGAGGCTTTCCCCGTTCTCGATTCTGACAAAAACGCAAGAAAACGAGAATTCACTCCGTCTGAATAGTCCAAAAACGCGAAATAGGAGAATTTGGAGGAGAATCGCAAGGAGAATTCGGATCAAAAATGCAACTATTGCGGAGAGTGTGGTTATGCCTTAGCGCGGCATGCAAGCTTTATGTTTTCGACACTAATAGATTATATATGTGGGCCGCTTTTAGATTGACGCGTCGTTGCGATGCGCTGCATATGCGTTTATCTTGCGCTGCTTACAGGTTGTGTAGCGTATCTTTCACACCTGCGGGACAAGCTTTCACGTTGGATGTGTATTTACGTTTTCCTTTCTCGGTTTCTTATGCTGAATTCTCGTTTCTTTCATTATTACTAAGTTTTTCTTCATCGTTAGTAGGTTTTCTCCAGTTTTTCTTCAAAAACTTCCATTTTTCACTGAAAAAGCGTTTTATTTGTCTGCGTAAGCTCTGCGTTGCGTCACCGGAAGCGCGACGCAGAGGTTGCGTTGCTCAATGTGAAAGCCTCAACGCATCGGTGCGAAAGCGGCTGTATTCTGCGAAACTTCTATTCTTTGTGGCCGGATTTCATTGCGTAACGTTGCGTTCAATAGGTACTCCTTCACTTTACGCTCGATTTTCGCCAAACCAGGTTTTAGTAGTTAGTACAAATTGAACGTGTCCGAAAGCTCCGAAACGAACGAAAATGCTGAATTAATTCAGCATAAAATTCATCGACAAATTCAGCAAGAATGCTAAATTTTCATGAAGAAACTGAGGAGTACGGTGATTCTCTCAGTGTTTTCGGCGGCAAACGTAACAAATTCAAAAAGACAACTGACAATTCGGCAAACATACCAAATTTAAGACAACTGGAGATCATGGCAAACGAAGAAAGGAAAGATAAGAAGGTTGGATATCAGTAGCTCATCCATTTTGTCAGCTTTTTACAGCTAATTCTTTTTCTTCTTCTTCTTCCTGACTTAAATTTTGGTATTCTAGAAGTGTCAGAGAAGAAAGAAAGGTAACAGCTTTCGGACAAAAAAAGAAAATGCAGCATTTACAGCACCAAAAAGCTTTCGGACAAGTTCATTATGTTCGTAATGCTGTATTTTTCTTTTTATGAAGCCATCCACCTTGCATGTGCCATGCAGGGTGTCATACCAGTTGTACCCTCTTATCTGTATCAGCGAGGATATTCGATTAATCTGTTTATGTAGCGTCTTTTCTTCCCAGTTTCGACCGTAAACGGTCTAATTACCGGTGCTATTACCACGTATGACTATAGAGGGGCCGGGGGCACTTTGCGAATTCATACAATCCTGCTAGTTCGGTGGTTTCACGAATCATTGAATAAAAATATCCAACATGCTGGATTGCAAGTTTCTACTACGTGATTCTTTCGTGTAGTCCACTACACTGTAAACAAAAATCTGGCAGTCTTGTCTCAATTGAGATAAGATTATCTCTGATTCGGATTAATCTTGTCCCAGTAGAGATAAGATTAATCCCAGTAGCAAATACTGCAGTTAACTTTAATCCTTACTCGGAGAAATTTTTTACGGTGTAGTTGGCGTAGCTGATTTCCTATGGGATTTTTTTTTACCGTAGCGGACTAGTTGGCTACCGGCTAGTGACCGCTCCCATATATGTTAGTTTCGGACGTTTAGGGTTCGCATATGCGTCGAGATTTTCTAATATTATTCACTAGGAGTGTCTCCTTTCGGAGTAAGGTCACTTTGCTTAGAATTCTAGTATATTGGACATAAGGGTTAATTTTATATTCTTAGTAATCAGCGAGGAAGACATAGAGCGTGTTCCACCCTACTTACCGTAGTTACTGCGCATGTCGTCAAGAATTCTGGCTTTTTGCCGTCAACGCTGGAACGATTTTTCTATTTCCAGCAGAATATCATGCCACTGACGAATCTGACCGATCGCGTTACAGGGTTGCGTAGTTACCACGCTTACTACGCTCCCGAGCATGGTAAGCAAATAGTTACTATTTCGAGAAGGTCGGAACGTTCAGCGTAGTAACTATTTGCGAGGTTGGAACAATAACAGTAGTCAATAGTTAGGCTACTATGGTTAGAAGGGTGGAACACGCTCATATTTGATTGTTTCTGTACAAAGTTGGGGACCATGCTATTCGTTGAACTACACTGATAATGCCTAAACTATGAACATTTTATTAAACATTGTTAGATTAAACCTGAGCTGATAGCTACGGCGTCTGGAGAACTTGGTCTGACTACGAAGAGGATCTAAGTACGGGGAATTTCTGACTACACTATAAACAAAAATCTTGCAGTATTTGCTACTGGGATTATCTTGTATCTAATAGATAATCTTATGTCTAATTCGGATTAATCTTATCTCATTAGAGAAAGATTAATCCCAGTAGCAAATACTGCAGTTAACTTTAATCCTTACTCGAAGAAACTTTTTACAATGTAGTCAAACTCGGAAACTGCCCTGGGGCCCCGGCGGTGGGGTAGGAGTGGCAATCAGGGGCGTCGCAAGGGGGGGTGCGGGGGTGCAGCACCCCCCCACCGTTTTTGAGATTCGGTAAAATTTTGGGCCGAAGGCCCAGAATTTTAATAAAATTGTTCGGTATTTTTTCGATAGCAGAACTGTTCGTTATATTTACGGGGATTCGGTAGTTATACAGAGTCCTGAATAGGCTATCTGTACAAATCTCTTCGGTATAATGATCGGGATTCGGTATAATTGCCAGTATTCGGTAATTATTGTTCGTATTGTAGGATTGTTCGGTATTTTTTCGACAGCAGAACTGTTCGTTATATTTACGGGGATTCGGTAGTTATACCGAATCTCTTCGGTATTATGATCGGATTCGGTATAATTGCCAGTATCCGGTAGTTATCACGAATTTGGTGAGAGAATTTACTGAAATTTTTTGGTAATTTTTCGATGCCGGAACTATTCGGTAGACTTATAGAGATTCCGTTATTACACAGAATCCCAAATAAGCTATTGGTTCGAAATTATTCGGTATCACGATTGGGATTCGGTAATTTATTCAGTATAATTTCCAGGATTGGGAAGTTAACCACGAATCCTGACTTTGTTCCAATTTCGACGAAAGTATACCGAATATGAATATTGTTCGGTAGTCTTTCGATACCAAAACAATTCGGTATAATAACCGGGATACGGTAGTTATACAGAATCCCGAACATGCTCTCGGTCTAAACTTATTCGGTATAATAACTGGGATTCGGTGACTTATTCGTTATAATTGCCAAGATTCGGAAGTTACCACGAACCTCGAAACTCAGAAGAAATCGAATGAAGCACTGGTCGCAGACAAAAGGGATGATCTGTGATATCATCGATAGTCCTTACTTCTATTTTAGGTCTCAAAAAGAATATCTAATCATAAATATTTCGAAATTCCGCCTCAGCACGTTTCGTAATATTCTCTATTTTGTGGAAGGGCGCGTCATTTGACAGGGGTTTTAAGCCAGTTTTAGGATTGAGATTTCGAAACATTAAACGGCTAGAATTTGGATAGAAGTTAAATTTGGCAGGAATAAGCAACAAAAAATTTCGCCTGCGCCGCTCACTTTATGTGATTATAGGTAGTAAATTGACTAAACTACAGTTGCTGCTGCTGCCGGAACGTCGCTCCATCCGGTTTGTGGAACTTCATAGAGTCTTGGTATTTAATCAGCGGTAAAGGATAGAATTTGTAAGAGAAGCAGTTAAATTTTAGCCTTCAAAAAAAAATAATGGATTTTGAAAATTTTCGCCTGCGGCGCTCGATCTGATTTTCTATTGACTATACTAGGTAGTAGCTGTTACTGCAATCATACCCGGCAATATGTTGTCCATGTGCGCTTCGCAGAAACACCGCCTAATAGCTGGCTTATCGTCGTTCATGCTGCCTTTTATTGTTACTCTTCCTACGGAATCGTTTCTGTCCCATATTTTAAAGCTCGAATTCCTAGTTCTTGGATTCGGTAACATTTTTGAAAGATTCGGTAAAACTTAGGGTCTGCACCCCCCCACCGAAAATGCACTTGCGACGCCCCTGGTGGCAATTATAATGTTAATAAAAAAAAATAAAAAAAATAGTCGGTATCAAGAGAAATAGAAAACCCTGATTTTTGGAGTTAGTTATCCTAGTTATCCTTCTGAGATTATGTGCGAGGGATAATTATAAATTCGTATATTTTGTTTGCACTTCCGACAAACGGTCCTCGGCGAAAAAAAACAAAACTAAATCGTTAGATTTAATACAATACCTACAGAAAGACGATGCGAAACCGACAAATCATACAACGACATGTAACTAAAAACCACAAGAACGATGCGGACCGAACGACATACAAATTCAAATAAAAAAACGAATATTAAAATGTGCGTGTTAAAAGTGTATATGTACAAATCTGTGATTATTTTACAGTTCCGAGTTCTGTGTCCATTTACAATTTACCAACTAATTTTACAATCAATCCCTGTGAAAGCTCGGAAGCTTTCACCAAAAATAACTCGAAAATCACGATTTTCTATTTCTTTCATAATGAATGGTCAGCTTGGCTTCAAACCTTAGATTAGTTGGTACCTTTGTCTATTTCGTTTCGAAGTCGGCTATAGGAGCTAAGGACAATATAAAAGGCAAAATAAGCAAGCGGTATCCTTAAGGTTAAAAAAAACAAAAAGGGTGCCCTGGTGGGGGAGCGTCGCTACCCGAAAAAAAAGAGGTGCGTGGAGTTGATACCGGATCAGGTGAGGCTCGTCCGTGATTAACGAAATTCGACATGGGAAAGTTTCGATGTTAAACTGAACGAAGTGGGACAAGGTGTAAATGGTTGTAAACAAGACCAAAGGTTACGATGAGACCCCAAAGGAGAATATTTAGGATCTTTCTAATGCAGACGATCAGGTCTTGCAGATATTCGTCTTTGCCATGCATACACAGATCTTTAGGCAATACTTTCCCGATGAAAAATTTATCTCAAAATAGTACCATGAAGTTGTACGTAAAAGTAGCATGCAGTACTAATGATGCTACCACATGCTTCTGCTTCAAGGCTACCGTGTCACTGCATACTACTATATGCTACTATTAGCAAGACTGGATGCTACTATGGCAAGACAGGATGCTACTGGATACTACTACATAAGATTGGACCAGTCTGAGGCACATTAAATGATAGTATTCTTTGCTATTACATAGTATTACATGCAACGTTTTCGTACTACTACGCACGCTACAGATTTTTCATCGGGTTCTGGCAAAAACCATAGCAAACAATCGGGTTCATTCTTAAAGTTCAATTGAAAAGCCAACCGATGTTTGTATCATTTAACTGATTGAACTCCGGCATACTAGGGAACGGTTGAACCCAGCGCTGTCCGTGTCTGTACGGTTTTGAGCGCCGAGCTCTGACACGAGTCCGGACTGACACGACGATTCTTCTAGTATGCCCTGAATAGAACCTCCTTCTCGAGGCCTGGTTCATGCGGCTTCCTGTATCCGCAACGCACCATCTGCCCGAACACCACCCCGAAGCCGAGGCGTCTCAATCACCGTCTGATTGACTCTACTTCTGGTCGGACAGGACATATCTCCTGCGATTTGTCGTCTCCTGTACCGAAATGATAGGGCTCAGTTGCTACATACATCTCGCCCACCCCTGCAGAATCACTGAAGTGACCCTGGGGCCTGGACTACTGGACTATCGAAGTGCAGACGATAGTTCAGTGCTTCGAGGAACGGAATGCCCTCGAAATTTTTCATGTTGATTCCGTGAAAAAGTATAGGCTTGGATTGACTGGTCCTAAGAACAAACTCGGTTATTTGTCACGAAGCAACTCGTTGAATCTTCTTGTTATGTGTGAAAGTATAGATGATTGTTGTTCGACGCTGGATTGCCGCTGTTTGATCCTTGATGTGAGTTGCAGAATAAAGATGGTTGTTGTTTGCAACTGGACCACCACTGGTTGAGTCTTTTTGTCGGCTGCAACAGCTACTGTCTTACACTCCTGTTGTTTTAGTTGATGATGATGAAATTTTATTTACGCACTTAAGAAGAGGAAAATAGTGCAGTATAGACAAAGAAAAGGAAAAAAAATACACTGAACGTTGAGCCACGCTGCAATTTTCAAATCCTGAAACCGGTTTATTTGACTCATCTTTATAGTATATACTGCTATCACTACAGCTAGGAACTTGGTGTGGAATCGAACCGCTACTTTCTAACCTAGTTGATTGCTGTATTGTGCAATTAGAACTCATAGCACATGGCGTTGAGCCATAATTCCATAAAGCCGTCATTGTTGTTGGTGTACACCGCTGTTCGATGTGAGCACCCCGTGAAAAGTAACAGTGTTGTTCCATTGTACCGTTTGTTTTTTAACTAATACCGCTATATTGTTGTTGTTGTTGTTATTGTGCTAAACAACAATAACTGTTGCTGGTAATGCATGGTACTGTATCATGTTGAGATAAGGTGTTCTTTGTTATTGTTGTACGCTGTTATTCTGTATTAGCACCACCTGCAAAGTAACAATTTCGTTCTATTGTATGGTGTGGTCGCGAACCACTGCCCCTGTGTTGTTGTGCTAAACAACAACAACTGTTGCTGTTAGGGCATGGTATTGTATCATGTTAAACCAAGATGTTTTTGTTTTGCTGTATACTGTTGTTCTGTATGAACACCATCCCATCGCCTTACCTGATAGGGTTCAGGTAACGTACCCGGATCACTTTGTGTCCTTGGTACTTTAGAATCTCACTTTTTCTTGCTGTTCGGTTTTTGTGGAAATTAAGGCTGCGACAACAGTCCCTAGAATACATTTTGACGAATTTGTCATGTTTTGCATCGACAAGTAAATCATGAGTTTTCAGGAACCCATAACCAAGTATCATAGGTACTCTTAATTTCTCACTCAACAAAAATTTGTCTTATAGTCACTGTGTTAGTAAGAATTGTCTCGGTAATACTGCCAAAAATACCCATGCTATTCCCAGTGGCGCTATTTACGTCGCCACTGCAACTAACTAAAAAGTCCCAACTACCATAGGTAACTGAAAATACAAATCTGAACTAATCGCCGATACAGATGTTCCTGTATCGGCTAAAACGCTTGAAAAGAAATACCGCAAATATCACACTCAAAATACGGCAATAAATTACAACTAGAGCTGTTACACGAATCAAAACAGGGCGCAATAAAATGTTCAGCCCTTACTTTATTTACATGTGGGTGCACCGAAAGGCGAGCAGACGAATACGCACCGTACACCCTATTCCGTGTTTAAACTCTGGAAATCATTTGATAGCCTTACACCAATATCTAAAATGATCTGGCTGGCCACAATTGTAGCAGATCTTTGAAATTTGACCTGCCGGCCGGACAATTATTCGCGTGGTCGCCTGGTTTCTGCACGCGAAACACAACATACGGCAGTCCTTTTAAATATGACCACTCTTTCCGCATCTAAAACACGTACGTTTTTCTTCGCCTCTCGGTCGTTCCCTGCTAGTATTCGGATGGTCAAAATATCCGTGATTTTCACATTCACGAGATAAAATAGTACTGCCTGTGTTCTTGTCATATCTGCCAGGATGCTCCTGACCGCTTCCTTTGTTTAAACGGAACTTCCCTGTCCCAAAATCACTAATGACATTTCTGTGACCGCTTCCTGACTCAGTGCTATCTAAGCGACAGCTAGCCTGTGTAGTAGTTGACAGTGTTCGGGATGATTTTGATTTTGCAAATTCACCTGCCTGGTATACCAGGCAGATGAATGGTATACCAGGCAGGTGAATTTGCAAAAACAATTGCTTTTACGTTGTCGTTAATAATGGTATTTGTCGACTCTTCGAAATCTTTTGGTCAGCGAGCTACCACGACGCATACCCAACCTGGGGCTGAGGCAGGTGTTGCCACTTATCCCGCATTTCGTGGCGTAATGCCGCGATTCTGAGGAAAATGCCGCATAAAACTTTGATCACGCCGTATGCCGCAAAATGGCTTTTCATACCGCATTCGTTCCCATACTTAGTTTGTCGAACTGAAGTTGCTTGTCTTTTCTCTGGCAACAAAAACAGGAATTTTAAAGCCGCTTTGATTCACGGAAGTCAACTACGGACCTTACTTATTTACCCTAGTCGGCAGCTTGTCCCGTGGGAGACCGTTGTTCTCAACAGTCGACCCAGATAGTCCACACTAGATAGTTCTTGTTTTGTAGTTAACAATAAGAAACTGGCTTGTCTTCCGTTTCAGGATTTCTTGATGCAAACTATATTTACGTATACATCATCAGGTCAGAAAGAGTTTATTAGATAATTATATATACTAGACGTGGGCCGCCCAAAAGGACCTGACCTATCCTAGGGGGTATGCAGCTTGTCTGCTACATACGGTTGTGTTTAACTCGTAGGGTGGAGGGGGGGGGGGCACAAGTTAACACTGGATTTGGATGTAGGACACCAGAAACCAAGAAGGGCATAGCTCATAGCTGCCATGGGGGATACGTTTTTGGGATCCCAAAACGTAAGTGGAGGGATACCTATGACATCGCAAAAGTTGCCGTCTGTCCGTCCGTCCGTCTGTAAGCACGATAACTCTCGAAGGGAATGAGATATTTTGATGAAACTTGGTGTGAGGATTCGTTGGATTGTCGGACCAGTCAAGTTCGTAGATGGGCTTTGTAGCCCTACATTTAGGGGTGGGGGTTCAAATTAAGGGGCAAACAAAATATTTTGAAACAGCTAATGTGATAGTCGATTACGGGGTAAGAAGACGTGCTGAGCACGATGGTGAAAACTATTTTGTCATCGGACGAGTAGTTCGCCCGGAATCCGGCCAAAACCGGAAAGTTTGTTAAAAGTAAAAGTTTTATTTGAAGCTGATTAGATGTTCGATTTAGGGCAAAAAGACATGTTGAACACTTATTGAAAACAATTTTCTACCCGGACATGTAGTTCGCCCGGAATCCGGCGAAAACCGGAAAGTTGGTTAAAAGTAAAAGTTAATCTGAAGTTGATTAAATGTTTGATTTATGGGTAAAAAGACATGTAGAACACGATGGTGAAAATCATTTTCTCGCTGGACAACTTGTTCGCCCGGAATCCGGCCAAAACCGGAAAATTTGTTAAAAGCAAAAGTTCGATTAGATGACAGATTAAGGGGTAAGAAGAGAGGCCGAGTCGGTTTATGAAAATGGTTTTTCACCCGGACATACAATTGTTCCGGAATCCGGTTGTAACTGGAGTAGTATATAATACCGGCTCCCACTCCACCCTCCCCCCAATTTCAAAACCCCATTTTAACATCAATTTCTTAAATTTTAACATCCCTTTTACCAAATTATCCCCCTTTTTAAGAACATTTTAATTTTCTTACTTCCAAAATAAAGGATACAAGAAATGAGAATATTACCCTTTACTACATATCAACTACTACAATATACTACTACTTCTTTTTTTTACATTTTTCATTTTTTATTCAAATATTACTGAGTAAACAGTTCTAAATCCACATATGTTTCTTTGTTCTTGTTTTCGCGTACAATTGGTTGCAAAACTAGATTTTTCTTTAAAAGTAATTCGTTAGCAATGGCATTATATTTCTGTGTTATAAACAAATCACAGGGTTTGTCATTATGATTAATAACTACAACCAACTTATCACCATATTTTGTCTTAGCAATTCTCATTTTAACGATAGTATATTTCAATCCTAGAACTAGTTCTTCTTTCCTGATTGTCTCATTGTATTTATTCATTCTGATTGTATTCAAGACTTCCTTTGTGGACTCCATTTATTAGGGGATGATTTTATTAAATAAAAATCCAGGCTCACAAACTCACATACATATTTTTGTTAATAATACCTAATGTAGCTTTTCTTTCATAATATATAACACAGTAAATATTATATGGTACAGGCTGAGCGTGTTTTAATGTTAAACTTATTTCAATATCAGCAGTTGTTCCATTATATATACTTGATTCGTGTTTGGAAACATCGAAACAGAATAGTGGATATACTTCTTTAAATTCTTCTATACTAACAACACTACCAGTATCAAATGCTAATTGTTTATAACCCAAATGTATGAACCTATTGTAAAGATTTGAGTATTTACATTTATCATCGCTAAAATCACATTTAAGTGGTTCTTCAGGATATTTATCCCCATTAATTCTAAGTTCTATGTCTGTTAAATTCATATGATCAAACACCATATTATTCATTAATTGATTGTTATGCTTTTCATTTTTCTGTAACATCACAACGATTTTTGTAGGACTATTTCTCTCAGACACAACTTTCCAGGTGTGCTCCTTATTCTGACTAACATCACTTTTATAACTATTACATGCTTCCCACATCAGATTATGCTTTTTATCCTTAGCAAGATCCTTTTCTAATTCACTCATCATTTCGATACTAGGAGCTACAATAGGGATCTTCCAGGATAAATACTCGATTACTACTTTGAAATTAGTATTTCCATTTCTTATAATCATGTTGTTATCATCATTTCTTCTTAGAAATAATTTATGCGATGCACCTCTGAAGAATCGTTTGTTTCCTTTCAGAAATCCAAACAATTCTGATAATGGTAAATACATATTTACTAATTTACTGCTCTTTGTTCTGTTATATCTTTTTTCAAATCCTTTATTATAATTATTATTATTTCTCAAACTGACTGTTCCACCCCCTGCTGCAGCCCCTGCAGCCCCTGCTACTACTGGAGTTGCAGTAAACGAAGCAATAACAGGATTAATTTCTTTTCCTTGATTATAATCCTTATACCAGAAATGATTTCTTGCTGCACTTCTAGAATAATCATCAGAGTATTCAATCAACTTTGTAACGGTAGTTGTAATACCAACATGATTAATTTTTTCAACCGATTCATCGTTTATTACATACTCAGCGGTACTGAATAAATTAAATCCATTATTCGTTAAAGTAGCAACATCGGTTGCAGCTATAGGAGTCCCATCTTCGTTTACTATTCTTACACTGACATCAAGATAACTTTCACTTGGATAAAACCAGGAATCTAATTTCTTTGTTACGAATTCAAACTCTGATTTATTAGATACATTCACATCTGTTTCTCGAATTTCTTTAAATTCATATTTAACCACTGTATCATCCACAAGCGGTTCGTCAAATATGTTCCATTGCGGACTGATAACTTTATTTACTGCCATTTATATAAGAAAGAAATTATTAAATAAAACTTATTTCAGAATCTTTAATCCATTTCCAGTCATTAACGTTTTGATCAAGTCCTGACTTCTTTGATTTAAAATCCTTTTATTTGTACCGATAAGATCCTTCATCGATTTTTTGTTTCCAATTACGTCAATGAGTTCCTTCTTGTTTACATCGATCAGATCTTTCCCATATTCTATTGCTCTGTTTTTCAACAACTCAAATCTCGGTTTAATAATATTATTATACATTGACATAGCCCCATCTTTTATTTGTTTTGCTGACGTTTGAAATAACTGGGAATTAACAATGTTTTTGAATACACTACCGATTCCACTTCCATACTGCTTTTTATAAAGTAATCGCTTATTATTAATCAACATTTATAGGTAAATAATTTTATTTCACTAATCCTTTAAGCTTTTCTTAAATGCAGTACGTATCCAACGTTATCACCATTCAAATCGATAGGTCTTCCCAACTGATCAGTAATTGTCATTCTCAAGGAGTAAATAAAGTCTTTTGTATTAATAGGAAGGTAGATTAATTGTCTAGGATTCTCAACAATTTGACAACCCGGTTCTGTATTAGGAACAAATGTCCAAATGACATCTGATTTACTTTTGTTTACGATAGAACTGTTTACAAGAGAGCAGTGAATTTGAATTTTATCAACGCTTCTTGTTATATTCGGAAGCTTTGTACCTTCATTGATTTTCTTAGATATCTCACTATCCTTCTCAAATCCTAAAATCTGACACAAGTCACTATTAAATCTAAACACATATTTTTCTTGTAATAGTATGACAAATCTCATAGATGCTGGATTGGATGAAATTACAATAGGACATTTATCTTTTGGGGTATCAAAATACTGACACAAAAAATAATTCAAACAATCATCGTTATACATTCATCCATTCTGTTGCATTATTATCTTCATCTTTCCTGTATTGAAATGTATTATTTCCAAATTTATCACTTATATTATGCCATGAATACCACAAAGTACACTGATTCAAACCTATTTCATAACCCCAATTACGATTCAATTCGATTGGTTGACTAAATGTTATATCAATGATACTTTCATTACCTTCAATGTTTAACAACACCATTTATTAGAAATATTTTTTATATATTGAATTGTAATTTCTCTTCGTAAGAAATTTATTTCGCATTAACGAATCCAAAATATCAATAGCTTCATTTCTCACCTCATCAGATGTATTTCCGTTTACTCTGCTACCTATCAAAGTGTATAGTTTTGAAATCATTTCATCACAATTCATAAATATTCCAGTTCCTTGTTGTCTGATAAAGGGTATACTAGATTGAATTTTTCTTAATCTATCCTTATAGTCTTGTATAAATAAAATAATTTTATCATACTTACTAGAACTATAACTTTTACTTTTCAGACCACCATAACTTTGACTTATCGGTGTTAATTCAGCCAAAGCATCTTCTATATTCTCTGGGTTATCATAATAAAAATGAGGCATCTCAAAATATTCCCCTTCATATCTTCTATGATTATCTCTATATTTCACATTAAGTGCTTTTAATAACTCTTTATCAACACCTTCATTCAGATCAACAACTTTTATACTTGTTGGAGATGCTTCTAAAGCGGTTGACTGCATTTCTACCCCTGAAACTGGAAGCTGATATGGTTGATTCGTTTCACCTATCTGGAGAAGCCTTGTTCTTGAACTATCATCACCTTCCTGTAGTTTATTTATGATCATTTCAGTGTTCTCTTGTAATTTTTTGATGGTGTCTTTAGTGTTTTCTTTTTGTGCTATAATAACTGGAGCGTTTAACTCTGAAGCATATTCCCGAAATCCTGCCTTCTCCATCTCATTTTGTTGAACCTTTCTTCTCTGAACTTCTCTGTTCTTCACTATATCCGATAACATATCACTCAAGCGTCTTGAATCCATTTATATACAAGTAATTTTATTTCATAATAAATTTTGAAAGTTCTTTTTCATAAAACCCTCCTTGAATTAATTCCCCACTTTTGTCAGATATTTCATAAGTAATGGGGATGGTAGGTCTGATGGTTGCTATCTGAAATACTTCATCCGTATAATTAGGTAAATATCCTTTATCGAAAATACTTTTTTCTTTTTTAATTCTGACTAAATCCCCTACTTTGACGTTTCCTATGATTTTGTAGTCATCTACTGGAGGAAACAGAGCACTAAAAACCTTTTTCTGATTAACCTTTTTACTAGCATCAACTGGTTTCATTTGTATTGAACGGTGGTACGAGTTATTATAATTACTCACAAATAAAGGTAAAATATCAATCCAATTAGTAGTGCTATTGTGAGTGAAATATTTCCATAGCTTTTCTTTTAGCGTTCTATTGAACCGTTCAACGATTTGTGCTTTCAATTCGCTTTCAGATGCAAACCAGTGTATGCCGTTATTTTTCAAAAAAGTTTGAACATTTCTCATCACAAATTCTTTACCTTTATCAGTTTGTAGTTTCTTAGGAATTCTTTCTTTAAATATAACACTGAATGCTTTTATTATTTCAGCACCCGTTTTGTCTTTCAGAGGGATACACCAAGCATATTTACTAAAGCAATCAATAACAGTTAAAATGTAATTTGTTTTATTATTTTCTTTTTTATATTTCTGCATGTCAACTAAATCAGCTTGCCATTGCTCATCAACATAGTGAACATACACTCGCCTCCTTTCAAAGTTATGATAGGAAGGTTTGTGTAACGTATACACATTCTCATTTTGCAACACATTTTTTATTTTATCCTTGGAAACCTTAACACCATTTTCTTTTAATTTTCTGTAAATATCATCCACACCTGAATAATTAGAATAATACGTCTTTAAAATATCTGTTTCTGCGTTGAGGTTTTTTTTAAAAAGCGATTTTTCCTCGATCCGCAAATAACACAATTCCCTTTCAGCATTGGAACATTATTTTTTTGTGACACTGCCTTAAACATTGATTCAGTGTCAGTGCTCTTTTTACATTTCATACAATAAATCTCCATTTATTAGAAAACAATTTTCTTAAACAAAAAGCTACCACCCCTTCATTTTCCGCTGGATGTAGGAAATGCAGTGAAAACCACAGTTTAATTCATCTATATTTTGAACAGCAAGATTTTCATAAGCTATTTTTTTCTTTGAATTTTTTAGATATTTAACTATTTCTTTTCCTGGAGGAATACCGAAAGAATCGAAAAATTCGACATAGGGGGATTCAGGTAGATTACAATAGGCAACCCAATGTGTTCCAGGCATTCCACGTTTGTCATAGTTGATTACACCACATTCCGAATCGTTTATCTGTTTGGGTAGCGTATCTAAAGAGAAAACACCTCGAAACTGTGGTATACTCCCTAATGCATCCATAATATCAAAATTGGTTAGAGGTCCTACTTTACTTTTGCTTCTTTTTTGATGTCCCCGTTTTTTGACTTCCTAGGTCTTCCACGTACCCCATGACCGACAACTCTTTGTGTTCCAGGGAGTGTAAGCGCTCCACCTATGTTGACATCATCGGTTTCCTTCCCACGTAACCCATTACCCACAACTTTTTGTGTTCCAGGAAGTTTTAGCGCTCCACCTGTGTTGGTCATTTTATCCATAATTTTCTTACCAGCGAATGTACCCAAAGCAGCAGCACCACTTGTTAAAGCTGCCTTACCAAGGGTAATTGCTAGCGGTATTAAAAATGGAAGTAATCCACCTTTTTGAATCGCTTCTCTCATCTGCTTGTATGATACATCTATGTCACAACCCTTATTATTCATTTTACATGTTTCAATTTTATCAATTTGTCGTTTACTTAAAAGTAACTTAACTGGTTCTCGTTCATTTTGTCTACTATGACTAACACGTATCTGACATTTTTGTTTAGCATCAAAGCATTTCTTCAGCTTTCCTTTCTGAAGCTTTGACAAATAAACTGTATACTCCATTGTTTCAACCATTTATTAGGGAATTAATTTATCTTATAAAATTTATTTACCAGCCATCATTTTTTCTATTCTGGTAACGAATGGTTTGTCAACAGGTTTTAGCTCTAGCTCTAGAAGCCTTTTTAAAATATTTACTACTGCTCTTTCAATATTATCGATACGAGTTTTTTGACCAGCAATCTTTCCTTCAATTATACCGTTATGGGTGTGTTGTCCAAGAAGCTTTTTGTCATAATCTAAAAGATTCATAGTTAACGTTGCTAAATTAACAGCATCATTTTTGTTTCTAGGGTTTTGAACATTTGTTATCAACTTGTTTTCAGCGTTAATCTCTTTATCATTAACTCGAACTATTTCTTTTACAAATAACCCTTTATCTTTAATCCTTACCAATAAATTATCAGGAGAATCATGTACCGCAGTTAATCTGTTGATATCTTCGCTAAAATACTGATTTATCCCCACTTGTTGTGCGGTAATTTCTTCTTTAAATTGATTCAGAATAATAGTCATGGATCTGAAACTAATAGCGTCCTGGTCAGCTTTCGCATCCCCTAACATAATAATTCTCTTATCTTGTAGGTTAATATTACCGTTGTCATCAGTAACTCTCTTTTCATTCGATTCGTTACTAACCTTTTTTCCAACACTACCAAATTTATTCATTTATTATAGAAATAAATTATCCGGTAAATTTTTCAAAGTTTTTCCTGTACTTAAGGGTTTTATCTTTTATTTTTAAATCTATGAAGAAAAAACCGTAGCCCTTGGTTGCAGTCTCGAATTGTTTGAGAAATTTTTCATCGTCTATACTGGATACATGGCTTTGTCTTATTAATTTTACTTCTTTTGGATTAGAACACTGAAAGAATGCAAAATAATTGCACTGGAGCCTTACCACCTTTGGCGTTTTATGATAGCTCTGTGACAAGTAAATAATTGAAGCATTTTTCTTTCTTCCTCTTATGAATAAATCTTCTATTTTCTTCTGGTCTTTTTCAGTGACAAAATCGTCAAAGATAATCAAGTTTTGGTACTCAGGGTCTAAGTCGTCAACATCGACAATATCATCAAGATTGTTACTTACTGTTAAGACTTTCGATTTGCATTGTGACTCCAAAGTGGTTAAATTGGTTATAAGGTCTTGATATTTATCTTCTTCAAGATCTTTAGCATACAAGTATATTCGGTTGAAACAAAGATATTCATAAATTAAATTCAAAAGAAGGTTAGTTTTCCCTGTTCCAGAACTACCACAAATTAAGAGTCTGAATGGCCACTGAGGTGCAAGGTCGTGCTTATTCTGATAAGTGTTCTTTTCGCTAAAATCATACACTTTGATTGGTGCCTTTTCATTCATTTATTTAGGAAGAATTTTTCATTATAAGATTTACTTGAGTATTTTAAGTATATACTTGGATTCATTAAGTAGGTACTTGAAGTTTTGAAGTAGGTACTTGAAAGTTTTGAAGTAGGTACTTGAAGTTTTTAAGTAGGTACTTGAAGTTTTTAAGTAGGGACTTGAAGTTTTGAAGTAGGTACTTGAATTTTTTAAGTAGGAACTTGAAGTTTTGAAGTAGGTACTTGAATTTTTTAAGTAGGTACTTGAATTTTTTAAGTAGGTACTTGAAGTTTTGAAGTAGGTACTTGAATTTAATGTTTATAACCTAAAGGTAAAGTGTGTATTTTATCGCTTGTTACTATCCTTTTATCATCCTTAGGATCTAACGCTTTTTTATTCTGTTCTTCTAGAAACATATTGTGCTTGTATGATCTTAAGTTATACTGAGTTATAGAAAGGTTTTCCGTTTTACCAAACAGTACATCCTTATAGTTTTGAATGGTAATTTTATCTTTAACGATATTGGTTTTTATTCCTTTCAGTTTTTTGCTAGCTTTTGAAGGGTCTTGGTTGTCCTTTAAATAAGCATATACTTTTGATCGTAATCCAACAAATTCTGTCATAACCTGCCCACCTAATTCATCTTTCATCATTCCTGTCACTTTCTTATTTACACTAGGAAACCCATATGGATTATCTTTCGCATAATCAGATGTATCGAACCTCTCATTCAAATCCTGTTTGATATCTTGATAAAAATCTTCAGTTCTAATATCATATATGAAAGAATCAGTGTCCATATAACACAAATCAATTTTATCTCCATATTTAGGCTTCATATAATCATAATGGAATTCATACATCAATAACTTGGATAGTTCCAATACAGCAAAGCCGATGTACATTGGTTTGTCTAATTTTATCTTTTCCTTTGACGTTCTTGCTACTGAAAAGTTTTCACTGAATATTATTTCAGATTTAAAGTTGGATTTCTTTATTGTTTTTTCTCTTGTTGCATCATCCGTTATTATTTCCATATCCGCTCGCTTCCTTACGTTTTCCATAGTTTTTCCAAAGCAAGCATTATTCATAAGCTTAAAGAAATCCTTTTCAAAATCATTTGTACCTTTAGTTCTAAGTGCTGTGTTGTGGTCTATATATCCTTTTAAGTAAGCACTTTCAGTGAATCCTAGTATTCTGTGTACTCTTTTCAGTATCAAACCTTTTTGTAAATAGAATTCTAGATTCCTGTGGTGAACTACATAGTTGGTTTTATCTAATACTGTGGTACATAGCTTACCGTTAAAGTGTTCCGGTGCTAATGGTAAATCCTTGTGTAATTCGTGTAGTTCTTTTGGATATTCTAAATCTACCTCATATATAGCACCTACATTCTGTAATTTCATTATCGAATTGATATGAGTTTTTAGATGATTGTAATACTCGATTGATTCGTATTCATTCCTTTCTTTCAAATTATCCGGTATGGAAATGAATTGGAAATCATTCGCTGGTAAATTCTGCGACATCGCCCACCCATATAAATTATTAGCGTCTAAATACATTAAATAATTAGGTGGTTTATGCTTATTATAATCACTTGTATATTTATTATTTGCTTTTGCGTATCTTTTTATACATTGGGATACACCACCTCTTATTCCCTTTTCAATGAATGTATACATGTCTTCCTTCGAGAATAGCGGTAGTTCTACTTTTGAATGCTTTAAGAAAGAATCCCATGTCAACCCAGGAGCTGAGAAGTAATGAAGTGGATCCAGATCATAATTATGTATACAAACGTTCCTGAAATTCTCCACAACATCTGATAGAATTAACACATCACTTTTTAGGTACAACTTGGTATAATCAAGTAAAGTTTCACAGTTAAATTGCTTCCATATAGATACCGCTCTTTTATAATCACTTTTGTCAATACCTTTCCCCGTCAACCTAGAATAAAAGCTTTCTATTGGTGGTAACTTTGCACATTTCATTTTATCGAAACTATCTACGAATTCATAGGGATACACCCCTTTTTTAATTATTTCTTTGAATTCATCGTCATTTTTGAAGCTGTTAGATGTGTACTTGAAATTCTGTCTTAGATGATTACAAGGTACTTTGCAATCACATGTTGCTAAATTTGCTGATAGTTTGTCTAAAGATGAAGCCATAAATCTAATTGAATCTATAAACCGCATCTCATATTTTATTTCCGTATCCGCTTTTGTAATACTTATTGATTTCGAGAATGATATGAAACTTTCTGCACTTTCAAAAATTCCGTTATCAGGTATCAATTCTCTAACAAATAAATGAGAATCATATTTTGATAAATTATGCATTACTACCGGGATATGCCTAGGAATCCTGTATTTCATATTACATTCAGCATGAGCAAATCCCCTATCTTCTCCTGTCATGTGATCGTGATCAAAGTGAGGATTTTCAGTAATTTCAGTTGTACAGATGTGACAAGTCTTATTCATTAGATTTTTCCATTTTTCGGTAATTTCTGCATTGGTATAAGTATGGTTTCTTTGTCTGCTTTCATATTTGTTTGCAATTTCTGTGGATACTTTTGTAACGGTTTTAACAAAATTTTCTGCAGCGTCTTCACCGAAATAGTCATAGTATTTGTTCTGGTTTGTATCAAAGGAACAGCATACCTGAAATCCGTAAGCAAATGGTTTCTGTTTGGCCACTTTTATTGTTTTCTTCCCGTGTACTTGATTGTACTCTTCATTATAAGACTCAAAGTCGGCTATTATGCAATAAGGTACTTTCATTTGTTTTGCAATATTTTTATATTGTATACTTGAACCTTCAGGAGGCATTATTATATCAGGATCTTCGCAATTATTTTTACTCTCATGTTTTTCATATTGTTCTTCTTTTGTAAAATACCTTCCGCAAAAAGTGCATAGGTATGTCTTTGTTTTATTTTTAGAGATTTGACTACCAACTAATCTGCTCAGATCCTTTACCAGTACATAATGATTATCGAAATATAATAAATTAATAATATGTTTAGCTGTTTTGCCATTGATTGTACTTTTTAGTATATGACTTCTGATAATTTTCTCTTTTTCAATTTGAAATAAACAAATCTTAATGTTGTATCTATTTTCAAATTTGTGTATATCTTTAGTATCCATTGGGAAGTTGGTAACCCCTTCGAAATCAAATTCGTTCTCATATTGTTTATATTTCGAAATTCTTTCCGGATGATCCTTAGCTGGATGTAGATTTGCTAAGATAGACCAAAGGAAACATTTCTGGTCGTTATTTTCAATATTCAAGCAAGCTCTTTTATTTTTTACGAAATCTGGCAGTATTTTAAACGTTCCTCCCATGTAAGATTCTATTCGTGTCATCCTATAATCAATTCCTTCATACCGACTGAATTGTAGCCCAGATCGAGGGGTATTACTTAAAGAACTAAGTCTCTTGTTATTATCATCCAAATGATTATGAGTAAGAATGCTATTTTTATTTAAAATCCAAGAAGTACTGTTGTAATATACTACTACTTCTTCATCATTCTCCTGTCGATGGAAAATAACCCGAGTTACAAACTGAACTCTATATTGATTTATTTCGTTCATTCGCCGCTGTATATCTGCGAAAGTAAAAGCAATAAGAGTATGCTCGTCAACTCCATTACCTTGAACTGAAACGTTTACAGTGAATATATTCTCACTTTCGCTAAAAATAGTAGGCTGCTGTTCTTCTTCCGTTCTAAATACATGATCAGGAATTAATTTTTCTTCTTTAATTTTTTTCTTATTTATGAAGAGAGTTGATAAATCGACTACTTTTTCTTTATTGTCATCACTTCTTTCGATTTGAGCTCTAATGATATTACTATTTTTCTTTATAGTATCTTCGTGTTTTTTAATAATATTATTATAGTATTCTCCAACTCTTTTTAGTACTTCTTCTCGGTTTCCGCGAGTTGATAGGTTCTTGTTTTTCAGAAATCTTTTTAATTCGCTTGTCTCTTTTTCTTTGTTATCATTGTATTCTTGTTTTAGTTTTGTAATGGTGATATTATTTTCTCTTATCTCATCTTCCAGAATGGTTCGTAATCTCGGTTCTGGTTTGTAGTCGGATGGTCTGTTCTTATTATGAGTTCTTTCGTTTCTGCGTTCAATTTTAATTTTATCTTCAGCTATCAAAATATACTTATTAAGATGGTTTATTATATTATTTGTTATTTCATGTTTCTTAGCTCCATTTGTTTTGATTTTATTAATTTTCGCATAAGTCCGCAGTTCGTTATATGTGTATAGCGATAATCTTTGTATAACCGCTTTGTTGTTTGATATAACCTTTTTACAAAGCTGAATAACCTCTGCAGTATTCATCATTTAATAGGGGAACATTTTTATTAATAAATTTCTCCCGTCTGAGTTTTGCCAGCCGTAAAGAAAATCATTGAATTTCTATTACCTTACTACTCTGTGAGAAAAATGTGTACACGGGTTTCGCACATTCTTCACTACTCTTCATGTGACAAATGTGTGTGTACTGGAATCCCACTTTCTGTACTACTCTTCATGTGACAAATGTGTGTACTGGAATCCCACTTTCTGTACTACTCTTCATTTGACAAATGTGTGTGTACTGGAATCCCACTTTCTGTACTACTCTTCATGTGACAAAAATCATATATTTTTTTAAACTTTGACTCACAAGCTCGAAAAAAAGAGAATCATACTGTAAAAGTAGCCTAGATGGTGGGTGTGTGGAAATTCGAAAAAATCAAATAATTTTTCGAAACAATTTTATTATATAATAAATGGAAGAATTAGAAAAGAAAATGTATGTTTACCGTCGCAGTTACAAGTACTACAATCGTATAAGTAATAGCTTACTTGTATCCAAATTCCTCTTTTCAGCAGCAGGAATGTCTGCGTTTCTAGTGCTACCGCTAGCTTCTTTAAGTTTGGGTGCTGTTATCATCGAAATAATTGAAAAGCAATTAAGCATTGCTGATAGAAAAGCAGAATTTAGGACTATTTATGATTTTTATACTGAGTTGTTGTCAATGCTAAAATGCGGACAGTTAACAATTGAGGAGGTAATTCAGAGAGAAACAGAGATGCGTAAAACCTTTCGATTTTTTCCTCGCGAAAAATACATGAAACAAGTCCGTCTGAATGGCTATAAATATTGTAATAAATCTATAAAAATTCAAGAGAAATTACCAAACATATAGTCTATTGCTATACTGAATATTGTTTCCTAACTGTCAAACAGATCTTTATTTCATACGCGCATTAATGAGCTGCGTCATTCAAAGGTCTCGCCGCCAATTTGGGATGTAATTACAGTCTCCGGCGTGACTAACACAATCTCATCTTAACTCGGAAACTTGTGCGAATTGAACAAGGACCCTTGGTGTAGTGGCTCAACGCTCGGCCGAACGTTGACTCATCACCATTCAGACCTTCGAATCCCACTGACCGCAGTTTCTGTTTGTCGATAGTGGGATGGTAATAAAAACTTGCGGGTTCCCCGTTCAGGGCCCCCCAGACTAAGGCCACATCACCACAAACACTACACCAATCGAGGTGTACCAACATCACACCTCTTAATTTTCAAAGTCTGGGGGTGTGGGGTTTTGCAAAAATATTTTATAAAGTTCAAAATCGGTAATCATCATATCATCATGCAAACTCAGTACTGGGTTTGTATCTATCGCATTTATGTGATAAACGTAGTTGGTTTCTATTACCAGATGTTTCAAAGCGATTGGGATTTTTATTTAATAAAATCATCCCCTAATAAATGGAGTCCACAAAGGAAGTCTTGAATACAATCAGAATGAATAAATACAATGAGACAATCAGGAAAGAAGAACTAGTTCTAGGATTGAAATATACTATCGTTAAAATGAGAATTGCTAAGACAAAATATGGTGATAAGTTGGTTGTAGTTATTAATCATAATGACAAACCCTGTGATTTGTTTATAACACAGAAATATAATGCCATTGCTAACGAATTACTTTTAAAGAAAAATCTAGTTTTGCAACCAATTGTACGCGAAAACAAGAACAAAGAAACATATGTGGATTTAGAACTGTTTACTCAGTAATATTTGAATAAAAAATGAAAAATGTAAAAAAAAGAAGTAGTAGTATATTGTAGTAGTTGATATGTAGTAAAGGGTAATATTCTCATTTCTTGTATCCTTTATTTTGGAAGTAAGAAAATTAAAATGTTCTTAAAAAGGGGGATAATTTGGTAAAAGGGATGTTAAAATTTAAGAAATTGATGTTAAAATGGGGTTTTGAAATTGGGGGGAGGGTGGAGTGGGAGCCGGTATTATATACTACTAACTGGATTTTTTTTTTAAGTCAAACTTTTATTCAAAGTTGATTAGATGTTCTTTATAGGGATAAGGACATACGATGGTTTTATTTCTATATTTTTTTTTTGCTGGACTAGTAGTTCGCTCGGAAATCGGCAGGAAGTCTCGGTCAGTATCGTCAAATTAGATATGGCTTATAGAGGTATATCTCAACTTGGTTGTCTCTGATCATTAGCCTGTCCAAGACTGGATCTGGCGAAGACAAGACTCGATTGTCTGAATCAAATATTAGGTTTTTGGGATCCCATCGACACCTTTGGTCTTGTTACTTCGAGTCGTCACCGTTATCTGCTATAAGCTTTTTGATAAACGAGTAGAAAAGCCTTTTTAAAGACTTCTTTTTCTGACGTCAGTCTCTCCTTGCTTCTTCTCTCACTAATCTCCCGCGAGCCCCTCGCTTTTGACCGCAAACTCTCTCTTGATCTTCTAAGCGTTACGTTAGGACTTGGTCTTGAATTCAGAAACAATTCTTTTTAAATCTTCGCTGAGTTTAAAAGGTTCGGAAATAACGTCCATTTAATTCTGACTTGAGTTTAAAAGGTAAACCAGGTAAAAACTATAAATGTAAAGACATGACGACTCTTCGAAACACCCAAACAGTTGATCCGTCGTCTGAACAGATTAGTCGTTGTTTACCAGAGCTATGGATACTTTGATCTAATGGATCGAGAACAAATTTCAATATTCCTATTTCTGGATCCCAAAAAAAGAAATCATTCACAGATGTGGGTTGACTCATGCCCCCCGCTCCCTGCAGAGCAGATAATGCGGATCTGCTTTTTCTTAAATCTGCCGTTGTTTGTAGCGCATCTAGCGGCGTATTACAGTGAGACTTCTTTCGGCAAAGACTGATAGGTGGCTCTTAAAAAACAAAGCGCGCGGGAAACATGGCTAGAAATCAAACATGCTGGGCCACATTGAGGATAGTTACCTCCTCACTAGGCACCCTTGCAGGGGTGGCTGCCAGTTTGAGCTTCTGTTTTGTATTTCATGCATATGAAGCTGCACTCTGGGCTCTTATCTCAGGTTAGATCAGTTATTTTCTAGGCTGCCTAGCCTGGTTATGCCACTTTATAGTTTTGAGGGAGGGGGGGGGGGGGGGCTCTCTCAGGGTAGGCTAGTTTTATGACAACCAGTGAATTTGAGATGAAACTTTAGTAGCATTTTGGTTTCTCCCAGTTCAGATGTTTCTAGCTCGTTTCTGCCCCATTTGGCCTAGCTTAAATTTCCAGAGAGGTCTATCTTTTTTAAACTGGCTTAAAAAAGAAACAAACAGATTTGACAAACATATTAGATTGAAGCTAATTGAATGGTTTAAATATAGAATAATGGGTTCAGTATTTCTAGTTAACCACTGTTAAATATATTTTTCTTTTCAAACAAGACCACTTCATTCTAACCTTAGACCAGCCTTAGGCTAGACTAATTGAACTTTTGTAGATGCCACGGTATCTGATACCATTGTCTAAGGTCGTTTTGCAGTTAATGTGGTATCTGATACAATCTGATACCATGTTCAAAAATGCATTGTAGCAATTATTGTGCTATCTGGTCAGGTACATATTGTGGTTGTATGTGTGGTTATATATCAGGTATTGTGGTATCTGAAAAAGTCATCTCACTTCCATCAATTTTTGTCAAATTGGTGGGAAAGAAGTTTGGCACTTAGGCTACTGATGTGAATGAATATCAGTTTTTCTTTTGGGATGACTTCAAAAGGCGCAATGTTGGGTCATTTTTGCAGAGCAACTGGGTATCAGATACCACAGTAACTGCAGAAACGACTAATTTCAAATCCAGTTACAGTGGAAACATACCATAGTAGCTGCAGAAATGCAAGCTACTAGCTACTAGATTACAAAATGATGAAAAAGGGAGAGTTAGCAAAGTCAATAGCCAGAAAATCCCTTTCCAAAGTAGCTTCAAAACAAAGAAAAGGCACACAATCTGACTGTTTTCGACACATGTCTGTTCAAAAAAGTCATATTTTGCCTCCTGACCATCATAACAGCATGTACGTTTCGTTTTTAAATTTTTGCTGCAAAAATTGAGGTAGTGTAAAAAAGAAGTCAGGTAGCCTCCTGTCGGCCAGATTTAGGCTAGCTTCTTCTGTATTTAAATTATTCAGGCAGTCCTTGGTTCGGATAGTCCACAGACAAGAACAGAGACATTTCTTCTGTAACACAGTTGTGGAAACTTCTGAGTCCTTGTTGTGGAATCGTGATTGTGTGCCAAACAGTCGAGCTACAAGTTCAAACTCGCGGAAACAGGGAAACACTGTTTTATATATTTTTGGAACTGGGGCAGTAATTTCGAATGTCTGAAAATAAAAATAAAATCCATACAGAATTTCAATAAATAAAACTTCAGGCTTACATCCTCGTAATTCTGTACTATAAAGCTCCTCAGTTTTATGTCTATGTGCTTGAGAAAGTAGGTGATTTTCTCTTTTAGACATTATGTTGCTGCTGAGTTTAATTACCCACCAAAATCGAGCCAGAAAATTGACAATTCTGTCGAACATAAGGCACAAAGTAATACATAATATTAAAGCCACAAAGAGGACCCTGAAGAGGAACCTTGCCAACAAAATATAGCTCTAATAAAATTCAGCTGACGGATCCGTGTTGCACTGTCGAAATGTTATTCGCAGTCAGATTGGGCTGAAGGAACACTGATCCATTCCATAATAATCTGGCTGTTTGCAAAAATATACTTCTCGTCTGCACAAAAGACAGCAGAAACACTTACCGAGCCACAATAGACCCACAGATTGTTTGTGGGAGCATGGAAAAATGTTTTAGGAAGTGGCCAGTAGGGTAGGCACCAGGGCAGGAATGCCATTGCAAGTAAAGTGTATTTGCCAGTTGTATCAGACTTGTATATTGGCCACTTGCCAAAAGACAAACACATACCATCTTATGCCCCCTATAACATGTAAATCTAACTTTAAAAAAAAGTATTGTAAGTGAAATTTCGTTGAAAAATAATCATGCTCAGGACTGAAGAGCAGCACTGATGTAGCTGTGATGATACCTTTATATCTAATAAATATCCTTTGAGTCCAAGCTGACTTTGAAACATTTATTCAAACAATGTTTACAACGGATACATCAGCTATGTTTCTTCATCAGCGATATTTCGGCCCTTCTTGGCAAGGGTCCTCGTCAGGCTTATATCTGATTTGTAGAGGATGTGCATCTGTACATATGATGCTACAAAATGTGCAGAAAACTACCATTTAATTTTTTTAAATTCCAAGGAGAATTAAAATTCTTATGAGTAAGGTAAAGAGTATTTTCTGTGTCAGACAAAATAAAGTTAAAAAGTAGAGAATGGTAATCCCATGATTAAAGGCTTAGAATTTAAAAATGTTTATTCAGTTGCTACCCTAGGCTACTGGCCATCAAAATGCTTTCGAGTAACTTTCAAGCATAATAGCAACTAATTAAGGAAACTTTAAAGACTATGAGATTTACCAGGTATATGCTATTAGTTGAGGCTGAGTTAGGCTATTACCCAGACAAGCAGAGGCGTTACTAGCCAACATGTTTGGGTTGGGGAGGGGGGGGGGGTTATTTACCGACTGACTGGTCATTTTTATCGACTGTTTTTGCAGATAAAAACGACTGATATTGAGAAAAAACGACTGTGTTGACAAAAAATCAGCTGATTTCAAGAAAAACTAATATTTTATAGAAAAAATCGACTAATTTAACGAGAAACCTACTGGTTTTAAAGAAAAATCGACTGTTTTTACGAAAAATCGAGGCGCTTCGCCTCTATTCGGCTATTTTTACCGATTGGCCGACAACATTCCGGGGTGGGCCTCCCCCGTCCCCCCCTAGTCGTTACGTCTCTGCAGACAAGCTCTTCCAAGGCCATTTTGTGTGAGAGATATTTGCTAACACAATTGCTCTGATCATGGCAACAGTCTTTGTGACAAAGGTATAATTTTTTAATATTTGGTAAAATTATTTTCATGGTAAAACTGTGTCTCATTTTTATTTGTTCAGTAAATGGAGTACACTTCTGTGCATCATACAATAATTTAATAAACAAATTGCAGCAAATAAGGTAGCCTACTTCTGATTTAGTTTAAAAGTGTATTTTGTAAAAAAAAATCACTGTCAATAAGCAGCAGATTGTTATTTTTCCTATCAGACTGTACCAGTCCAGTAGAACTTCTAGATGATTCTTATTGAGTTATGAAGGATATCTATGTAGGTAAAGTAAAATTCTGAAATCTCTTACAAAGTGCTCTTACTGCAGATGAGATATCAGGAAACAGTAAGGGTTTCGGTGTTTTCCTTGTCAACACCTGTCAGTACAAATTCTAGTGTCTGTCTTATCTGGTTTTAGCCGTGTTTGCTGTTTCTGCGTTGGCTTTGGCTGTAGCAGACAAACGAGGGGACCTTGAGGTATGGTTCAATGTACGAGGCCTTAGAAGAATCCAGACACTCGGATTCTGTGTCATGGTTATCGGATTGGCATTCTTTGCCTGGTATTTGTTCTATGGTGCCTACTATCATATCCGTAAGTCCTTTAAAAATTTGTAACTCCAGTTGATTGGATAAGCTTCTGAAGTACTCTGGCATTGACATATTTTGGAACTAGAGCAAAGGGTCAAGAATGGAAACCTAATGGATCCTTAAAAAAATTTCTTAAAGGACACCTGAACAATGAAACCATACTTGAACACACCGTGGAGAATGCATTTACATGGATAGGAGAGCATTCTTCTCCTGAGCGTGACGTTTTCAAAATAGGTATGTTCGTTTCTGGAGGTTTGCACATGTAGACTCCAAGACAAAAAGTGCAATTCATTCAAATCTTGTTCAGCGCTGGCCGGATCGTATTGGAATTACTTCTAGATATACGTTTGGGCTTAACTGGTTAAAAAATATTCCAGAAGAAGGGTTGATTGGAGACATTTGTTCATTTCTGAAATTGTTCGCAGTACTGAAATGGACAGATGCAAAATGGAGCAAAAATCATAGTTTGGAAACACTATTTCGTATTTGGATTGGGTTTTCTGCAGGCAATGTTAGCAGAACTCATACAGATAGGGATGATACTTGGTACTCTTCATTCAGGTGTCCTTTAAACATTATTTCGATGTAAAAGTAGGCCAACGTCACAGATTCTGTAGCCTGTATGGTACCGGAACAAGCTGGATGTGGTATTTGATTTGCTATGTCTTTGGCCAGGTTTCTTTGTTATACACTAGCCTAGAATGGGACCTTCGTCAAGAAGAAAGTCCTGGGTTGGGTTTAAGCTACGGCTTAATTGTTTTGGATATGTTGTAGTTAAAGGGATAAACCAAGATATCTATTAGTCTGTTAATAGTTGTTAGTTATGTATATACAGTCCACAATTCTAAAAGTATAACTCAACACTATCAAACACGAATTTAACTCACAAGTTGAAAAATTACAAATGTATTTTGTTATTATTGCAATTACAATTCTAAATTATACACGAGTGACAGAAATAAGAATGGTTTCTTACTGGAAGCTACCATCGGCGTTTCAACCTGTTTCAAAGGATGTACAGATTAAAACGACGAGGTGCCGTACCTATGGTAGGATATTGGAACACAAGACTATAAATCAATAAATCAATCAATTTATTTAATTCGTGATATTACATATCACATATTGAAATTACACTAACACAGGACTATTCTTTACTAAGTATATAAAATCATTTCATCAATTCGGCGGCTATACTACTCTGTTTGGAGTTCCTCTAGGAAAAGGCAGGCAGGCTATGCGTGATCCCATACCTCATATTTGGTATGCCAGGAATTTTCGATGGTTTATCACATCGATGTTTCTACCTGCGGATCATGCGGAATTCGCATATCGGCAGTTCAAGTAGACCTAATGCTTAGGCTATTCGTATGACAATTTGAAAACTTGATGGTTAAGCATTTTATGGCCAGAAAGGTTCAACGGATATTTGTTGATTGGTATTTACATTGTTTATTTACCGCTTATTCATGTATATTAATTATGCCAGGCAAATAGCACGGTCCAAATACCTGTAGGTTTTTAAAAGCCTACCCTCGCGGGAGTGCATACATGGACCTACACTGTAAAAAAAAAATCTTCCACTATTTTCTACTGGGATTAATCTTGTCTTTACTGAGATAAGATCATCTCTAATTCGGATTAATCTTGTCCCAGTAGAGATAAGACTAATCCCAGTAGCAAATACTGCAGTTAACTTTTATCCTTACTCTGAGAAACTTTTCACAGTGTACGTCTATGTGCAAAATATTCATGTAAGAAAATGGCTATTAAATACGTTGAACAACCGAACATGAATATATAAAATATTCATGTACGATAATAGCTATAAATTACGATTTGGACCGTTGAACTAAGCATACGTATTGTACTATGTGCAAACATGATTATACAGAGCGTGTTCCACGCTTCTAACAATAGTTACTATTAGTTACTATTCCCGTTCCATCCTCACGAAAAGTTACTACGCTGACCGTTTCAACCTTGTCGGAATAGTAACTAATAGTTACTATTTGCTTACCATGCTCGGGAGCGTAGTAAGCGTAGTAACTACGCATCTCTGTAACGTGATTGGTCGGATTCGCCCCTGGCGTGAGATCCTGCTGGAAAATAGAAAAATCGTTCCAGCCTTGACGGCAAAAAGCCAGAATTCGTGACGTCATGCGTAGTAACTACGGTAAGTAGGATGGAACACGCTCACAGACTATCGTGGCTTTGTGTAGCCTACGCGCTTATTTGATAGTTTCTTGAATATAATAATTTTTTAGCTATGATGCCAGCCGAACATAGCGCTTATATCACCTCAGTATGGGCCTTCATGACTGGCAAGTGGGGAATGGCGATTTTTCTGTTTGCACGAGTTGCGAGAAAACGACTTCTGGAAGAAAGTGAGGTTTTGCTAACGTAGCTAGGCTAAGCCACTTCCATACTTAATTATATATCTGAGGTTGTGACTTTCATCCATTTAGCCTGACTGTTGTTAGTACAAGGTAATGGTTTGTTTTCAGTTTTAGCTCCGTACATTTGTATTGTTGTACTATTGGATCTCGTCCTAATAGATGTATAAAACGGAAAGCGCATCGTACAGAAAGTGTATGGATAAAGTCGCTAGCTCGATGGACCACCCAGACTCATAGTTCCGATGTAAATAACAAACCCATATATAAAAGCTAGGTGTCCTTTCCTTCTTATGTCATTTTTGGGATCCCAAAACGTAAGTGGAGGGATACCTATGAGTAGTTATATAAAGGGGGTTCTGGCTCACCCTCCCCCCAATTTCAAAACCCCATTTTAACATCAATTTCTTAAATTTTAACATCCTTTTTACCAAATTATCCCCCTTTTTAAAAACATTTTTATTTTCTTACTTCCAAAATAAAGGATACAAGAAATGAGAAATATTACCCTTTACTACATATAAAATACTACAATATACACTACTTCTTTTTTTTTTACATTTTTCATTTTTTATTCAAATATTACTGAGTAAACAGTTCTAAATCCACATATGTTTCTTTGTTCTTGTTTTCGCGTACAATCGGTTGCAAAACTAGATTTTTCTTTAAAAGTAATTCGTTAGCAATGGCATTATATTTCTGTGTTATAAACAAATCACAGGGTTTGTCATTATGATTAATAACTACAACCAACTTATCACCGTATTTTGTCTTAGCAATTCTCATTTTAACGATAGTATATTTCAATCCTAGAACTAGTTCTTCTTTCCTGATTGTCTCATTGTATTTATTCATTCTGATTGTATTCAAGACTTCCTTTGTGGACTCCATTTATTAGGGGATGATTTTATTAAATAAAAATCCCAATCGCTTTGAAACATCTGGTAATAGAAACCAACCACGTTTATCACATAAATGCGATAGATACAAACGCAGTACTGAGTTTGCATGATGATATGATGATTACCGATTTTGAACTTTATAAAATATTTTTGCAAAACCCCACACCCCCAGACTTTGAAAATTAAGAGGTGTGATGTTGGTACACCCCGATTGGTGTAGTGTTTGTGGTGATGTGGCCTTAGTCTGGGGGGCCCTGAACGGGGAACCCGCAAGTTTTTATTACCATCCCACTATCGACAAACAGAAACTGCGGTCAGTGGGATTCGAAGGTCTGAATGGCGATGAGTCAACGCTCGGCCAAGCGTTGAACCATTGCGCCAAGGGTCCTTGTTCAATTCGCAAAAGTTTCCGAGTTAAGATGAGATTGTGTTAGTCACGCCGGAGACTGTAATTACATCCCAAATTGACGGCGAGAACTTTGAATGACGCAGCTCATTAATGCGCGTATGAAATAAAGATCTGTTTGACAGTTAGGAAACAATATTCAGTATAGCAATAGACTATATGTTTGGTAATTTCTCTTGACTTTTTATAGATTTATTACAATATTTATAACCATTCAAGCGAACCTGTTTCATGTATTTTTCGCGAGGAAATAATCGAAAGGTTTTACGCATCTCTGTTTCTCTCTGAATTACCTCCTCAATGGTTAATTGCCCGCATTTTAGCAATGACAACAACTCAGTATAAAAATCATAAATAGTCCTAAATTTGCTTTTCTATCAGCAATGCTTAATTGCTTTTCAATTATTTCGATGATGACAGCACCCAAGCTTAAAGAAGCTAAAGGTAGCACTAGAAACGCAGACATTCCTGCTGCCGAAAAGAGGAATTTGGATACAAGTAAGCTATTACTTATACGATTGTAGTACTTATAACTGCGACGGTAAACATACATTTTCTTTTCTAATTCTTCCATTTATTATGTAATAAAAATTGTTTCAGAAATTATTTGATTGAATGAAAGGTTCGCGATTCGGAACACATCCGCCACCTGCTAAACTGTATAGCATCTTTCTTGACTGATTGGAGAGAATCTAGATAGCGCTTGCTCCGTGAAACGCAAAACACATCTGCTATCTACGGAACTGTACTGAATCTTTCTTGACTGGTCGGAGAGAATCTAGATAGCGCTTGCTCTGTGAAACGCATACTGAAACCAGTGCCAACCAATTAAATAAATTGATTGAGTACACACAAATTTGTCAAATGATGAGTAGTACAGAAAGTGGGATTCCAGTACACACACATTTGTCACATGAAGAGTAGTACGAAAAATGGGATTCCACTACACACACATTTGTCACATGAAGAGTAGTGAAGAATGTGCGAAACCCGTGTACACATTTTTCTCACAGAGTAGTAAGGTAATAGAAATTCAATGATTTTCTTTACGGCTGAGAAAACGCAGACGGGAGAAATTCATTAATAAAAATGTTCCCCTATTAAATGATGAATACTGCAGAGGTTATTCAGCTTTGTAAAAAGGTTATATCAAACAACAAAGCGGTTATACAAAGATTATCGCTATACACATAAAATGAACTGCGGACTTATGCGAACATTAATAAAATCAAAACAAATGGAGCTAAGAAACATGAAATAACAAATAATATAATAAACCATCTTGATAAGTATATTTTGATAGCTGAAGATAAAATTAAAATTGAACGCAGAAACGAAAGAACTCATAATAAGAACAGACCATCAGACTACAAACCAGAACCGAGATTACGAACCATTCTGGAAGATGAGATAAAAGAAAATAATACTACCATTACAAAACTAAAACAAGAATACAATGATAACAAAGAAAAAGAGACAAGTGAATTAAAGAAATTTCTGAAAAACAAGAACCTATCAACTCGCGGAAACCGAGAAGAAGTACTAAAAAGAGTTGGAGAATACTATAATAATATTATTACCAAACATAAAGATTCCGTACAGAAAAATAGAGATATCATAAGAGATCAAACAGAAAGACGTGATAACAGTAGACAGAAACCAATTGGTTTATCAACTCTCTTCATAAATAAGAAAAAAATCAAAGAAGAAAAATTAATTCCTGATCATTTATTTAGAACTGAAGAAGAACAACAACCTACTATCTCTAGGGAAAATGAGAATTTGTACACTGTAAACGTATCAGTTGAAAGCAATGGAAGAGATGAACATACTCTTATTGCTTTTGTTTTCGCAGATTTGAGACGAAGAATGAATAAACTCAGTATAGAGTTCAGTTTGTAACTCGTGTTATTTTCCATCGACAGGAAAATGATGAAGAAGTAGTAGTATATTACAACAGTACTTCTTGGATTTTAAATAAAATAGCATTCTTACTCATAATCATTTGGATGATAATAACAAGAGACTTAGTTCTTTAAGTAATACCCCTCGATCTGGGCTACAATTTAGTCGGTATGAAGGAATTGATTATAGGATGACACGAATAGAATCTTACATGGGAGGAACGTTTAAAATACTGCCAGATTTCGTAAAAAATAAAAAAGCGTGCATAAATATAAAAAAATTAGATCAAAAATGCTTTCTTTGGTCCATCTTAGCACATTTATACCCAACCAAGGACAACGCTGAGAGAATTTCGAAATATAAACAATATGAGAACGAATTTGATTTCGAAGGGGTTACCAACTTCCCAATGGATACTAAAGATATACACAAATTTGAAAATAGATACAACATTAAAATTTGTTTATTTCAAATTGATAAAGAGAAAATAATCAGAAGTCATATACTAAAAAGTACAATCAATGGCAAAACAGCTAAACATGTTATTAATTTACTGTATTTCGATAATCATTATGTACTGGTAAAGGATCTGAGCAGATTACTTGGTCCTCAAATATCTAAAAAGAAAACAAAGACATACCTCTGCACTTATTGTGGAAGGCATTTTAAGAAGGAAGAATGCTTTGAAAAACATGAAAGTAAAAATAATTGCGAAGATCCTGATATAATAATGCCTCCTGAAGGTTCAAGTATACAATATAAAAATATTGCAAAACAAATGAAAGTACCTTATTGCATAATAGCAGACTTTGAGTCTTATAACGAAGAATACAATCAGGTAAACGGGAAGAAAACAATAAAAGTGGCCAAACAGAAACCATTTGCTTACGGATTTCAGGTATGCTGTTCCTTTGATACAAACCAGAACAAATACTATGACTACTTCGGTGAAGACGCTGCAGAACATTTTGTTAAAACCGTTACAAAAGTATGGAAAAATCTAATGAATAAGACTTGTCACATCTGTACAACTGAAATTACTGAAAATCCTCACTTTGATCACGATCACATGACAGGAGAAGATAGGGGATTTGCTCATGCTGAATGTAATATGAAATACAGGATTCCTAGGCATATCCCGGTAGTAATGCATAATTTATCAAAATATGATTCTCATTTATTTGTTAGAGAATTGATACCTGATAACGGAATTTTTGAAAGTGCAGAAAGTTTCATCTCATTCTCAAAATCAATAAGTATTACAAAAGCGGATACGGAAATAAAATATGAGATGCGGTTTATAGATTCAATTAGATTTATGGCTTCATCTTTAGACAAACTATCAGCAAATTTAGCAACATGTGATTGCAAAATACCTTGTAATCATCTAAGACAGAATTTCAAATTCACATCTAACAGCTTCAAAAATGACGATGAATTCAAAGAAATAATTAAAAAAGGGGTATATCCCTATGAATTCGTAGACAGTTTCGATAAAATGAAATGTACAAAGTTACCACCAATAGAAAGCTTTTATTCTAGGTTGACGGGGAAAGGTATTGACAAAAGTGATTATAAAAAAGCGGTATCTATATGGAAGCAATTTAACTGTGAAACATTACTTGGTTATACCAAATTATACCTAAAAAGTGATGTTTTAATATTGTCGGATGTTGTAGAGAATTTCATGAACGTTTGTATACATAATTATGATCTGGATCCACTTCATTACTTCTCAGCTCCAGGACTAACATGGGATGCTTTCCTAAAGCATTCGAAAGTAGACTTGCCGTTATTCTCAAAGGAAGACATGTATACCTTTATAGAAAAAGGAATAAGAGGTGGTGTATCCCAATGTATAAAAAGATACGCAAAAGCGAATAATAAATACACAAGTGATTATAATAAGAATAAGCCATCTAATTATTTAGTGTATTTGGATAAAAATAATTTATATGGGTGGGCAATGTCACAAGATTTACCAGCGAATGATTTCCAATTCATTTCCATACCGGATGATTTGAAAGAAAGGAATGAATACGAATCATTCGGGTATTACAACCATCTAAAAACTCATATCAATTCGATAATGAAATTACAGAATGTAGGTGCTATATATGAGGTAGATTTAGAATATCCAAAAGAACTACACGAATTACACAAGGATTTACCATTAGCACCCGAACATTTTAACGGTAAGCTATGTACCACAGTATTAGATAAGCAAAACTATGTAATTCACCACAGGAATCTAGAATTCTATTTACAAAAAGGTTTTATATTGAAAAGAGTACACAGAATACTAGGATTGACTGAAAGTGCTTACTTTAAAGGATATATAGACCACAACACAGCCCTTAGAACTAAGGGTACAAATGACTTTGAAAAGGATTTCTTTAAACTGATAAATAATGCTTGCTTTGGAAAAACCATGGAAAACGTAAGGAAGCGAGCGGATATGGAAATAATAACGGATGATACAACAAGAGAAAAAATAATAAAGAAACCCAACTTTAATTCTGAAATAATATTTAGTGAAAACTTTTCAGTAGCAAGAATGTCAAAGGAAAAGATAAAAATAGACAAACCAATGTATATCGGCTTTGCTGTATTGGAACTATCCAAGTTATTGATGTATGAATTCCATTATGATTATATGAAGCCTAAATATGGAGATAAAATTGATTTGTGTTATATGGACACTGATTCTTTCATATATGATATTAGAACTGAAGATTTTTATCAAGATATCAAACAGGATTTGAATGAGAGGTTCGATACATCTGATTATGCGAAAGATAATCCATATGGGTTTCCTAGTGTAAATAAGAAAGTGATAGGAATGATGAAAGATGAATTAGGTGGACAGGTTATGACAGAATTTGTTGGATTACGATCAAAAGTATATGCTTATTTAAAGGACAACCAAGACCCTTCAAAAGCTAGCAAAAAACTGAAAGGAATTAAAACCAATATAGTTAAAGATAAAATTACGATTCAAAACTATAAGGATGTACTGTTTGGTAAAACTGAAAACCTTTCTGTGACCCAGTACAACTTAAGATCATACAAGCACAATATGTTTCTAGAAGAACAGAATAAAAAAGCGTTAGATCCTAAGGATGATAAAAGGATAGTAACAAGCGATAAAATACACACTTTACCTTTAGGTTATAAACATTAAATTCAAGTACCTACTTAAAAAAATCAAGTCCCTACTTAAAAAAATCAAGTACCTACTTCAAAACTTCAAGTACCTACTTAAAAAATTCAAGTACCCACTTCAAAAATTCAAGTACCTACTTCAAAACTTCAAGTACCTACTTAAAAAATCAAGTACCTACTTAAAAAATTCAAGTACCTACTTAAAAAATTCAAGTACCTACTTAAAAAATTCAAGTACCTACTTAAAAAAATCAAGTACCTACTTCAAAACTTCAAGTACCTACTTAAAATACTCAAGTACCTACTTAAAAACTTCAAGTACCTACTTAATAAATTCAATTATATACTTAAAATACTCAAGTAAATCTTATAATGAAAAATTCTTCCTAAATAAATGAATGAAAAGGCTCCAATCAAAGTCTATGATTTTAGTGAAAAGAACACTTATCAGAATAAGCACGACCTTGCACCTCAGTGGCCATTTAGATTATTAATTTGTGGAAGTTCTGGAACAGGGAAAACTAACCTTCTTTTGAATTTAATTTATGAATATCTTTGTTTCAACCGAATATACTTGTATGCTAAAGATCTTGAAGAAGATAAATATCAAGACCTTATAACCAATTTAACCACTTTGGAGTCACAATGCAAATCGAAAGTCTTAACAGTAAGTAACAATCTTGATGATATTGTCGATGTTGACGACTTAGACCCTGAGTACCAAAACTTGATTATCTTTGACGATTTTGTCACTGAAAAAGACCAGAAGAAAATAGAAGATTTATTCATAAGAGGAAGAAAGAAAAATGCCTCAATTATTTACTTGTCTCAAAGCTATCATAAAACGCCAAAGGTGGTAAGGCTCCAGTGCAATTATTTTGCATTCTTTCAGTGTTCTAATCCAAAAGAAGTAAAATTAACAAGACAAAGCCATGTATCCAGTATAGACAATGAAAAATTTCTCAAACAATTCGAGACTGCAACCAAGGGCTACGGTTTTTTCTTCATAGATTTAAAAACAAAAGATAAAACCCTGAAGTACAGGAAAAACTTTGAAAAATTTACCGGATAATTTATTTCTATAATAAATGAATAAATTTGGTAGTGTTGGAAAAAAGGTTAGTAACGAATCGAATGAAAAGAGAGTTACTGATGACAACGGTAATATTAACCTACAAGATAAGAGAATTATTATGTTAGGGGATGCGAAAGCTGACCAGGACGCTATTAGTTTCAGATCTATGACTATTATTTTGAATCAATTTAAAGAAGAAATTACCGCACAACAAGTGGGGGCAAATCAGTATTTTAGCGAAGATATCAACAGATTAACTGCGGTACATGATTCTCCTGATAATTTATTGGTAAGGATTAAAGATAAAGGGTTATTTGTAAAAGAAATAGTTCGAGTTAAGGATAAAGAGATTAACGCTGAAAACAAGTTGATAACAAATGTTCAAAACCCTAGAAACAAAAATGATGCTGTTAATTTAGCAACGTTAACTATGAATCTTTTAGATTATGACAAAAAGCTTCTTGGGCAACACACCCATAACGGTATAATTGAAGGAAAGATTGCTGGTCAAAAAACTCGTATCGATAATATTGAAAGAGCAGTAGTAAATATTTTAAAAAGGCTTCTAGAGCTAGAGCTAAAACCTGTTGACAAACCATTCGTTACCAGAATAGAAAAAATGATGGCTGGTAAATAAATTTTATAAGATAAATTAATTCCCTAATAAATGGTTTAAACAATGGAGTATACAGTTTATTTGTCAAAGCTTCAGAAAGGAAAGCTGAAGAAATGCTTTGGTGCTAAACAAAAATGTCAGATACGTGTTAGTCATAGTAGACAAAATGAACGAGAACCAGTTAAGTTACTTTTAAGTAAACGACAAATTGATAAAATTGAAACATGTAAAATGAATAATAAGGGCTGTGATATTGATGTATCATACAAACAGATGAAAGAAGCGATTCAAAAGGGTGGATTACTTCCATTTTTTATACCGCTAGCAATTACCCTTGGTAAGGCAGCTTTAACAAGTGGTGCTGCTGCTTTGGGTACATTCGCTGGTAAGAAAATTATGGATAAAATGACCAACACAGGTGGAGCGCTAAAACTTCCTGGAACACAAAAAGTTGTGGGTAATGGGTTACGTGGGAAGGAAACCGATGATGTCAACATAGGTGGAGCGCTTAAACTTCCTGGAACACAAAAAGTTGTGGGTAATGGGGTACGTGGAAGGCCTAGGAAGGAAAAAAACGATGATGTCAACATAGGTGAAGCGCTTACACTCCCTGGAACACAAAAAGTTGTGGGTAATGGGGTACGTGGAAGGCCTAGGAAGTCAAAAAACGGGGACATCAAAAAAGAAGCAAAAGTAAAGTAGGACCTCTAACCAATTTTGATATTATGGATGCATTAGGGGATATACCACAGTTTAGAGGTGTGTTCTCTATAGATACACTACCCAAACATATAAATAGTATAGAATGCGGTGTCATTAATTATGATAAACTCGGAATGCCTGGAACTCACTGGGTTGCGTATTGTAATCTACCTGAATACCCCCATGTAGAATTTTTTGATTCTTTCGGTATTCCCCCAGGAAAAGAAATAATTAAATATCTAAGAACTTCAAAGAAAAAAATAGCTTATGAAAATCTTGCTGTTCAAAATATAGATGAATTAAACTGTGGACTTCACTGTATTTCCTACATTAAGCGCAAAATGAAGTTGGTAGCTTTTCGTTTATAAAAATTGTTTTCTAATAAATGGAGATTTATTGTATGAAATGTAAAAAGAAAACTGATACTGAATCAATGTTTAATGCAGTGTCACAGAAAAACAATGTTCCAATGCTGAAAGGTAATTGTGTTATTTGCGGATCGAGGAAAAATCGCTTTTTAAAAAAAAACTCGACGCAGAAAAAGATATATTAAAGACGTATTATTCTAATTATTCAGGTGTTGATGATATTCACAGAAAGTTAAAAGAAAATGGAGTGAACGTTTCTAAAGATAAAATAAAAAATGTGTTGCAAAATGAGAATGTGTATACGTTACACAAACCTTCCTATCACAATTTTGAAAGGAGACGAGTCTATGTTCACTATGTTGATGAGCAATGGCAAGCTGATTTAGTTGACCTCCAGAAATATAAAAAAGCGAATGATAAAGCAAATTACATCTTGACTGTTATTGATTGCTTTAGTAAATATGCTTGGTGTGTCCCTTTGAAAGATAAAACAGGTGCTGGAATAATAAACGCATTCAGTCATATATTTAAAGAAAGAATTCCTAGAAAGTTGCAAACTGATAAAGGTAAGGAATTTGTTATGAGAAATGTTCAATCTTTTTTGAAAAATAACGATGTACACTGGTTTGCATCTGAAAGCGAATTGAAAGCACAAATCGTTGAACGATTCAATAGAACGCTGAAAGACAAGTTATGGAAATATTTTACTCACAACAACACTAGTAAATGGATTGATATTTTACCTGTATTCGTAAATAATTATAATAACTCGTATCACCGATCAATACAAATGAAACCAGTTGATGCTAGTAAAAAGGTTAATCAGAAAAAGGTGTTTAGTGCTCTGTTTCCTCCAGTAGATGACTACAAAATCACAGGAAACGTCAAAGTAGGGGATTTAGTCAGAATTAAAAAAGAAAAAAGTGTTTTTGATAAAGGATATTTACCTAATTATACGGATGAAGTATTTCAGATAGCAACCATCAGACCTACCATTCCCATTACTTATGAAATATCTGACAAAAGTGGGGAATTAATTCAAGGAGGGTTTTATGAAAAAGAACTTTCAAAATTTATTATGAAATAAAATTACTTGTATATAAATGGATTCAAGACGCTTGAGTGATATGTTATCGGATATAGTGAAGAACAGAGAAGTTCAGAGAAGAAAGGTTCAACAAAATGAGATGGAGAAGGCAGGATTTCGGGAATATGCTTCAGAGTTAAACGCTCCAGTTATTATAGCACAAAAAGAAAACACTAAAGACACCATCAAAAAATTACAAGAGAACGCTGAAACGATAATTAATAAACTACAGGAAGGTGATAATAATTCAAGAAGACGGTTTGTCAGATTAGGTGATACATTTAAAACAGCTTTACAGACCACTACTTCAGAGGAATCGAGTCGAGCTCCCACTCATGCTATAGAACCCAATCTAGAACAACCATATGACGTAAATCTAAACTTAAATATTGATGTGGAATTATTAAACCAAATTAATTTAAAATATAAAGATGACTGGAATGATACCGATAATTATTTTAAAATGCCTCATTATTACCTTACGCATCCTAAGGAAATAGATGGGGCTCTGAATTATTTAACATCTATAAGTCAAAGTTATGGTGGTCTGAAAAGTAAAAGCTATAGTTCTAGTAAGTATGATAAACACATTGAATTTATAAAAGAATACAAGAATAGGTTAAAAACCATTCAAAATAATTTGCCATTAGCCAAACAACAAGGAACTGGAGTATTTATGAATTGTGATGAAATGATTTCAAAACTATACACTTTGATAGGTAGCAGAGTAAACGGAAATACATCTGATGAGGTGAGAAATGAAGCTATTGATATTTTGGATTCGTTAATGCGAAATAAATTTCTTACGAAGAGATATTACAATTCAATATATAAAAAATATTTCTAATAAATGGTGTTGTTAAACATTGAAGGTAATGAAAGTATCATTGATATAACATTTAGTCAACCAATCGAATTGAATCGTAATTGGGATTATGAAATAGGTTTGAATCAGTGTACTTTGTGGTATTCGTGGCATAATATAAGTGATAAATTTGGAAATAATACATTTCAGTACAGGAAAGATGAAGATAATAATGCAACAGAATGGATGAATGTTACTATTCCTAATGGGATGTATAACGATGATTGTTTGAATTATTTTTTGTGTCAGTATTTTGATACCCCAAAAGATAAATGTCCTATTGTAATTTCATCCAATCCAGCATCTATGAGATTTGTCATACTATTACAAGAAAAATATGTGTTTAGATTTAATAGTGACTTGTGTGTTTAGATTTAATAGTGACTTGTGTCAGATTTTAGGATTTGAGAAGGATAGTGAGATATCTAAGAAAATCAGTGAAGGTACAAAGCTTCCGAATATAACAAGAAGCGTTGATAAAATTCAAATTCACTGCTCTCTCGTAAACAGTTCTATCGTAAACAAAAGTAAATCAGATGTCATTTGGACATTTGTTCCTAATACAGAACCGGGTTGTCAAATTGTTGAGAATCCTAGACAACTCATTTATCTTCCTATCAATACGAAAGACTTTATTTACTCCTTGAGAATGACAATTACTGATCAGTTGGGAAGACCTATCGATTTGAATGGTGATAACGTTGGATACGTGCTGCATTTAAGAAAAGCTTATTGATTAGTGAAATAAAATTATTTACCTATAAATGTTGATTAATAATAAGCGATTACTTTATAAAAAGCAGTATGGAAGCGGAATCGGTAGTGTATTCAAAAACATTGTTAATTCCCAGTTATTTCAAACGTCAGCAAAACAAATAAAAGATGGGGCTATGTCAATGTATAATAATATTATTAAACCGAGATTTGAGTTGTTGAAAAACAGAGCAATAGAATATGGGAAAGATCTGATCAATGTAAACAAGAAGGAACTCATTGATGTAATTGGAAACAAAAAATCGATGAAGGATCTTATCGGTACAAATAAAAGGATTTTAAATCAAAGAAGTCAGGACTTGATCAAAACGTTAATGACTGGAAATGGATTAAAGATTCTGAAGTAAGTTTTATTTAATAATTTCTTTCTTATATAAATGGCAGTAAATAAAGTTATCAGTCCGCAATGGAACATTTTTGATGAACCGCTTGTGGATGATACAGTGGTTAAATATGAATTTAAAGAAATTCGAGAAACAGATGTGAATGTATCTAATAAATCAGAGTTTGAATTCGTAACAAAGAAATTAGATTCTTGGTTTTATCCAAGTGAAAGTTATCTTGATGTCAGTGTAAGAATAGTAAACGAAGATGGGACTCCTATAGCTGCAACCGATGTTGCTACTTTAACGAATAATGGATTTAATTTATTCAGTACCGCTGAGTATGTAATAAACGATGAATCGGTTGAAAAAATTAATCATGTTGGTATTACAACTACCGTTACAAAGTTGATTGAATACTCTGATGATTATTCTAGAAGTGCTGCAAGAAATCATTTCTGGTATAAAGATTATAATCAAGTGAAAGAAATCAATCCTGTAATTGCTTCGTTTACTGCAGGGGCTGCAGCAGTCAGGTTGACCAATAATGATAATTATAATAAAGGATTTGAAAAAAGATATAACAGAACAAAGAGCAGTAAATTAGTAAATATGTATTTACCATTATCAGAACTGTTTGGATTCTTAAAAGGAAACAAACGATTCTTCAGAGGTGCATCGCATAAAATATCTCTAAGAAGAAATGATGATAACAACATGATTATAAGAAATGGAAATACTAATTTGAAAGTGGTCATCGAGTATTTATCCTGGAAGATCCCTATTGTAGCTCCTAGTATTGAAATGATGAGTAACTTAGAAAAGGGTCTTGCTAAGGACAGAAAGCATAATCTGATGTGGGAAGCATGTAATAGTTATAAAAGTGATGTTAGTCAGAATAAGGAACAAACTTGGAAAGTTATTTCTGAGAGAAACAATCCAACAAAAGTAGTTGTGATGCTACAGAAAAATGAAAAGCATAACAATCAATTAATGAAAAATATGGTGTTTGATCATATGAATTTAACAGACATAGAACTTAGAATTAATGGGGATAAATATCCTGAAGAACCACTTAAATGTGATTTTAGCGATGATAAATGTAAATACTCAAATCTTTACAATAGGTTCATACATTTGGGTTATAAACAATTAGCATTTGATACTGGTAGTGTTGTTAGTATAGAAGAATTTAAAGAAGTATATCCACTATTCTGTTTCGATGTTTCTAAACACGAGTCAAATATTTATAATGGAACAACTGCTGATATTGAAATAAGTTTAACGTTGAAAGATAATCAACCCGTACCATATAATGTTTACTGTGTTATATATTATGAAAGAAAAGCTACATTAGATATTATCAATAAAAATATGTATGTGAGTTTGTGAGCCTGGATTTTTATTTAATAAAATCATCCCCTAATAAATGGAGTCCACAAAGGAAGTCTTGAATACAATCAGAATGAATAAATACAATGAGACAATCAGAAAAGAAGAACTAGTTCTAGGATTGAAATATACTATCGTTAAAATGAGAATTGCTAAGACAAAATACGGTGATAAGTTGGTTGTAGTTATTAATCATAATGACAAACCCTGTGATTTGTTTATAACACAGAAATATAATGCCATTGCTAACGAATTACTTTTAAAGAAAAATCTAGTTTTGCAACCGATTGTACGCGAAAACAAGAACAAAGAAACATATGTGGATTTAGAACTGTTTACTCAGTAATATTTGAATAAAAAATGAAAAATGTAAAAAAAAAAGAAGTAGTGTATATTGTAGTATTTTATATGTAGTAAAGGGTAATATTTCTCATTTCTTGTATCCTTTATTTTGGAAGTAAGAAAATAAAAATGTTTTTAAAAAGGGGGATAATTTGGTAAAAAGGATGTTAAAATTTAAGAAATTGATGTTAAAATGGGGTTTTGAAATTGGGGGGAGGGTGAGCCAGAACCCCCTTTATATAACTACTCCTATGACTTCGTAAAGTTATCAGTCCGTCAGTCTGTGAGCACGATAACTCTCGAAGTTGAATGAGATATTTTGATGAAGCTTGGTGTCAGGACTATTTGGGTCAAGGGAGAAGTCGAGTTCCAAGATGGGCTTTGTAGCTCAACATTTAGGGGTGAAGGGGTTGTAAATTAAGGGGCGCAATTTTTTTTTTATCAGCTAATAAGATAGTCGATGTAGGGGTAAAAAAACATGCTGAACAAGAATATGAAAACTATTTTCTTGCCGGACAAGTAGTTCGCCCGAATTCCGGCCAAAACCTGAAAGTTTGTTGAAAGTCAAAGTTTTAGTTCAAGTTGATTAGCTGTTCGATTTAGGGTTAAGAAGACATGCTGAACATTTATATCGAAATCATTTTCTCGTCGTAAAAGTAGTTCGCCCGGAATATGGCCGAAACCGGAAAATTTGTTAAAAGTTAAAGTTTTATCTGAAGTTAATTAGATGTTTGATTTAGGGGTAAGAAGACATGCTGAATCCGCTTTTGACAATCATTTTCTACCCGGACATATAGTTCGCCGGGAATCCGGCTGAAATTGGAAAATTTGTTAAAAGTTGAAGTTTTATCTGAAGTTGATTAGGATAGGATAGGATACTTATTTTATTAACATATAGTTCGCCGGGAATCCGGCTGAAATTGGAAAATTTGTTAAAAGTTGAAGTTTTATCTGAAGTTGATTAGATGTTGGATATAAGGGTAAAGAAATACGCTGAATTCGTTTTTGAGCTTCGATTTTTGCCAGACAAGTAGTCGCCCAGAATCCGGTCGAAACCGTAGATTTGCATAAGTAAGGCAGGAAGATTTGATCAGTTTCGTCAAAGTAGATGTGACGTAGCCTAGGGGTAAGTACGCACAAGCTCAATCCACACCTGAACTTGGTTTTCGCAGATGAGTATTCATGGGTCTTATCCTGTTTCTAAATCTTTAAAGTTCAATGGGCACATCAAACTACCCCAATCCCACTCTGTAACAACCTAGGAACAATGCTTACCCCCTAGATCAGCAGCTTTTCGGCATCCGGTTTTCGGCCAATACATGCTCAATTTACTAGCTTGGACAAAGATAAGAGTGATGTTTCTTATAATACTTAGTATATCTTTATTTTAAGCATAAATCAGCTTGTCTAATTCAGATTTGAATAGGTTATTTGTTTTTGAATGATTTTTGTAGCTATGTTATTTTTTATAAGCTTATTGCATATTCTGGTACATTTTATAAAGCAAGTTAATCAAGCTTCACAACACTTTTCCACAAAGAACAAGACCAAAGGTTTCGATGGGATCCCACAAATTGTAATATTTATCAGACTTCTTGATCCAGACAATCGAATCTTGTACATTTCCAAGTCTTCGCTAAACCCCTTTAACATTTTTGCTATTTATCCATAGTCAACCGCTTGAATATGTTGCCTGCAACACAAATTTTACCATTTTGAAGTTTTTGCCTGACGGGCAACTGTAGTACACCCACTGAGTAACAGTGAATAACCTCTCCCTTACCAAGTACACCTTTTTCAGTGAGCAACCCGTCACTTACCCACTTTACCCTTCTTTCAGTGAGTAGCCCCTCGCGTATCCTAGCAGTTCCGTCTTTGGTACACCATGAATCAACCCCCTCGCTTGGCTCACCCAAGTGTCTAACCCGTCGAGTACTCCTTTAACGGGTACACCGGGTTACCCCAATCCCACTCTGTAACAACCTAGGAACAATGCTTACCCCCTAGATCAGCAGCTTTTTCAACAGTTTCCTCTCTGTGATATTTCAAAGCGTAATTTTTGGGGGCCAATACATGCTCAATTTACTAGCTTAGACAAAGATAAGAGTGATGTTTCTTATAATACTTAGTATATCTTTATTTTAAGCATAAATCAGCTTGTCTAATTCAGATTTGAATAGGTTATTTGTTTTTGAATGATTTTTGTAGCTATGTTATTTTCTGTAAGCTTATTGCATATTCTGGTACATTTTATAAAGCAAGTTAATCAAGCTTCACAGCACTTTTCCACAAAGAACAAGACCAAAGGTTTCGATGGGATCCCAAAAATTGTAATGTTTATCAGACTTCTTGATCCAGACAATCAAATCTTGTACATTTCCAAGTCTTCGCTAAACACCTTTAACATTTTTGCTATTTATCCATAGTCAACCGCTTGAATATGTTGCCTACAACAAAAATGTTATAAACCCATAACTTATCCAGTACATCTTTTTCCCAGTGAATAACCCCTCCCTTACCAAGTACACCCTTTTCAGTGAGCAACCCGTCACTTACCTACTTTACCCTTCTTTCAGTGAGTAGCCCCTCGCGTACTCTAGCAGTTCCGTCTTTGGTACACCATGAATCAACCCCCTCGCTTGGCTCACACAAGTGCCTAACCCCTCGAGTACTCCTTTAACGGGTACACCGAATTCCTAACCCCTCGCGTGTACCTGGGATTGGTTCACGAGTACCTGGGACCGGCTGACCCCACCCCCTCCCCAGACAACTTTAGTACGCCCATTGAGCAACCCCTCACTTATCCAGTACATCTTTTTCCAGCGAGCAACCCCTCCCTTAACAAGTACAGCTTTTTCAGTGAGCAACCCCTCACTTATTCCTACATTTCCTACAATTACACATTAGATGTCGCAAACACTCTCGCTCTCCAAACATCGGACAGAAGTAAGGACCAAGCTATCCAGCTATCCGCTCTGTGAATAGCCAACAATATTCATCACCTAAAGGATTAGTTATTTTGCCTAGGTTTATAAATCGGAGTGGGTCGGGAGCGGTAGACGTAGACAGTGAGGGAAGTGGAACCCAGGGCGGGACCGGAACTAATTTACTTCATTTGAAATTTGTTGGATCGCCTATTCAGTAAAACAACATACATGACGGTCCCATGATGAGCACTCACCCCTAGCCACTAATAACAATAATACATATATAACAAGACAAAGGTTCGATGGGTCCCAAACATTTAGTATTTGATCCAGACAATTGGGTCTTTTAGATATTCGGCCTTTGCTAGACTCCTTAAACATTTTTACTATCAAAATTTAGAAATAGGTTAAAGTCTTTGCTTCATGTGGGCCGAGAAGCTGGGAGACACTATCATTTTTCGATGGGTCTGATTTTTACGAACACACTGTTATCTTTTGTTTCCCCAAAATCCTCACGGTAGCCAATGTTATCCAGAAATTACTTGAACACAATTCCACTCCTGAAAGCCAATCCGCCATTGCTAATTAACTATTCATTGATCTCCTGACGCTTGTCAGAAGATTATGTAATACGGCATAAAGATCTATCTCCTAGGGCGTTATAGAGTCAAACGAACTAGAGTGCGGATATATGTATAATAGATATTTCGACTTACTTAATACATGGAGCACATACACTTGTAGTTTCACTATAACACTGTTACCTTAAGTCTGGCTTAAGATCGACTGACTTCCTTACTACATATATCTTTGCCGTTCTATAGTTGTATTTCCTTGAATCGTTTCTCTTAGAGCTCTTTGGAGCATGAAGTACTGGAGATACTTGGCAAGGGAAACGAAGTATAGGAAATGGAGGCTTTTGCGACAAAGAGGAACTTTGCGAGTGTCCCTTGAATCAACCGATGATTCAGGGGACTTTCGCAGGTTCGGACATCATTTCCGGGGTGAGGGAGCGATGGGGTTCCTCTCACTACAGTCGCCCAACCTTACCAGCTTTAGCCCTCGGGGCTAACCGACACCTACGGTTAATTGATAATACTAAAACTGGGACTTTAAATGGCGAAGAGATATACGTTACAACAATGGGTCCAGATACATTTGGTATCTGCGTCGGGATCCCCTGGGAGGGTGCCCCTTAATAATAATAGAGACATATAAAAATGATAATGGAGAAAAAATATGATATACGCAACACTGACAAAACTTGTATCCAAGTCCTCTCACGGAGTGCTCGGATTTTGCATTCATATACTAAACCCGAAACACTGGTGCTAGCGGGGCTCTCAGGGTGCCCTCTCGCTATTATTACATGGGTGCTACTTGGTTTATACACTGAAATATATATTATATTTTTTTTTTTGCTACGTCTCACTGTCAGATAAAATCGGTCTTCACCTACTCCCCTTTCACCGTCGGATGGGAAGTTTTGGCTTTGCTATGTACCATCGCACAAATCAAACTTAGATGTAGTTAAACAACCAAAAGGAATCTGATGCTGTCTTGTGGAGCTATTCCGCGACTTTAACTGATTCCCTGCATCTCCCGTCGTCCGAACTTTCCCATCGGTCCCTCCCCCCACACTATTCACGGTATCATGCGCCAATAGGTGGCATAGAGGACACTGCCGTTGAACGTTCTGACCTTTCTCTCCTGAGGGATCTGTTGTTGAGTGTTAAGGGTATTGTACCCTTACTTCCCAGTGAGGGGTCGTTGCAGTTGTTGGTCCTCTCTTCCAGAATAGGGTAACTTTGGCTCCGTGGCGTTGTTTGTTAGTGGGGGTGGAGAGTCGATGGTGAAGAGTGTCGATCTGGGGTGTTGAAGGTCATCTCTCGGCAGGTAATCTCAACCTATAAAAGTAATTGCGTAGTATCAGATTTCTTTCATTGTAGACTTTCTTCTTATTTCGTGGTTACGAGCACTACGAATCGTCCTTAATTCATGTTTGCGTCATAGGACACTCAATAAACCTAACTATGTACATCTCATAAATCTTTCGGAACCGGGGGAAAAGTTGCAAAACAGCAACTTCCCCCACGATAACCATATTGGGAGCGACAGCCTCATATGCGGCCTAGCCAGGACAACCAGCAGCGCCAGGACAACCAGCAGCTGGTTCTGATACTGGAGAATTCGCTTCTGCTAATGTTAAATTTTTGGGATCCCAACGAAACCTTTGGTCTTGTTAAATTGAATGGTTGTGGAAAACTCTCGTCGTCAGGGAGGTTCATACCCTTTCCTGCTGAAGGAATATAATTAGTAGCGTGTTCCACCCTTTTAACAATAGTAACTATTAGTAACTATTTTCGTTCCAACCTCGGAAAAAGTTACTAACGCTGACCTTTCCAGCCTTCTCGAAATAGTAACTATTTGCTTACCATGCTCGGGAGCGCAGTAAGCGTGGCAACTATGCATCTCTGTAACGTGATTGGTCGTATCCACCCGTGGCATGATATTCTGCTAAAAAAAAATAAAAAAACGTTCCAACCTTGGCGGCAAAACACCAGAATTCGTGACATCATGCGTAGTGACTACGGTAAGTAGGGTGGAACAGGCTCTAAATACATGCCCTAGCAGAGTTTCTCAGAGCTTGGTCACATTTGGCTCATTTCCTGGCTTTTGGGATGCAAAAGTAGAAAAAAAGAAGAAGAACGAGATACAACTACTTCCGAATCTTGCCGTTTTAAATTCGGGAGATCAATTAGAGCAAAACAGCGTTTATAATTATGTTACAGGAACCTAATTGACCCCTAGTTGCAGTCTGCTCCGATAAAACTGAATTGACTCCCCAGCGCCACAAAGCCTATGAAATCTCACGTCCCCTAGGGATTTTCAGTTGTTTGTCGAATAGGCTTTGAGCCCAGTGTAACCAAGCTCTTAGCAAGAATTTATTTATTTATTCCTTATTTTCTCTTGCGCTTAGGTAAACATTCATGAGGGTGACGATCGTTGGAGGGCTAATGGGCAGGGGCATCACGAATCGGGGGGGGGGGGGGAGGGGGGACGCCCCCCCCCCCCAGTGTTGTCGGCTAGTCGGTAAAAAATAACCTTGTCGGCGCGAAGCGTCGCGATTTTTTGTCAAATCAGTTGATTTCTTTTCAGGGAAACAGTCGGTTTTTCTGAAAATTGGTCGATTTTTCGTCAAAATAGTCGGTTTTTCTGAAAATCAGTCGATTTTTTTCAAAAATGTCATTTTTCTTGTTGAAAACAGTCGGCAAAAACTACCAGCCAGTCGGTAAATGCCTCGCCCCCCCCCCCCTCCAGACATTTTGGCTAGTAACGCCTCTGCTAATGGGAACTAAACCGCATGGTAGCTATGAACTGAAATGTGGAGAATAACACACCGTTGCTTTGCTATCTTGTCTTGTGGAAGGGCGTTGATGATCATTTTATCTTTTCCTTAAAAAAAATTCTTTCAAAATGTGGTTGCGTGGACATGCGCCAAAATCTCACTTTCATTTGGTTAAAAGTAAAACCTGCTGGATGTAGGCCACCCGTCCCCGGGTTACATGACATGACGAATGATGTTTCGAACACAACATTACAAGAAGGATTTATAGCGGAGGCTTGACATAGGGCATTTGTTGTAATAATAATACAGTTTACAGCCTTATAAAACACGATGAAAGCAATTCAGCAGGAATTTTTCTTCAGAGTAAAAGTTGTCCAGGTAATTTCTTTAGCCCATTGACGCATTTGCTGTAGACAATTTTTGAAGAAAGCTTTGGCCATAGTCAAGCTGCTAGTTTAAATTTATAATGTTATTTATGACCGTTGGAGCCATACATGCGTAGGCCTATAATGATTTATGTGTGTGTTCGTAAGTTGAATCCATGACTATACCAAACAAATTTGGCGTGAGCCATGATAAGTTTTTGGTGAATAAAAGGATTTATCTGTCATATCTATCTATCAAAGAGGAACAGATTCTGTTGGGGAAGGACTGCGGTCGGCTCCTTTAAAATGTCTTCCTTAGGTTTGGAGTTATAATATAACACACGGCCTTTCAGGATGAAATTTAGAAACGAAGACGCTAGATTTCAGGCATACGTAGTCAAAGAGGCAAAGATTCTCTTCTGAAAATACCATAGTCGGATCCTTCTGGAAATGTTTTCGTTTGATTCGAAGTTATTATCACGCAGGCTGTTCAGGAAGAAATCCAGAAACGAATCGCCATTCAGGGGGCTTGTCAATAAGAGATTTCTGATGCGCTCTTGACCGAGCCGTCAGATAGTTCGAGAAATACCCACGGGAATAAAATACCCGTCTATCCAGATAGACACAAATTTTCGCAGCTGTTATGCTGAACTAGGAATATTTCTCTGTAATGGAAGAGTATGCTGGACCTTTTGTCCTAGCTTAGGTACCTGGTGGCATGCTGGTAATTTTGTCCATCTGAGCAAGAACGCCGATTCGACCCAAGCGGAATTTTTGGAAACTAGGTGAGGCTCGGGCAACATAGCAACATAGAAGCATAGGAAATGACAAGCCCCCTGAATGGCGAGTCATTATAGGAAATGTATGGGTCCCTGGTTATACGTAGACAGTGCGGTGCGCTTTGTTTTACAGTAGGCAATATCCGAAGCAAAAGTCGTAGTACGATTAAGTTTTGGGTCCGCCTGAATTCTCAATGAAGAATGAATACTAAATGAACTTATTTCTTTTATTACCCGTCTAAAGGGAAAATTGTTTGGTTAGGAAAAAGGAAATTACATTGCAGCTATAAAAATAGATTAAGATTCAAAGCATTTAACTATCAGGGATTTTCATGTGCGTGTGTCTTTTGGTCTCTATCACTGCTAAGCTCCTTATTTTCATTAAAGGACCATTCATACCTATAAAACTAATGCAAGTATTTCCATAATCGCTCCATATATTTCTAGACCCGGAGACCTCAATTTCGTACTGTACATTCTAACCCCTCTGACAAAACCACGCTGATTTTCTCACTTGCCGTGTTTTGCTATCTTCGATGTGTACCATGCTGTCTACGGTTGTCTGCGAGAAGTTTTTCGATCAGAAAAACCGGTTACGTAAATTGTTTCCCTGTTTTCGCTGCAAGTCAATTGGTCTCAGAAAAGTCTTAAAAAGCCAAAACCGTGGGTTATTTGATGAAAAGCACAGCCTAGTTTTAAAGTATTCAATACTGTAAGTTGAAGAGTAAATAGTACATGGGTCCTTTAAAAGAATTGCAGAATAAGAACCGTTAATCTTTAAGAAGAAGAACTTTTCTTTTCTCAAGCGATAGCATTCGGAACATTCTAAGCTAGACGTTTATTTTTACTACCGTTTGTAGGCTATAGCCTTCTCTTAACGTTGCAAATGTTTGTTTCAACTTCTTTTGTATATTCTTTGTAGTTGTGACCGAACATTGCGTACAACATAACGAAGACGTTGAATCGGTGCAAATCACAGCGTGCCGTATTATGCTAGGACCGAAAAACAACGGTTACGAAGCTTCCCTCTTCTTATAAAGACTTGAGCCACTCCATGTCCGCCGGGGAAACTTAAATTTTAGGTTTTGGCCGATCTATCCTTGCCAAGTCAAGAAGACCAAAGGTTTCGATGGGATCCCAAAAATCTAATATTTGATCCAGACAATTGGGTCTTGATTTAGCCAGATCTAGTCTTCGCCCGGCTAATCATCAGAGAAAACCAAGTTCAGATATACCTCTATAAGCCATATCTATTTTGATGATACTGACCGAGACTTCCTGCCGATTTCCGAGCGAACTACTAGTCCAGCAAAAAAAAAGAATACAGAAACAAAACCATCGTATCTCCTTATCCCTATAAAGAACATCTAATCACTTTGAATAAAAGTTTGACTTAAACAAAAATCCGGTTACAACCGGATTCCGGAATGATTATATGTCCGGGTAAAAACCGTTGTCATAAACCGACTCAGCCTCTCTTCTTACCCCTTAATCTGTCATCTAATCGAACTTTTGCTTTTAACAAATTTTCCGGTTTTGGCCGGATTCCGGGCGAACTAGTTGTCCAGCGAGAAAATGATTTTCACCATCTTGTTCGGCATGTCTTTTTACCCATAAATCAAACATTTAATCAACTTCAGATTAAACTTTTACTTTTAACCAACTTTCCGGTTTTTGCCGGATTCCGGGCGAACTACATGTCCGGGTAGAAAATTGTTTTCACATAAGTGTTGCACATGTCTTCTTGCCCTAAATCGAACATCTAATCAACTCGAAATAAAACTTCTAATTTTAACAGACTTTTCGGTTTCGGCCGGATTCCGGGCGAACTACTTGTCCGTCGAGAAAATGGTTTTCACCATGGTCTTCAGCATGTCTTCCTACCCCAAATCGAACATCTAATCAACTTCAAATAAAACATTTACTTTTAACAAACTTTCCGGTTTTGGCCGGATTCCGGGCGAACTACTCGTTCGATGACAAAATAGTTTTGACCATCGTGCTCAACATGTCTTCTTACCCCATAAGTGACTATCACATTAGCTGTTCAACGAATCCTCACACCAAGTTTCATCAATATATCTCATTCCCTTCGAGAGTTATCGTGCTTACAGACGGACGGACAGACGGACAACTTTTGCGATGTCATAGCTATCCCTCCACTTACGTTTTGGGATCCCAAAAACATAGAGATATTCTGCCCGATCTAGCACCGGTGACAGGGCGGACGCAGCACCAAAATCTCCTGATTCCAGTTAGGTGTCGCAATAGCCGCTATTCGAATTCCTTTGGACCATATTTTACTGAGAAAATTAAGAAAAACGAGTGAACTACAGGTGATTTATTTTCTTTTATGTAAAAACTGTACATATTCAAGCATTTTAACACATAAAATGTAGTGGTTGACGGATTTAGTGCCATGTCGGCGCTACGAGTTAGATCAATAAAAATATCTATCCGTCTATGGTTCTAAGTATTTTTTATGGCACTTGCCATTCGGCCACGTGCCGTATAGCGATCGCAATTTCTGTCCGTCCGTCAGTCGGTCGGTCTGTCCAGGTTTTGCTAGTTCGGGCACTTCCACATAAGCTAGGACGATGAATGTTGGCAGGCATATCAGGGACCCCAGATGATTAAGTTGGAAATAGTAACTTCCCCAATCCGATCAGCCGGGGGGGGGGGGGGGAGTGGAGGGAGGGGGAATCCGGAAAAATTAGGTATTTTTTACTTACGACCTGATGATCAGATCTTAATGAAACTTGATAGGAGTTGAAGGGGGGAACCGGAAATCTTGAAAAACGCTTAGCACGGGGAGATTGGGATGAAAATTGGTGGAAAGAACAAGCACGAGTCCTAATTACGTGATTGACATAACCGGACCGGATCCCCTCACTGTGGGGGAGTGGGGGGGGGCATCCGAATTTCTAGTGACTCAGCGAGTTCAGTACTTCCTGATGTAGTAGGACGATAAAATTTGGCAGGCGTGTCTGGACCCGAACAGATTGACTTGAGAATAGTCGTTTCCTCGATCCGACCACCTGGGGGGGGGGGAGGAAGGGGAAATCCGGAGAAGTGAGGTATTTTTAAATAACGAACGGGTGATCGGTGATCGGACCTTAATTAAAATTGATACATGGAAAGACCTCGTGTCTCGGACGCCCCATTTTAAATATGGAGCGGATCCAGTGACAATGGAGGAGTAGGAGGGGAAACCGGAAATCTTGGGAAACGCTTAGAGTGGAGGGTTCGGGATGAAACTTGGCGGGAAGAACAAGCACAACTCCTAGATACGCGAATGACATCAACGGACCGGATCCGGTCACTGTGGGGGAATGGGGGGTCCAGATTTCTAGTGATCCCGCAAGTTCGGTACTTCCTGATGTGCTAACACGATGAAATTTGGCAGGCTTGCCAGGGACCCGAACACATTGACTTGATAATGTAGTTTCCCGATCCACTCGTAACAAGTGCCATATGAGCTGGTAGCTCTTATTGTTTTTACTTTGCGTAAAGTATCGTGTGCATAGGGGTCTCATAATAGTGAAAACTTTTCGTTTCGTGCGTTTATTCGTATAAAGGACTAGTGGTCATTCAGAAACTTTCTTCGCCGCTCTTTACTGTAGTTACTGTAGTTGATTGAGGCTTTGACAGGCGACGTTGCGTGAAGCACCTGTGTCTGCCAGTTCGTGCCATTGCTGGTCTGGGAATTTCTGTCAATAGATGAATCCGAGGTCTATAGCTCAGTTGAAACTTTTTTTTTCTCTTTCTTTGTCATTTAAATTTTTCAAGTTCAGTAGGCAGAAAACCGATAAAGTTAAGCTTTTTTTTTAAGCGTGATGGACATCTGAGCAATCTTGTTAACAGTCTTTTCCGAATTGAGTAGTCCTAATTAGTTTATTTAGGATGTTCAAATATTTATCAGGATAATCCTTATTAGGAGTAGTTTATTGCGTTGTGCCCTTTGTCGCCAAGTTCTCAGTCGATTGTGCGGATTTTTAATCTGGTTTTCCCTGCCAGTTTTTTTCCCCACCGTCGTAAACTGAGAAAAATCTTCTTTTCGTAGGCTATTTAAGTGGTTTCGATCGCCAAAAATCCTGACAGGAATTCCTGTTCCCGAGAACCGGATTCTGATTGTCTGTCCAAATCAGATACTTCACGGTATCCGATTTGTTGTGATTATACTTACCCTGATCGTCTGTTAACGGGTTGTTAACAGTTAACGGGTTGCTAACAGTTAACGGGTTGCTAACAGTTAACGGGTTAAAGGGTTGTTAACAGTTAACGGGTTGTTAAAGGATTGTTAACAGTTAACGGGTTGTTAACGGGTTAAAGGGTTGTTAACAGTTAAGGGGTTTTAACGGGTTAAAGGGTTGTTGACGGGTTAAACGGTTATTAACAGTTAACGGGTTGTTAACAGTTAACGGGTTGTTAACAGTTAACGGGCTGTTAACAGTTAACGGGCTGTTAACAGTTAACGGGCTGTTAACAGTTAACGGGTTGTTAACAGTTAACGGGTTGTTAACAGTTAACGGGTTGTTAACAGTTAACGGGCTGTTAACAGTTAACGGGTTGTTAACAGTTAACGGGTTGTTAACAGTTAACGGGTTGTTAACAGTTAACGGGTTGTTAACAGGTAACAGGTTGTTAACAGTTAACGGGTTGTTAACGGGTTAAAGGGTTGTTAAAAGACGATCAGGGTAGGACGGTAGTGAACCGCAGTACCTGCTAGGATTCTCTGAACCACTGTCAACTACATATAGAAAAGCTCCGTGATAAAATCGCAGAAAGCCAGACCGATAAAAACGGTTCCGCACCAGTTATGTATTTCTTTGTTATGCCGGTGTCTGCAAACAGTTCGGACCTGGACGGGGAGACGTGTTGCTTAGGAAAAGAGTTGTCTGCGTGGAGGGAACTGAAGTCTCCACTCAAGGATCTCTAAGGTTGGAGTAAATGAAAAGGCCAATGGAACCTTCTTGCCAGCCACGTAAGTAACTGACTGTTTATTTGGTATCCTGACCTCCGGTGATCCCTTGATTGAAAAAAAAAATACCCATTTCGCTCATGGTGCACAATAAATTTCAATCGAATTGGATCACCTGCTCGCAACTTACTGCCGTGAAAACAGATTTCTTATTTCATGAAAATAAGAAAAATAAAGTCCCAGGACTTTTTTTTGCCAGATTTTGGAAGTTTCGTGATCGGTAGGTGGTGCGTATGACCAGGGACCCATAAATTTCATGTGATGTCTCGCCGTTCAAGGGGCTTGTTAATAAGAGATTTCTGATGCGCTCTTGACCGAGCGTCAGATAGTTCGAGAAATACCCATGGGGATGAAATACTCGACTATCCAGATAGACAAAATCTTTCGCAGCTGTTGTGCTGAACTAAGAATATTTCTATTTAATGGAAGAGTATCCTGGTCTTTTTATCCTAGCTTAGGTACCTGGTGGCATGCTGGTAATTTTGTCTATCTGAGCAAGAACGCCAATTCGACCCAAGCAGAATTTTTGGGAACTAGGTCAGGCTCGGGCAACATAGAAGCATAGGAAATGACAAGCCCCCTGAATGGCGAGTCAACACAGAAAATTTATGGGTCCATGGTATGACCCTAGATTCAGCAGCATAGCTCATGAGTTTTACGTACTTGCTTGTGCTTGGTCCGGGGTACAAACTTGGTTCACAAATAGGCCTGGAGGTCGTAATGGTTCTGGTATCGTTTCCACTTATGTGAGAACTGTCTTTCACCTCTTGAAGTATTCTTGCGGTTTTTAGATTGAGGTGATTATCAGAAGCCTGACAGTTATAACGTATTAATGTTAGGTCTAATTACACGACCGTAGGGCAAGTTTAGAAGTCGGGTTACAGTTTTGCTCATTCTCTCTAAAAAAAAAGAGGAAAAGACAGATCTCCTTTTTTCACAATTCGGCAAGACAAACCGGTCCGGTGTTGTTCAAGTGAGGAAACTGGGCGAATTTTTCTCTTGCCAACTTTTGAGAATACCTACCCCATACCCCATAATCGATCTATCACACTAGCTGTTTATAAATATTTTGTTTGCCCCTTAATTTGAACCCCTTCCCCACCTCTAAATATAGGGCTACAGAGCCCATCTATGAACTCGGCCTTACCCTTACCCAAAGAACCCTCTCACCAAGTCACTTCAAAATATCTCACTCCCTTCTAGAGTTATTGTGCTCACAGACGGACAATTTTTGCGATGTCATATGTATCCCTCCACTTACGTTTTCGGATCCCAAAAACAGGCACGAAAGCCAAAAGGGCCCTTTAAGGCTTCAGACTGAAGTCAGGGATAATCATCTAACGTGCGTTCTTCAGGCTCCGGGGTTACGAAGTCTCATTTACTTGTCTACATCTACTACTTGATAATCACTTTTTGGGATCCCAAAACGTAAGTGGAGGGATACCTATGACATCGCAAAAGTTGTCCGTCTGTGAGTACGATAACTCTCGAAGGGAATGAGCTCTTTTGATGAAACTTGGTCTGAGGATCCTTTGGGTCAAGGGAAAGGTCGAGTTTTCAGTCGTAGACATCGTGACGGATGAAAACTTGGAACAATATCTTATATAATATAGTTGGTATTATAAAGCTATCCGTAACTTTTCAGGATTAAAATACCATAGATGAAACTATTAAATATTACGAAACTACCTCAGTTTTTTTCATTATCGTTTGTGCCCGTTGCGTAAACAGTTAATCTCAGATTACAGCGATAGACCATCGATACACACTTTCTTACCGTCAGATTTATAGAAATCGAATACAATGTGCACCAATTTACACAAGTTCTAGCCCCTCGCGACAAGTCCCTCTCCCGTGATAGACATCAAGTTCACCGAATAAAAATAATGGGTACACCAGCTAGCAGAAGTTACAAACCCCTCATCCCTGAAGTGTAGCATAACAGCCGATTATTACTTACAAGTCCCTTGCATGTCTTACAATTGGGAACCAAATTGTTCTTACCATCGAATACACCGGAAAAAAATAACAGGTACACCAACTAGCAACATTTGCTAACCCCTCATTGGATTACGAGGTAACAGTTAACTGTTGCATACATATCCCCTACATGTCTCACAACTGGTATCGCCTATTGTTTGTTTCAGTGTGTACCTTACTTCTGAAGTTGTCAACCCCTTGAAACTTTCAAACTGGTGTATCGAAGGAACTTTTGTACCAAAAAATGGATGACATCCCGTACGTCGAATGCCATTTTACACCTCGAATCGAGGAAGAAACGACATTTTTTTTAGCGACATGCGGGCGAAAGTGTAGCGAGGACGAATATTGATGGCGAATTATACTTCGACCCACATTTTCGCTGCGAATATGAAGGCGAAGGAGAGGTAGATCTCGCGTTCGCTATCGTGTAAAGAGCCAAGGCGGATTTCCCTTAGACCTTTGTTTTCGCTGCGAAAAAGATGGCGAAAGACATTCTACCTCCTCCTCATATTTGGCGAAAGGCGAGGGTGTATGCAACTTCGGCTTTGTTTTCGCTGCGAAGATGGTAGCGAAATATCAGGGAGATTTCATCTCCGCCTCGTTTTTGGTCAAGTGCGAGGGCGACCTTATAGTTTCACTGCGAAGTTGCCATCAGGTGATAGCTGTCCGAAAGTGATCGAGTTTACCATCTACGAACTACTAATTCGGAGCCCCTCCAAACGGACGTATTTCAAACTTGTTTGGATTTTGTTGTTATTGTGTGCTTCAGTTTACTCTGTTTACCTATTCATTTTTTTTTTTCCACAATTCGTCTTGTTTGGCCTCTGCTAGTTGATGGGTTATAAATAAATAATAATAATAATAATGTGATAAACAGGACGTTAACGAAAAATTTTTGCCAAGTATTTTGAATTATAAGTTGCATGGTGTGGGTTAAATATGCTTTGATCAGCTCATCAACTGCAATCGATTGCCGTCGAAACAAAAATTCTACCTGTCTTAGTTCAAAAGTTTACTTTTTCGCCGTAAGCCAACTTTCTAACGTCACCACTTAGAAAGGAGCAAAGGGTAAGCTCTAGTTTCTTTAGCAATGAGAGAACTTTTAAAGTTTAAGAGGTACATCTGATACCATTTCTGTACCGCGAACCCAAGTGCAACAAGACCAAAGGTTTCGATGGGATCCCAAAAATTCAATATCTGATCCAGACAACTGGGTCTTGTCTTAGCCAGATCCAGTCTTCGCCAGACTCCTTGAACATTTTTACAATTAAAATTCAGAAACAGATTAAGGCCAAATAGCTAATCACCTGAGAAAACCAAGTTCAGATTTGGATTCAGCATGTGTGTTTACCCCTATAAGTCATATCTGTTTTGACGAAAACTTCCTGCCACTTCTGCCAATTTCCCGGTTCCGGCCGAACTCCAGAACTACTTGTCCGGCGAAAAAAGAAAGCTCAAAGACGAAATCAGGGTATCTTCTTTCCCCAGTAATGAACATCTAATCAACTTCAAATAGAAATTTAGCTTATAACAAATTTTCCGATTCCAGCTGGATTCCGGTCGAAACTATATGTCCGGGTAAAATACGATTGTCACACAGGGACTCAGCATCTCTTCTTACCCCTAAATCGCTTATCTAATCAACTAGAAATAAAACTTTGACTTCCAACAGTTTTCCGGTTTTGGCCGGATTCCGGACGAACTACATGTCCGGGTAGAAACTTGTTTTCACATAAGTGTTCAGCATGTCTTCTTGCCCTAAATCGAACATCCAATCAACTCCAAATTAAACTTTTAATTTTGACAAACTTTCCGGTTTGGGCCGGATTCCGGTCGAAATACTTGTCCGTCGAGAAAATAGTTTTCACCATCGTCTTCAGCATGTCTCCCTACCTCTAAATCGAACATTTAATCAACTTCAAATAAAACTTTTACTTTCAACAAACTTTCCGGTTTGGGCCGGATTCCGGGCGAAATACTTGCTCCATCGAGAAAATAGTTTTCACCATCGTCTTCAGCATGTCTTCCTACCCCTAAATCGAACATCTAATCAATTTCAAATAAAACTTTTTCTTTCAACAAACTTTCTGGTTTGGGCCGGATTCCGGGCGAAATACTTGTCCGTCGAGAAAATAATTTTCACCATCGTCTTCAGCATGTCTTCCTACACCTAAATCGAACATCTAATCAACTTCAAATAAAACTTTTACTTTCAACAAACTTTCCGGTTTTGGCCAGATTCCGGGCGAACTACTTGTCCGATGACAAAATGGTTTTCACCATCGTGTTCAGCATGTCTTCTTACCTCATAATCGACTATCACATTAGCTGTTTCAAAATATTTTGTTTTTCCCTTAATTTCAATCCCTTCCCCCACCCCTAAATGTAGAGCTACAAAGCCCATCTACGAACTTGACTGGTCCGACGACCCAACGAACCTTCTCACCAAGTTTCATCAAAATATCTCATTCCCTTCGAGAGTTATCGTGCTTACAGACGGACGGACAGACGGACGGACGGACGGACAGACGGACAACTTTTGCGATGTCATAGGTATCCCTCCACTTACGTTTTGGGATCCCAAAAAAACGAATGATAAACTCAGCTGAAATCGCGAACAGACATGGATAGAAACAATAGATGGTAGCACTTTCGGACCCGTGGGAAAAGCCACTTTTTTGTTTCTGTAGATTTTTCTATTTATCACTCAAAGAAGATATGTTGGCTGTGGGGCCGGGCAACTGCCACATATAGTTAACACTTATAGATTTTAGTCCGTCTTTAATTTGAAACAGAAAACAGAAAGCAGAAACATGATCTGATGAAACGAAAGGTTGGCTGCACAACTTCAGATAGTCCTCTCCTACATGGGCTATATAACTACACTTCACTTCGCACACCGTAGGTTCTGGCTCGAGGACAAGCAAAAACCATCATTTTTGGCTCCAGGCAAGAGTTCTACGGAGCTTTCGAAAGTGTAATGTCATATTCATCAATCCGGCCTAAGGTCCAAACTTTCCGTAAGAACGCACAGATTAGAACCGCCGTAAAAACCGCACCAGTTACCAGGAATAAAATGAAATCGGAGGGCTAGGGAAAAAACAACAACAAAAAAACGAGGACGAAACCAAAGTGTTTCTCTCGCAACAAAATAAAACGCAAGTAAGACAAAACAAGGGCCAATTACAAACTTTGACGAGACAGAAGTGAATCCAAAAAAACGCAACTTAGTCTCGTGAACGTCTATTTTTGAGCACAAATTTACAAACCGTAGCTAATAGTTTCCATTTACGCTGAAAGCGACCTTGTGACGTATGCTAAATCTACGGTTGAGGAAATCTGGTAACAGGGAAGCCGTCGCCTTTTTCGACGATTGGCTGCATAAACAAAAATATGCATTTTCACCATTGGCGCGAGAAAGCTCAATTCACAACTGGTCAAGTGTTCCAGTTTTCAATTCCGCGTCGACCAGTCTAACCGGGTATACGAGTGGCAACAGAGAAAATATACCCTGAATATCACAAGTTTCTCATCACGGTGTATTTCTGCGGTGCCCTTAAGTGGATACAGTTTGGGAGACGTCACTGGAATAATATTGAAGGATATTGGAAGAGCCATGATCTCCGGGATGTTGTGAAGTGCGATATGATCATAAGAACTTCCTGTGTCGATGGATATTTCTTGTTGATCGGTGAGTACGAACGAACAGTCGGTTTTGTTTACTGTTTTGTTTACTTCATCAAAAACACATAAATTAAGCAAACAATTTACCATTAACGGCCACTTTTAAGACAAAAAAAATCCTGATTGTGGCCGTAATTCTAACCACAATGAATCCACTATATCATTCCCTCCCCATCCTTGGGGGGGGGGGGGGTAACATTTTTTTTTTTTTTTTTAAATAAATACCTCTCTTATCACACTTCTTTCGTTTTCAAATAATGGGATTTAACCATTCTCTTGAATGATGCCAGACTTACAGCCTCTCTGACCGATTCTGGAAGGTCATTCCAGACGCTCCCACCTATGTTCCTGAGAACAAATCCTGCTCTTGTTGTGTTTCTTCTCTCGTGAGCTAAATCCTCTGAATGTCGGGTAAAATAAGGGTGATAAAACGAGTTAGTGTTAAAAAAAATCATAAAAGTACTGAGGGATTACCTTATTTACACTTTGAAAAACAAAAATCGCTAGCTGGTAATCACGAAGCTCAAATACGTTCAAAATCCCATTCTTTCTAAAATACTCCGCAGTATTCTGACAATTTTGAAATTCTCCTATTAGACGCAGCGCTTTGTTTTGTCTCTTCTTGGTACTGTTTCACAGACGTTCATTTCTTTGTTATTACTGTTTAGTTTGAAACATTAGAGATGAATGAATGAAAGAATTTATTCCCAACAAAGCCCAAGGGCCATGGCGGGAAACATAACACAATAACAAAAATAAAATACCATACATTCCAACAACAAACCAAAAAATCAACTTCTATAAAAATAGTTCACGGTGGGCTATAGCTAGCTTCAGGAATCTACCCAGCCTTCGGATCTCACCAAAACACTTACTTCCCTTCCCATACTTGAAACCAAATCCCTTTCCTCCCAAGCCTCCCGACCAAACACTTCCTTTCTTAATTCTTTCAACTCCTCGCAATAACATATCAAATGTACCGCATCCTCTCCTTCAGTGTCACACATTGGACAAAAATAAGGACCAGTACCTTTCCTATCTCCACCAATATAATTTCCCCGCATCCCCACCGGAAGAGCGTCCGCCCTAAGACTCACCATCCACTTCAATTTTGCCCCCCCCCCCCCAATCCCAACTTATGTATGAAAAGTAAGTGGAATAGATGAAAAAAGCTATATCATAATCCGGACATGGCATCATAGTTTGAAAAATGTGTTCAAACAATTAAAAGTACACTATGTTGGTATCGGGTGAGCTGACATGTTGAGGCGATCTGTCGACTTTGTTTTCCTGGTCGGTTGATACTACGAATAAAGTCCGGTTTTATCATGGCATGCGTTTATCGGTTGTTTGGAGTTCCGGAGTCCGGACTGAGCTTCCTGCTTCGTTTACCTATGAAGTCGCTAGGTCGGCCGGAATTCCCGGAATCCGACGGAAATGAGAAATTCGTCAGTTCTAAGGAATGTCTTTGTCCTGCTGTTTGTTTCGGTATGGAGATAAGAAGACAGCATTGTAAAATTACCAGGTAAATGGTACAATCGCGTTTTGATATAAACCGGAAATTTCGTAAAGAACAAAATCTTCTGATACAACTTATAAAGGTGGTGTATTCTTAGATTAGCACTGGTATTCACTCCCTAATCTGGCCTAGAACGGGAATCAAAGCCAGAAAGAATAACCGAATGAATCCTAGAATCCGGAAATGTGAAATTTTTAATTGAGTCGCTATTTTTTATGTTATTTTTGGGATTCCAAAAGGTAAGTGGAGGGATACCTATGACATCGCAAAAGTTCCGTCTGTCCGCCCGTCCGTAAGCATGATAACTCTCGAAGGGATTGAGATATTTTGAGAAATTTGGTGTGAGGATTCTGTGGGTAAAGTGTAAGGTCAAGTTCGTAGACGGGCTCTGTAACCCTATATTTAGGGGTGGGGGAGGGGGTTCGGATTAAGGGGCAAACAAAATATTTTTAAACAGCTAATGTGATCGTCGATTAGAGGATAAGAAGACATGCTGAACATGATGAGGAAAACAATTTTCTCGCTGGACAAGTAGTTCGTCCGGAATCCGGCAAAAACTGGAAAGTTTGTTAAAAGTTAAAGCTTTAGTTTCGACTATGACAGGTTTCAAGTTGAACTCTTGTATACTTGTAGATATATATGTATAGATGTGGATTTTGGTGTAATAGCAACAAATAAGACCATGCGGCGTACTATTATGAAAAGTTGGAAGCTGGACGGTTATATCATATGATCGATGCTATACGGTTCTTAATGAAGTTTTGACTAAGGGGGTATTAGGCTGCTATGATTTGGTTTATTGCACTTGTTATTACCTTGCTAACTGAAAAGAGGTTTAAAGGGCCGGACTGGCTGGCAAGACATACAATATTCAAACTGAAACCGTCCTGGAGATAGTGAAATGTTTTGGTTCCGGCGCTATTTGTATAAATAGTGAAAAACAGTTTACTTTCGCACTCCATATTTATAGATATTCCTTGAGCCCAAGCTGACTTTGAAACATATACTGAGATAATGCATAAAACGGGTACATCAGTTACAATGCTTTAGCAGCAATATTTCCGCCCTTCTCGGCAAGGGTCGTCGTCAGGCTTGCCAAGAAGGGCCGAAATATCGGTGCTAAAGAATTGTAGCTGACGTACCTGTTTTCTGCATTATCTGAATATATACTCCGCGTTTGAGCGCTTGCGCACTTGTTTATAATTACATGCTATAGTCTAGTCGCGTGTTTGACGAATCTCTGCAACCACAAATAGAGAAAACCAAAGACAATTGACAAAGACGGATATTTATGCATCAGTTTCACTTTCTCAGTTATTTCTTTTGTTTGGATACCATCTTAATTTGCGCTCATGGTCAAGTTCAGTATTTTCGGTAGATTATCTTCTGTTATAAATGATTATGAATGACTTGTGAGCTGAAATTGAATGCTACTTTCACACATGGCGTGTCTGGAGTGGTAGATACTATTATGGGACAAGTTTCTGGTGACGGTATCATAGCATTGTGACAAGAGATGGTAAAATAGTGAAAGGTAAAGGAATAATGGAAGCATCCTTTTTTTTTTAGTTGTAGGCTTACCTGAGCCCTTCGTTCCTCCAGATCCATGATTGGCGCATAGGGCGTCGACAAAGCATCTCCATTAGTGTAGACTACATATCATTCGTGTAGGATACGTACACTTTTTTCGTAAACAATGTTGCTATATTGTACGTATAGGTGACGTACGTATGAACAAGTGAAAGAGAAAGGGATAATTGAAGCATCCTTGTTTTTTAGTTGTAGGCTTACCTTAGACCTTCTTTCTCCAGAGCCATCGTCGGCGCACAAGGCGTCGACAGTGCCTCCATTCGTCCCTCATTCGTATAGGCTACGTACCATTCATGTACGCTACATACACTATTTTCGTAAACAATGTAGCTATGTTGTTCGTATAGGCTGAAATAAGTATGAAAAAGTGAAAGATGAATGAATAATGGAGGCATCTTTTGATTTTAGTTGTAGGCTTACCTTAGACCTTGGTTCCTCCAGAACCGCCGGCAGTGGGGGGGGGGGGGTAAGAATGTGATAGTATTCTAGTCCGGAGAAAGGGGCGTGATTCAGTAGTTGTGTGTTGTTCAGAGGCTTGTTTTCGCTTGTAAGATAGCTCAGAAATATTATTTCTTTTGGGGTTTTATGGAAATTGTCCTTCGGCCAAGTACCATATAGCGATTGCAATTTCTGTCCGTCCGTCGGTCTGTCGTTCGGTCGGTCCGGGTTTTGCTAGTTTGGGCCCTTCCACATAAGTTAGGACGATGAAACTTGGCAGGCATATCAGGGACCCCAAATGATTAAGTTGGAAATGTTCATTTCCCCGATCCGAGCATCGTTGGGGGAGTGGAGGGAGGGGGAATCCGGAATCTTGAGGTATCTATAACTTTTGAACGGGTGATTAGATAGCAATGAAATTTGATATTTGGAGAGATCTCGTGCCTCAAACAACCCTCTTCAAATCCGGACCGGAGCCGGTGACTTTGGGGGGAGCTGGAGGGGGGGGGAGCCTTAAATCTTGGGAAACGCTTAGAGTGGAGGGATCGGGACGAAACTTGGTGGGAAGAACAAGCAGAAGTCCTAGATACATCGTTGATACAACCGGACCGGATTTGGGCTCTGTGGAGGGAGGTTTTTGTGGGGTTTTTTTTGGGGGGGGAGTAGCGGAATTCGGTGATCTCGCGAGTTCGGTACTAGGACGATGAAATTTGGTAGGCATATCAGGGACCCCAATAGACTGCCTTGCGAATAGTCGTTTCCCGACCATTGAAGGGGAAGTGGAGGGATGGGGAATCCGGAAATTGGTAACATGGGTAACTTTGGAAGGGGTAATCGGACGTGCTTGAAACTTGACAAGTTTCAAGAACAAGTGCCTCAGATGTTCCTTTTCAATCCGGACCGGATACGATAACTGGGGGGTGGGGGCTGGAAGGAGGCACTGGAAATCTTCTGAAAGGCTCGGATTCGAGGGATTGGGACTTAACTTGGTGGGAAGAACAAGCTTAAACCCTAGATAGATTACTGACAAAACAGGACTGTGTCGTGTCTCAGTGCGGGGAGTTGGAGGGGGTTTACTGGAATTCTGGTGATCTCGAGTTAGGGTACTTCCAGGTGTGCTAGGACCATGGAACTTGGAAGGCATTTTATGAATTCTACCATATTGACTTGAAAATAGTCCCTTCCCCGATCCAATCATCGTGGGGGAGTAGAGGGGGGGGGGAATCCGGAATCTAGTGACATTCACAACTCTAGAACGGATGATCGGACGTGCATGAAACTTGGTAAGTATTAAGAACAAGCGTCTCGATGTTCAGTTTCAAGCCTGGGCCGGATGTAATCACTGGAGGGGGGGGGGGGGAGCCGAAGGGGGCATCGGAAATCTCGTGAAACGCTTAAAGTTAAGGGATCGGAGTTGGACTTGGCTGGAAGAACAAGCGTAAACCCTACATACATTCCTGACAAAACAGGACCGGATCGTGTCACGGTGGGGGAAGTTGGATTCCGGTGATCTTGAGCTAGGGTGCTTCCATGTGCTACGACCATGAAACTTGGCAGGCATATTAGGGACTCTAACATATTGACTCGGAAATAGTCCCTTCCCCGATCCGACCATCGTGGGGGAGTAGAGGGGTGGGGAATTCGGAATGTGGTGACATTCATAACTTAGGAACGGGTGATCGAACGTGCACGAAACTTGACAAGTGTCAAGAATGAGCGTCTCAGATGTTCAGTTTCAACTCCGGAGTGGGTCTGATCACTGGGGCGGGGGCGGGAGCTGGAGGGGGACAAACTGACAAACATGCTAATTGTTCCGACAAGTGCCATAAAAGCTTTCAGCTCTTGTTGTTTGAATTTAAAAGAATAATTTCAATCAACACTTCACAATCAGTCATTCAGCTTTATTTAATCGTAAAAATTGTGTAGTTTCGGGACTGATATTTATCTTTTCTCGTTTAGGGGCTTTATGAGCGATGGTCTTGCGGCCATGCTTGCTACTGACGTGTCAACTCCTTATCTTCTTTCGATCGGCCGTAGCACAAGGTAAGTCTCACTAGACTAAATATGGTTATGAGCAATTCGGGATTTTCCGATTGATTTCTTCTATTTGAATAAGTATAATTGGAACCGCGGCTCCGAATTGGCGCCTCTTCGCAAGCGCTGATGTTAATATGAGCGTATTCCACCCTACTTAGGTCACCAGTTCTGGCTTTTGCCGTCAAGGCTGGAACGATTTTTCTGTTTTCTAGCAGAATATTGTGCCACGGGCGAATCCGACCAATCACGAGATGCGTAGTTACCAAGCTTACTACGCTCCCGAGCATGGTAAGCAAATAGTTACTATTAGCAAGCTATTAGTACTGTTTCGAGAAGGTTGGAACAGTCAGCGTAGTAACTTTTCACGAGGTTGGAAAAAAAATAGTAACTAATAGTTACTATTGTTAGAAGGGTGGAACACGCTCTATATTATTGTTTACTTTTAATTATTACTACTTGCTTGCCATAGTTTCCTTTTATTTAGCTATTGTTTTCACCAATCCTCATCCAGGGTGAACTTAACACATCCTTAAAGGACCCCTCGTACTATCTACTCTTCAACTTACAGTATTTTAAAATATTTGAGCACTTTAAAACTGAGCTGTGCTTTCAACATATAACCCACGGTTTTGGCTGTTTGAAACCTTTTCCGAGATCCGTTGACTTATAGCGTAAACAGGGAAACAATTTACATAAGCGGTTTTTCTGATGGAAAAACTTCTCGCAGACAACCGTCAACAGCGTGATGCACATTGAAGGTAGCAAAAACCAGCAAGCGAGAAAATAAGCGTGGTTTTGTTAGAGGGGTTAGAATGTACCGTACGAAATTGGGGTCTCCGGGTTTAGAAATAAATGGAGTGATTATAGAAGTAGGTTGCGTTAGTATTATAGAGGAGACAGGTCCTTTAAGTTTTCAGTCTTCTTTTGGTAATAAGCTTTACTCGTCAACTCGGGGTAGCATTTTCTTTCGTACTTTTATCCGACAAGAGCTGAATCAGAAATTGGCGAATTCGGTTACCTTAGGCCTATATGACCGCAAAGATATCCCCGCGCCGAAAACGAGGCCTTCGGGAATCAGCCCCGAAACTGTCTAAGTCATTATAATAATGCTTGTTTATTGAGCCAAAAGGCCATGCAATATTTAATCCACGTTACACTTCACAAGTAAACTATCACACCTCTAGAAATACTATGCTACGTAAACTAAGCTAAACTTTCATTCCTGAGACTAAATCCTTTAGTCACATATTTACAAACATCTACGATACATTTGGGGTTCGTAGATTTCAGGATACGGGGAAATGATACCAATCCACCCCCCGCAAATGTTACTCTAAAATGCGAAAGCTCTTGTCACTCTGACAGGAAGTGGTTCAAATCCTCCTTCTGCAACTTGCAAAGGGGGCAAAGGTAAGTCTCTCCCGTGCCAGCTTTCCTCCTATCGAAAAGTTTATTTTTACTGAGGATCGGCAGACTGTTAGATCGAAGCTCGAACCAAGTTTTTAATGTAGCAGGATTTGGTCTTTGACAGGAATCGAACCAAAACAGGAAACAGGATCGGGATACAGTACTTCTTGGTTGTTGTTTTCAACCATGATACAAGTCGCTTTTCTACCCTCCAACTCTTTTCGTTAGCAAGGATTAAAAAACAGCATTATTGTTTTGTTTTTAGAAATTCAGTGACGGACACCTAACCTAACGATTTTAAAAGAAAACAGTATCAACGCTGTGTTGGGTATAGCCCACAAACACTGCCGTCTTTACCCTTAGGCCGGTTAGGCCTGTGCTGGGGGGCCAGGGAAACGAGAGGCCAAGCGGCCGGTGTAAATTGCTGAGAAACCAGGCTACGGTCCAGGATCCAGGTCTGACCAACTACGTGTCACCGTCATTTACGTTACCAAAACCATGGTCAAATTTAACCAGTGTGGCTCGACACAGAATCCTGTGTGCTAATGTGCTGGCGCGTTTACAATTTTGATTCATGAAAAGGGGCCAAAACCCATGGATGACCTAGGGTCCACCAACAAGAAAAGACGTCACTGCCCACAATACAACAACTTGCCCTATTTCAACCAAATAGGAGGAGATAGTCGCATGCTCGGGCCTAAAGAGGGTTCTGTCACTCAAGGATTCTACTCTGGAGCGAAAGACACGGACTTCAGTAAAGTTGTCAGTCCTACTGGTCACTTGTTAGCCAACGTGGACATTGAAACGCCGTTCCATCTGAAGTATTGAACATTTTTACCGCCTTCTCCGTCGACTGTGCTATTGCCTCGAGCCACCGAATGAATGAAATAATTGTATATATTTAGTAAAGAATAGTCCTGTGTTAGTGTAATTTTAACATGTTATGTATAATATCACGAATTAAAGAAATTGATTGATTCATTGATACCGTCTACGCTTTCAGTAATTCCTTGGACTTATATTATTAGACTATTTGAAATGATGAATATTTTAATTCTTTCTTCTTCAGAGTCATCGAGCTGCGAGAGCTGCAGCCTCACCGTTGTTTGCTGGGCGCAAGGTGGCGTTAGTGCGGAAGGATGTGGAGGACCATCTTGGCTTTACTCCTGTTGTCTTCCTAGCGTGAAGCGCATTGGTCCATTCCGACAGCCATTCCGATTTTTCGAAAGCAGCTCGGAAGAAGAAAGCGACGAGGAAGAAGCTTTCGAAAACAATGAGATAGGTAGGTTTAGTACTGCATAATTTACTCCTTAAAGGACCTCTCGCACTATTTACTATTCAACTTACATTATTTTAAAATATTTGAATACCCTAATACTAGGCTGTGCTTTGAACAAAGAACCCACGGTTTTGGCTGTTTTAAGCCTTTTCCGAGACCTGTTGACTTGCAGCGAAAACATGGAGAAAAATTACATAACCGGTTTTTCTGATGGAAAAAACTTCTCGCAGGCAACCGTCGATAGCGTGATACTCATCGAAGGTAGCAAAACACGGCAAGTGAGAAAATCAGCGTGTTTTTTTTTAGAGCGGTTAGAATGTAACGTACGGAATTGGGCTCTCTGGGTTTAGAAATATATGGAGTGATTATGGAAGAAGGTTGGTTGCGTTAGTATTATAGGTAAGACAGGTCCTTTAAAGCCTCAGATTTAAATGAAAATACCGTGAAAAGCCCGGTGGAATTATCAGCAAGGGATTCCAATTTTTGTTCAATAAATAGACTAACTTGCTTAGTAGGTCCGATTAAGGTTATGGCTTTGAAAATTCAGTTTGAACCTCAGCCAATGAGTTGTGTCTTTGTAGGGTCCTCATTCTTGTTCACCCGAGCGCATCAGCAATTTTTGAAAAATATGCCAAATCGACCTGCGGCTTTTCGAACTCCGGTTAATTCACCGCAAGGTAAGAAACTAAAGCTGTTGTAAAATTGTTGCTTTTTGCTTCTTCATAAATCATTTTGCTGTGCTTCGCTTCGCTACTAAATTTTCGCAAAATTGTATTCCTTCCATCAAGAAGATAAGTTTTTCAACGGTATATTCGAGTCCCACGCATTTCACGGAAACAGAAGTGTATGCCACCCCCCCCCCAGACAAAAGCTAAAAAATGAAAAGCTTTAGAAAATTTATACAGCTCTTTTTGTGCTCCATCCATTTTATTTCGGCCTGGTGTCGCACATGTTCTACGGAAGAAGGGATTGCAGAAGATGAGAAGACGCTATTTTAAGTATGCGAAGCACCTGCTTTATTTGCCAGAAGTTATACCACAGCCACATGCTAACGGAGCGTTTCCAAGTTATAGACACAAGCGTCACGATTTTTAAATTTCGTCGGCTCTGCCAAAAATCATGGAAAAAAGGGCCCGCCAGCACATGACGGTCTACAATCTTTTCTGGCCGATTACTGAAAAATTGTATATTGTATTTGTTGTGTTTTATTTAATTCTTTTATTTTACTTTACATACGCCACTTTTTAATTGGCGGGTCAGAAATAAATTAATTACTTACTTAATTAGTAACAAGTTCAAACACTTCAAGTTCAAACACGCGCTTTTGTCTTTTTTTATAGTAATTTCACGTAGACTACCTGAAATAAAAAATATAATCCAGATAGAATCTCCGTAGGCAGAAGATAAGGCTCTTGCCTGGCTCTGAACTGTAAGAGAAAATTCTTGCTCATTGTCTTATCTGAATTTAAATATATATATAAAAATAATAATTTTAAATTTTATATATATATAAATATTTATATAAAAAATATAATACAGATAAAATCTCCGTAGGTAGAATATCAGGCTCTTGCCAGGCTCTGCCCTGTAAGAGAAGATTCTCACTCATTGTCTTATCTGAATTTAAATAAAATATAAAATAAAAATTTTAAATTGTATATATATATAAATATTTATAAAAAATATAATCCAGATAAAATCTCCGTAGGTAAAAGATCAGGCTCTGCCCTGTGTCGGAAAATTCTGATTCCGCTAAATATAAGTTTCCCGCCAAATTTCTGACGATGAAATCGAATGTCACCTCTAGAATAGGTGTGGACTAAGCTTTAGCCGATTATCTACGGGTCGTGACGTCACACGAAAAGTATATTTCCATTTATCAATGGATCTGATTATCTCTAGAAAGGTTTATAAGTGTAAACGCGTCCGGCGTCTCACTGGCCGCTCGGCTCTGTATATCTAAATACAATACATATTCTGCAACATTAATTTTATCGAATTTCCCCATTTCTTTCACGACGTCACGAAAACGTCACGGGCCATAGATAATCGGCTAAAGTTTAGTCAATAACTTAGAATAGTTGTCAAATTTGAGTCATTGTGCGAGCCACATAAACGTTGTTGGTTTACACAAGCACTACAGAACAATATTCTGATTCTGTACAATTTCGTCACAGCTGGACAGAAAGTCGGGATTCGTGGTAATGCCGAACCCCAATCATGATACCGAATAATTTTGGACCGATAGCCTATTCGGGATTCTGCATAACTACCGAATTCCCTGAATTTTACCCAAAATTTAACCGAATCTATAAAAGTTGGGGGGGGGGGGGGGGGGGTGCTACACCTTCTCACCCTCCTTACGACGCCCCTGCTTGTGGGCCACGTAGCTTACCCAGAGCTGGCCACAGCCTCTTTGTGGGATCACAGAAAACGCCTTGGGTTTCTTGACTAAGCAGCCAGAGCAGCCTTTTTGGCAAGTCATTATATAGCCTAATCCGCAGTGAAATATGTATTTGCAACCTATAAGCCTGTACGTACTTTAAATGGAGATTTGTTTGCGCCCTGACGCGCTCGAACAAACGGAAGCGCTGCCACGGCTTCTTTGTTTGTTATCGTCGGGCCTTTTGGTTGAAAATTTGTTTTTTTTCGTTTTTGGTTGGGCTTCCCAGACCGGATAACTCAAACTCCTGTCTTTCCTTCTTCCTTTATTTTTTTCGAAATTTTTGTTGTTGTTTATGTTTTGTTTTGAGGTTAATAAGTGCCTTACAGGTTTGCCTCTGGGCATTGAAGATTTTTTTTTTTTTAGAAACCCTTGAGATCAATCCTTGCCAGTGAAAAACCTCGAGATATTCTGCCTAATATAGCACCGGCGACAGGACGAACGCGGCACCAGAATCTCCTGGTGCCAGTTAGATGTCGCACTAACCGGTATTCGAACTCCTTTGTACCATACTTTACTGAGAAAATTAAGAAAAAACGAACGAAAAGAAAAAATGAATGATTTATTTTCTTTTATGTAATAATTGTATGTATTCAAGTATTTTAACACATGAAATGTAATGGTCGATGTCAGAGGCGTTACTAGCCAAAATGTGTGGGGGGGGGGGGCAAGGAATTTACCGACTGGCTGGTAATTCTTACCGACTGTTTTTGCAGAAAAATGACAATTTCGACAAAAATTGACTGATTTTCAGAAAACAACGACTGTTTTGACGAAAAATCGACTGTTGGAGAAAATTCGATTGTTTCCGTGAAAAAAATCAATTATTTTGACGAAAAATCGCGGCGCTTCGCGCCAACTCGGTTATTTCTTTTACCGACTGGACGACAACATGGGGGGGAGGCGTCCCCCCTCCGGTCGTGACGTCCCTGGTCGACGTATTTACGGCGCTACGAGTTAGATCAATAAAAATATCTATCTATCTCACCCTTCATTCTCTTTTCTTCACGGATTCAATGTCAGGCGAATGTTGTCTGTCCACTTGGGGTGGAACCTCATACCGCGCTATAAAGAAGCGCTATAAATTTGAGTGAAAGTTTGGACTGTTGGCTCTCTCTGGCTAGCATGTCTAGTTCATTTCGATTTCCTTTGGCTTGATTTTTACTTCGCGCTAATAATTGTTATGGGATTGATATGATGAACTTTGGCAAAGCCCTTCGGAAACAGTAATACCTGGTTCACACTGCTGCGACTTCGTGCAAAATACTCTATATATGACCATGACCAAGTCCAAAACACGCCAGTGATTCTCAGGAAGAAGGAGTAAACGTGTCCGAAACGACTCAAATCCTGAGTCAGTGCAGCTTTGACACCGTTTCTTCGTTTCTTCCGCAGCTACCCGGAGATTCTGCATCGGCAGGGTGAGATAGTCATTAACTCGTCATGCGACGAGACAGAATTGGGGGCAGAATTGAAGGGGATGGTGAGTTTTAGGGCGGACGCTCTTCCGGTGGGGATGCGGAGAAATTATATTGGTAGAGATAGGAAAGGTACTGGTCCTTATTTTTGTCAAATGTGTGATATTGAAGGAGAGGATGCGGAATATTTGATATGTTATTACGAGGAATTAAAAGAATTAAGAAAGGAAGTGTTTGGTCGGGAGGCTTGGGAGGAAAGGGATTTGGTTTCAACTATGGGGAGGGAAGTAAGTGTTTTGGTGAGATCCGAAGGCTAGGTAGATCCCTGAAGCTAGTTATGGCCCACCGTGAACTATTTTTGATTTTTTGGTTTGTTGTTGGAGTGTATGATATTTTGTTTTTGTTATTGTGTTATGTTTCCCGCCATGGCCCGTGGGCTTTTTTGGGAATAAATTCATTCATTCATACGACACAAATCGTGCGACAGGCAACGCAGAACTTGTCGCATTGAACTTGTCGCATTGTTTTGTCGCATTGTCGGATGCGTTGAAAAATTTGCCTAGTTAATTTTCAAGATTAAAAGTTCTTCTACCTTATTCTGATTGTAATCCCAGGATGGCTGAATGCAAAATATCTTCTGAATAAACTTGCATTAACCTATTTTGATCAAGATGAATTATAGGTGTTGAATGAAAATTCAACACCTTCAATAGGTGTTGAATGAGAATTTTCTCGTTGGGGTTGATACTAAGTGGTATTCAAAAGGGTAATCTCCATGCATCTTCACAGATCATTTCCCAAATGGTTCCTTTTTGGGATCCCAAAACGTAAGTGGAGATGATATCCATATGAGATGATATGAGATGATATCGCAAAAGTTGTCCGTCTGTCTGTCCGTCTGCCCGCACGATAACTCTCGAGGGGATTGATATGTTTTGATAAAACTTGGTGGGAGGATCCTTTGGGTCAAAGAACAGGTCAAGTTTGAAGATCGGCTCTGTAGCCCTACATTTGAGGATGGGGGAGGGGTTTCAAATTAGCGGGCAACAACAATATTTTTTGAAACCTATTGAGATAGTTGATTAAAGGGTAAGGAGACATGCTGAACTGAATGTGAAATTTATTTTCTCGCTCACCCTCAAATGGCTCACCCGGAATCCGGCGAAAACCGGAAAATTTGTTAAAAGTAGAAGTTCAATATGAAGTTGATTAGACGCTCGATTTAGAGGCAGGGAGACGTGCTGATTCCGAATATATTTTTTTTTCTCGCCGGACAATTAGTTCGGCCGGAATCCGGCCAAAACTGGAGAATTTGTTAAAAGTAAAAGTTTTATTTAAATTTGATAACTTCGATTTGCGGGTAAGAAGACATGCTAATTTGCATCATTTTTTCACCGGACGTGTAGATCACTCGGAATCCGGCGGAAACCGGAAATTTTTTAAAAAGTAAAAGTTTAATCTGAAGTTGATTAGAGGTGGATGTAGGGGTAAGGAGACATGCTGAATTCGTTTTTGAGCTTTAGTTTTTCGTCAGACAATTAGTTTGTCCGGAATCCGGCCGAAACCGGAAGTTGGGCAGAAGTAAGGAAAGAAGGAGAAACGACTTGGGCTATAGTCGGACAAGGTGGTATCCTGTCTCCTTATATATTTAATGTTAGTCTAGCAGAGTGTCTCCGGTCAATCCGAATATCACTGATTTCAGCTCTCCGAGATGTTTCTTACCTAGCTTATGCTGACGACATAATTCTACTGAGTAAATCCAAAGCTGCGTTGGTTGAGAATTTTAACCGTCTTGCCATTTCTTTGTCAGCAAAGGGCCTTTCCGTTAGTGCTGATAAATGCCAGTTTTTTGTTGTTAATAGTACCGTAGATGGAAGTGATTGTCTTGACTGTGGTAATGGGATTAGGTTCTCAGCATGTGATATAGTGACATATTTAGGGATCCCATATGCATCGTCTGCCAAGGTTTCTCAAACTATAATTGTTAATCATATCCAAGACAGAATTCGTAAGGCATTTGGCCTCCTAATTCGTTTTCGTGGGCGATACAGAAAGGATATTCTTGGGTCCTTATTTACTGCCGTGGCTTTACCTCACGTACTTTTTGCTGCAACAATTACAGAAAATTTTCGAATTAGCGACATTTCTGCGATAAAAATATCATATTTTAAATTTTGTAAATTTCTACTTGGGTTCCCAATTTCTTTTAGTAATTCGCAGTTAGTTTCAGATTTTAAAATAAAGGACCCGGTTTTAATCTTGAAGAAAAAGATGACAAATTTTTACAAAAAAGCAGCGGAAGCCCTCCTAAGCCACAACCTGTACCCATTTTTTAAGAAGTGATTAGTGCGATACGTAAGTAATTATAAATTAGTTGTTGAAGTGTATTTTGTATATTATTTCACAGTATTTTATTGAAAGGAGTTTAGTTGATTTAGGAATGATTTTGTTTTACAATTTATAAGTTGTACTCCTCAATATTGAGGGAAATAAATGAATAAATAAATAAATAAAAAAATTTAGGGTAAACCATAAGCTGAATCCATAAACCTGTTGAAATTCGGCTGGCGTATCCGGTTTCGATTGCCAAATACGAACTTGGTCTTCTCCCATTAATACCATTTTCCTTAACCTGGTTGTAAATTTTAAAAGTAGAAATGTTTAAGAAGTCTGTTGAAGACCGAGTAAATAATAAAATTTTGAGATCCCATCTAAACCTTTGGTAGTGTTCCTTTTGCAGAATAAGCTCGACGGGAAATTTCGTTTTCCTGCTGAGAGTGCGTGGTGGTGGGAAGGTTCATGCGATTCTTTCGTACGTCTGAACATCAAAGACAAAATCTTGTCGCATACGACGCAGCCATGTGAACCAGTGGTAAAGCCGCAGGCTTATTTCGTGGCTGCCTATCCCAAATCATTTGCTCATGTTATAGCTATCAGGACCAGAAGATGGCGATAGCCTAAGTGTGCAACGTATCCCGTATGAACGAATCCAGGTGGCCAAACACTATCCTAAACTGGCAGTCGCACTAATAATGAATTAATGCAACAGAAAAGGCTTTCGCCTGTAAATTCATTCATTCATTTATTCATGCTACACAACCTCAGAACATAAATATAAGGCAAGAAACAAGACCCCCCTGAAGCTACCTTGTTGGGGATCCACTACCTATACACTAGCCTACATTGAAATTATTGACATTACATGCATAGATAAATTACACATACAGAAAAATATTAACGGCAAAAAAAGGAAGAAAAATGCACTGAAATAACTGTGGGAAGTAAGAGTAATGTTACTGAGCTGAGTTAAAAATCTTATATATAATACTCTTGTAATTATTGATCGATTCAGCGTTGACCACATTTTCGGTAACTATTTCAAGGACCAAAAATTATGTTACCAAACGCCACTTATGCCCCGTGATGACGGTTAATGCTGAATATTATTTCAAAGTTTTCATCACTCCTTTTGATTAATTTGAATGTCTCCACGAAGCTCCCTCTAAACAAGACCAAAGGTTTCGATGGGATCCCAAAATTTAATATTAGATCCAGACAATTGCGTCTTGTAGATATCCGGTCTTCGCTAACTCCTTGATCATTTGTACTGTTAAAATTTAAAAACAGGTTAATGCCAATGGCTAGTCATCTGAGAAAACCAAGTTCAGATATGCATTCAGCATGTCCTCTATACGTTATATCTCACTTTGATGAAATTGATCAAAACTTCCTGCCTTACTTCTGCCAAATATCCGGTTTTCGGCCGGATTCCGGGTGGACTTCTTGTCCGACAAAAAACTAAAGCTCAAAACGAATTCAGCATATCTCCTTACCTTACCCCTGTACCAAACCTCTAATGATGTACAGCTAAAGTTTTACTTTAATAGATTTAATAGAACTTTTAACACATTCTCCGGTTTGGGCCGGATTCCCGGCAAACTATATGTCCGGGTAGAAAATAATTGTAATAATAAGACGTTCAATTAAGTTCCGGTTTCGACCGGAGCCCGGGTGAATTTCTTGTCCGGCAAAAAACTAAAGCTCGAAACGAATTCAGCGAATCTCCTACCCTATATTGAACCTCTAATCATCTACAGATAAAGTTTTACTTTTAATAGATTTTACGGTTTTGGCCGTAATCCGGACGAACTAATTGTCCGGCAAGAAAATAAGTTTCAGTTATGGATTCAGCGTGTCACCTTACCCCTAGATCGACTATCTCATTGGTGTATCCGGTGTGTCCGATCCAACAGTTTGTGTTAACCGTGTCGTCGAGAATTTTCTGGAAAAGGGTAAGGGAGGAGCGAACACGTGGCTAGCCATCCTCTGCAGTAGTTTTTTTAATGTACATAGTGTGTAAATACTTTTGATGATGTTCCGTAGTATGATTTTTCTTTTCTATTTCATTTTCATACTCCGTCCTAATTCCATGTGAATTTTCGGGTAATAAAATTACTTACTTACTTACAGTAGAGGTATGCTTATGTGAACGTTTGCTAACAGTGAACGATCGCCGAAGACAAAACTAAAACCCAAACCAGGCACTTTTTCCTATAAATTCTAGTAATAATCACTCACGCTTTTGTCACTTTTTGAACATTTTGCTAATTCACCATTCACCTATGAAAGTGACTCAGCTGACACCTCTGTTTTGTTTTTTATAACCTGAAAAGTTTGCCGGGAGGAACGCACCTTCCATGGAGAAAATGGCGGTCCGAACCGTCAGATGCCTTCAAAAGAGGAAGGACCTTTTTAATAAATTCAAAATCAAAGAAATTTAAATGAATTTCTGCTTCAAGTTTGTGCCAGGATAACCCTGAAATAGTTGGCTGTTAGCTGATATCAAGTTTGTTATTTTTCTTTTCCATTTTACTTTTTTACATGCAAGTCAGAAAGCCAAGGTAGTGGAAAAGTTAAAAAAGTGTTCAAATAAGCATACCTCTACTGTACTTACTTATTGAAACATTTGTTTGTCCCATATGGGGCTTCAGGGCTCATCTACGAATTGACCTGTACTTTGACCCAATGGACCCTCATACCAAGTTGGAAGAAAATACCAAGTTTGACGAAAATATCTCTACCCCTTGGAGAGTTATCGTGCTGACAGACGGACAGACAGACAGACGGACAACTTTTACGAAGTCATAGGTATCCGTCCACTTACGTTTTGGCATCACAAAAATAGACATAAAAACAGACTCGAGAACACAGCAGGAGCTCTGTTCTGGAGTCGATCACTTCTTTGTATAGTAACATGACCGAAAATACATGTGTATTATCAGCCTGCTCACCAATAATTATGTTTTTTATTTTCAACTACGTCTTCCCCAGGGGTTGTTTTTATCTTCTGTTAAAAATAGTCATCGACGCCTATGTACCGCTTTCAGACGCGAAGAGTAATGACTAAGCTGTTGGTCGGTTAAAGTGCGAACACACGATCAGGGTTGGGCGCTCTTGGTCTGGAATTCCTGACCGGACTTTCGCCACCATCATGGAAGTGATGATGGTGCAGAAAATCCGGACAGGAATTCCAGTCCGGGAGTTCCCGTTCCTGATCGTGTGTTCGCACTATTAGGGTCTACAAGTGTTTAATAATCGTACCCTCTTCCTTGCAGTGGCTAGCTTGGTTCAGCGTCAACCCGGTCGCTACCCAACCCTTCAGTCGAGTGGATCTCAGCCTTACCCAACGCAGCTACAACCAGCTAGAAGGAACTTCCAGCGTGCAAGCCCGAAACAGGGGACCATACAGTACCATCCGAACCAGGCCACTATGCTTACAATGAGTGGAAACTATGTGCCTGCCCAGTGCGGTGTTCAGCCGATGAAGAACGGGCTGCAAAAACGAATTATCGGTAAGCTCCTCGGATATGCTCAGCTAATAATTTTGTTACCCGTTTGTACTTGGTATAAAAACAAGAGCTACAAGCACATATAGTACTTGCAAAGCTGGGACAGAAGATGACTGTGGGAATTTCTGAAGTCCGGGGTTTATTGTAATCCTTTGTAAGCAGAACTTGGGGACCGTGAAATTAGTTGAAACTTTTTGCGAAGATTATGCACACTTTAAGGGGCATAAATGATTTTTCTTTTGCGTATAAAATGCGCACTACAAAGCAGCTAGAAATTCATTTGTAAGCAAAACTCGCTAGGCAAAAATTATTTGGACACTTTGGGGATCATGAAATGGATCGTTTGCTAAAGGTTTTATTTATTTTTTTTACTTTGGTGTTACGATAACTACTTTAAATGAATAATTTTCGATCATTTTCGGTCTTGTAGGTTTTCTGTCTTCGCCGGGTCCAGTAAACATGTTGTTTGTCCCAAGGTCAGATTGCCCAAACTGTGGTCAGACTACGACAGCGATACCATTGTTAGTCGAAAACCCATACATTATTTTGTTTCAACAAGTTCGTTCATTCCGAATTTTCGGCATGTATCCGACCTACCCGATAGTAAAAAAACATATATTTACCAAGTAGTAAAAAGAACAAAGTCATCTTTATATCGACAACAATAACGTGACTGTGAGATTTATTAGAAATATATAAAGTGTCAACGTGCTGTTAGTCCTCGGATAAATAGTTAGTCCTGGTAGTCCTAAACTGTTAGTCCTCGGAGCTAAACGACTGATCCTCTGAGAAAACTAAGAACAGGTATGGATTTAGCATTGGTTCTTGTCTTCAAATCAAAGCTCTATACGATTTCAAAGTAAACTGTCTGTGCTATCGAAATTCAAAAGTTCAGAATCGGTTACAGCGCGTTTTTGTGCTCCAGAAACGAACCTCTAACCGACTTCCGGCACAAATGTACTTCTACCAAATTTCCAGGAGAACTGATTATCGGCCAAGGAAAAGAAGTGCAAAGTAAATTCTGCGTACCACTATATCGACTTATTTTTTCCACTCCAGCCTTAACTTTTAATGTTACTTGTCCGACAAGAAAATAAAGCTAAAAAAAAAATCAGCATGTCTTCTTACCCGTGCATCGAACCTTTTAACTTCAGATCTCGTTTCAGATAAAGAAAAACTTACTTTTAAAAAAAATTTCGGTATTGGCCGCATTCGGGGCTAACTATTTGTCGGCCAAGAAAATAATTTTCGTATAGGATTCGGCATGTCTCTTTACTTCTTCGTGGACCCTCTAATCATCTTTTATACAACCTTTACTTTTACCAATTTTTTCGGTTTAGGCTGGGCTTCAAACCTTATATTTGGCCGAATTCCGGGCGAACTATTTATCCGGCGAGAAAATAATTTTCATATATGGATTCAGCCAGGGGCGTCCCGAAGGGGGGGGGTTGCTCCCCCCCCCCCTCCCCCAGAAGATCTGTGGGGGGAAGATCCTGTAAATTTTGACTGGTGCGGCGAAGTCGTGCCAGTTTGAATTTGTCAAATTCACCTGATCTTGATGATTTTTAGGAAATATATCTACCGAAATCTTGCTCAAGGAATCTACCGGAACTTGTCTCAGGGAATTTACTGGGAATTCACTAATTTACATTCACCTGAACTTGATGATTCTTAGGGAATCTACCAGATTATTGGTCTGGGAGCCTACCGGAATTTTGCTCAGGGAATTTACCGAAATCTTGCTCAATGAATCTACCGGAACTTTACTGTGGGAATCTATCTGAACTTGTCTCAGGGAATTTACTGGAGGCTGGATCAGGGAATCTGCCCTACTTTGCCCCACGGAGTCTACCAGAATTTGGCCCAGAGAATCCACGGGAATTTTGCTGTTTACCGAATAAGTATAGATTCACAGCTTACCGGGGAGAACCCGACACACAACTTATCAGAATTACTCGTCCAGACAGACAACAGAGCGTACCAGAACGTTCACCGGGTGATTCCGGTAATCTCCTAAATTTTTGTAGCTTTCAAGAATAGTAAATTTTAATAGAAGAATAGGTAAATTTTAATAGGTAAAATTTAAATCATTTCCAGCTACTAAATACTGTAGTTGGTACCGTTTACTCCAGTTTCTCCTTCCCAGTGATAAGCCGAGAGGAGTTCAAAAATCAACTAGCCTTGTTTCGATATGATTTCGAGAGTCGCCAGGAGAGCATCGAAACAAACAAAAAGTTTGAAAATATATTCATGCAGTGTGAATTGAATGATGTCTTACCACTAGTGTAGAAAACGTTCAAGCTGGATAAGACAATCCCTGTTAACCCAGCAAAAGGGGAAAACATGTTTAAAGTGCGAACACACGATGAGAATTTCCCGGCCGGATTTCCTGCACTTTCATCATCAAGTTGAAAAAATTTAAACTTTTCCATATGGAAGTGATGATGGTGCCGCAAATCCGGGCAGGAATTCCAGTCCGGGAGCTCCCGAGCCTGATCGTGTGTTCGCACTGTTAGCAAGATGAAGTTGGTTAAGACCACCTTCGTTCAACAATGGCTGACCAGCCTCTTGAAAATCTGTTACTAATCGCATATGAAACCGATCTAGTAGACGAGTCGGAGACTGAATGTTTTGTGGACAAATGGAAAACGCTTAGAAGGCGACATATAAATGTGCATCGTGGGTTGAAGGTCGAAGACTTTTTAGTTTTAAGTGAGAATCTAAAAGTTTAATAGAACAGTGCTGAGACCCAAGATTCTAGTTACATATCACGTATTCACTTAAATATTCCTGAATACACGATACAACTGCAAGAAAATGATTTTCACCATCTTGTTCAGCATGTCTTCTTACCCCTAAATCAAACATTTAATCAACTTCCAATCAAACTTTTACTTTTAACAAACTTTCCGGTTTTTACCGGATTCCGGACGAACTACTTGTCCGGCGACAAAATGATTCTTCTTACCCCATAATCGACTATCACATTAGCTGTTTAAAAATATTTTGTTTGTCCCTTAGTTTGAACCCCCTCCCCCATCCCCAAATATAGGGCTACAGAGTCCATCTACGAACTCGACCTTACCCTTGACCCAAGCAATCCTCACACCAAGTTTCATCAAAATATCTCATTCCCTCCGAGAGTTATCGTGCCTACAGACGGACGGACGGACAACTTTTGCGATGTCATAGGTATCCCTCAAGTTACATTTTGGGATCCCAAAAAGTGAAGTGAACTAGTATTGCGTGGCCGACGAGTCCTTCATGTTGTTGTGTGAACCACCTCATTTGGCATCGACTAAAAAGAGGCACGGCACCTCATGGCGCAGGAGGCAAGAGTAATAAAAAGAGACTATCAAGTAGTAGAAGTAGACAAGTAAGTGAGAGTCCTCAACTCCAGAGCCTAAAAGAAGGCACGTTGGAACGTTGTTCCTGCCCTTCAGTCTGAAGCCTGAAAGGGCCCTTTTAGTTTTCGTGTTATTTTAATCCGTGAGCATCCGACCCTGGACCTCAGGTCAAGGCATGAGCGGGGAGTTCAGGGAAAAATGAAGAGCTACGAGCTCATATGGCACTTGTTACGAGTAGACTGTACAAGAAAGTAGATGAGAATGTCACAAAATACACCCACCGCCCAAAAATGCGTTTCGGAAATAGAAGTAGGATATTTAGTTTCACTCAGTTCTGAGCAGTTCCGGCATCGTCTCTGATTATCTGTAGCAAATGCGCATGACTGTTCAAACTTCCAAGTTTCAGCTCAATAAATCCACTCGTTTGATCCCTACACTTGCCACACGATTTCCGGTACTCCCTCCATCACTCCTTATCGTGGCCGAATCTGGTTCGGACTCAAAAATGGATCATTTAAAGCATGTTCCTTTATATCATCTATCAAATTTCACTTGAATCTGATAATTTTTGAAAAATTCCGGTACCCCCCTCCACCACCGTCGTCGGATCCGGTTCGGACCCTAAAATATGTCGTCTAGGATTTCATTTAAAGTTTCAAGTCTAAGTTCAAGTTTCATTTAAATTGACGCACTCGTTTGAACCCAATGCAAGCCTCAAATTTCTCGGCGATCTCCCTCCAACTCTTTCCACTGTGGCCGAAGCGGACTTGGAAACATAAACGTCGTATATCTTAATCCCCACTTCCAGTCCATCAAGTTTTATAACGAATCTAGGCCGCATAAACTCGGCACTGTCGCATGTCTAGGTCATCGCTGTGCATGTCAAAAGTTCCCCCCCCCCAAACCATGGTCGCGTATAGTTCGAACGCATGTTTTACATGTCCAGGTCATCGATTCTTATCACCTCTTAAGTTTCACTCGAACCAGACCACTCGTTCGCAATTTGCAGGAGTCAATTTCCATATTTCCCTCCCTCGCTCCCCCAAAAATGCTCGAATCTAGGACGGAAGTTTCTGGGGGTATGTTGTGTCAGGTTCTTAATTAAAATAAGTCGGGTCATTAATATGCCTGCAAAGTTTCGTTGTCTTAGTACCTCTGGAACTATTCTAACTCGCGACTACCGGAATTCCAGGAAACCCCCTCCAGCCCCTCACCCCCCCCCCCCCCCCCCACAGAGCCCCGAAACGATCTGGCAACGTCAATTTCGTATATAGGCCTAATAATAATAATAATAATAATAATAATTTATTTCTTACCCACAAATTCCAGAGGAAAAACAAGTGAAGTACAATAAAGAAAAAGAAAGGAAACAGATACTAAAATAACTATACATACAAAACACATAGCACATAAACAGGGGGGTAATGGGGTGGTGTGGTAATGCTTGTTCTCTCGATTAAGTTCCGTCCCAATCCATCTGATTTAAGCGTATCTTGAGTTCCCCGCCCCCCCCCCCACCCCCAATCCTCCACACAGACCGGACACGGACTTGACACTGAACATCTTAGGCGATATCTGTTTCCACCTGACAAGTTTCATTCAAATCCGATCGACCGTTCAAAAGTTATGCGTTCCACTAGATTCCGGACTCCCCATCCCTCCGCTCCCCCCACGATGACCGGATCGGGGAAACGACTGTTCTCAAGTCAATCTGTTCGGATCCTGACATACCTGCCAAGTTTTATCGCCCTAGCACATCAGGAAGTATGCCGAATCGCTAGAACCCCCCTCCCCTAACTCCCACAGTGCCCGGATTCACTCCGGTTATGTCAATGACGTATCCAGGACCTGTGCTTGTTCTTCCCACCAAGTTTCCTCCCGATCTGTCCACTCTAGACGTTTCTCAAAATTTCCGGTTCCCTGCTCCAACTCCCCCCCAGCGTAATCGGATCCGGTCCAGATTTAAAGACACGAGGTCATCCTAAATATTAACTTTCGTCCAGATCCGATCACCCGTTCGAAAGTTAAAAATATTTCAATTTTTGGCATCCCCCTCCCTCCACCCCCACCCCCCCAGATGGGCGGATGGGGGAAGTGACTATTTTCTATATAATCTGGTCTGGTCCCTGACATGCCTGCCAATTTTCATCATCCTAACACATCAAGAAGCACCGAACTCGCGGGATCACTAGAAATTCCGATCCTCTCCCCCACAACTCCACCAAAGTGAGCGGATCCGTTCCGGTTATGCCAGTCATAGATCTAGGACTTGTGCTTGTTCTTTCGACCAAGTTTCATCCGGATCTCTCCACTCTCAGCGTTTTCTTATAAGATTTCCGGTTTCCCCCACCAACTCCCCCCAATGTCACCGGATCCGGTCTGGATTTAAGATAGAATCTCTAAGACACGAGGTACTTCCGTATATCAAGTTTCATTATGATCCGATCACCCGTTGGTAAGCTAAAAATATCTCATTTTTCCTAGTTTTTCCGGATTCCCCCTCCCTCCACTCCCCTCCAGATGGTCGGATCGGGGAAGCGACTATTTCTTATTTAATTTGGTCCGGTCCATGCTACGTCTGCCAAGTTTCATCGTCCTAGCTTATCTGGAAGTGCCCGAAACAGCAAAACCGGGACAGACCGACAGACCGACGGACGGACAGAAATTGCGATTGCTATATGGCTCTTGGCCGAAGGGCAAGTGCCATAAAAATGCGAAAGTGAAACCGACAATTCCCATCGATTCTGCTCTCGTAGACAACCAGGAAAATTGGATTGCTGATTACCTTCTATATGAGGAAATGAAAGTACAGATTTTTTCATCCGGCTTCTTTTGTCAAGCCTTCTACAGTGGATAGTAATTTTCTTAGCCATTTAAATTAAAATTAGTTTTTATTTTTAACCCGTCTAGTGGACAGACGGAGTATAACCAAACTAATTGGAATTCACTAAATCGAAACATCAATGAGCTCTGTGGATTATCACAGTTTAGCACATTCAGGTTGCGTTCAGCAGCTTAACGATCGTTAACAAATTGTTAACAGTTGTCAGCTTTTTGCGTTCCACGTTTCTGATTTCGAAATTTAAGCTCCGCCCACCTACAATTTCCATTCCGGAGCTTAACGATTGTTAACCATTTTGTAAAGATGGTCGGTGAGCATCGTTTCAAAATAGTTAACAATTGTAGAACTGGGAAAAGTTAATGATCGTTAAAGCTGTAGTGAATGAATGAATATTTTTATTTACCCACTTCTATAAAATAGAAATAGTGGAGTACATAAAGAAAAGAAAGAAACACAACTTAAAATTAGCATACAACTTTACACATCAAACAGATTACACTTCAAACAAACGGACAAGACCGTGATGTGGAGAAAATGCAGCGACCGACAGATTCCTATGCAGCTCGTCAAGCTTAACAGTTATATTAGTTACTGAAAATTTAGTTATCATTTTTCGATTTTTATACCAAATTGGCAAGTAGAGGAGGAATTTACAGTAGCGGAAGTATGCTATTCGAATAGCTGCTACATCCTTTTTCTTCAGCAGGGGATAGAGTCCCGAAAGGTAAAGGACCGAGTGGTCGCAGTAAGTGGCGTAGAGCTTAGCAAGAGCTCTGCGGTTATATTTTCCGCGGTTGGCAACGATTTTGGCATATCCAGACTGAATTTTGTTTTTAGTGTCAAGAACTGCTTGCTGTCGAAAATTTGACATTTTTTCTGTAATGGAAATACCGAGCCAACGGATTTTTGATACACAAGGGATAGAAAAATTAAAACAGTTTAGGAGTTTATTGTTAGAAGAAGACGAATTAAAAGGGAGAAATTCACATTTATCCACGTTTAGAGACAGACCGATTTGAGAGAAAGACAATGAAACTTTTGAAACCATCCGAGAAAGAGTGAGTTTAGATCTTGAAATTAGCAACAAATCGTCAGCATATGCAATGTAAGAAATATCAGAAAAACCCATGAAACAGGTTGAGGTTATATTTGACAGGATATGGGAAATGCAAATTTTGAAAATACTCGGAGAGAGTACACCCCCCTGCCGGACGCCCCGACGTACTGGAACAGTAGGGGGTGACCCAGAGCATTTAATTTTCAGATACGAATTTGTGTACCAAAACCGAAGTACGGATATAACAGACAGATTAACTCCCTTTGAATGCAGAGCAAAAAAGGCTTGACTATGAACAACAGAATCAAAAGCCTTAGACAGGTCAATCGCACAAATATATAGTTTATGCCCCTTTTTAGAAGCATCTTTGAGGATAGTAGCAAGAGCACGATGAGCGTGTTGGCAACTAATTCCTGGTTGGAAACCGAATTGATTTTCCCCGAAATTAATATTTGTAGTCAGATATGGCAAAAGAACGTACTCAAACACTTTACTGAGATTACAAGCAACAGTTATGGGACGGTACGAAGCAGTATCAAAAGGCGATTTACCTCGTTTTAAAACTGAAGTGACTGTGCCACAAAGGAAGCTGTCGGGTACCAAAGAATTACATATACACATTTGAAAAAGCAATTGTAAATGCTGGTGAAGAGCTGTACAATCCGACTGTAGGTGGTGCGATGCAATACCGTCAATATCAACGGAACAAGACTTGAGTTTTTTCAGAGAACTAGATATCGCACTCAGATTAACCGGTACAATGCGTGACTGGACTAGCCGTGTGGGCAGAACTCGATTAAGAAGTTTCTGGTAATGTGCATGCACCTGGAAATGAATTACAGAAAAAATATTCTTATAGTGAGAATGCCATTCAGATGGAGTTATAGCATTAGCGGATACATCATTATTATTGAGCTTACTCAAATTCACCAAACTATTCCAGTCTTTTTTAGAAGAAGGGAAATCCAAACCATTATAACGTACGGAGCGAAGACGTTTTTTATAGTCACGCTTGGTTTTTTGTTTCAGATCAAAAATCAACCCGGAACCCGGGCGGCCGCAATCGATCCACATATGTAACCACAGTTTAGCTTTATTTTTCACTTTTTTTAACTCAGGATCGAGCGACCACACGTATTTACGAGTATTAATTCGAACATGTTCTTGGGGAACAGAAGCAGATTCAGCCTGTTTCAAGCATGAAACAAGCTGACTATAATAAAGATTAAGATCATGTTTGGAATTCCCAAGTACATTTAATTGCAACAGGTGAAAAGGAACACGTACGTTTGCCAGGAGTGAAGTGAGGGTAAACACGAATAAGGGCAGGTTTGCCTTACTCCAATTGCTCTTTACATACCACTTCCTCTTAGGAGTATCACATGGTAGGTTATCACTATTGAACCTAGCTTTAAATGACAAGGGAAGATGATCAAGATCACTTGCATCACGGTCAACATGAACATCTGAGCAAGCTACGCGTGGAGAACTAATCACGTGATCCAAGTCGGACATGGATCCCGTGTGGTGAACATAAGTATAAGAAAGGCTTTTTCGCAAGATTTGATAATCCGGAAGGCAATCAAGAAATAGTTCACTGCGACTAGATGGTCTTTTGATATCACAGTTTATGTCTCCAACTAAAACAAAATTAAGACCAGCATTTGATATCCTTCCCATGAGAAACTTCAGGTTGTTGCAGACCTTTGCGTATTTATTTAGGGACAGAGTTGTTCGGTTATCACACGGTAGATATGCATTGACGATCACAATATCTGCAATACGCACCGCCAGAAAATTATCGTCAGAATGGAAAAGCACAGGGCTGATTGAGCGTGAACCCAGTGGTGAGTTTGCACTACGCTTTACTATACAGGCAAGGCCACCGGAGGGCCGGCCAAAAGTGGATTTGGCATTAACAAGGAATGTCACGTGAGCAGGACTACGGCACAGAAAGTTAGAGCTAATAGTAGTCAGTAGATGCTCCTGTAGACAGACCACATCGTAATCACGCATAAGTTCATCGATTACAGGATCTTTGTTTTTCGTGCCGTTAATGTTGTAGCACACAAGAGAGAGATCCGTAACATTCATTTCGGAGTTTTGCGAGCCAGGAACTGTTTAAGTATAGGACAGGTCATGCTGAATGACACGTGAGGTCCATCGCAATTTGCGCATTTCGCAGGGGCTCGACAGGGAGATTCTCTAGAAGATATGTGAGGCCCAGCACAGATCGCACACTTTTCATGAGGGCTCTGACAATTGTCTTGAAAGTGTTCAGGTGCGCGACATTTTGTGCAGCACTTTGGTATCTGTTTGAAGTCTAAGACACTGATTATTTCGTAACCAATCCTTAGACCCGACTTTTTATAATTTGCCATTGACCACGAGTCCGTAAATTCCAGCATCACACTTTTTGAGGTTCCGAGTCTTTTTGCTGCAGATATACCAGGGAGGGTCGCGATAGTCTCTATCTCAAAGTCTTCCGAGATTCCCTTGGCTATGCCCAAGAATTTTGGCCTAAGTACTTTGGCCGTGCACCCAGTTAGAAAGCTCGCCGCCGATGCGCAGAAATCACTTGCCACAGATTTCTCAATCTGGACAACCCACTTATCACGAGCTGCGCGAACACTTGATATCGACTCGTGGCCATCGATTCGATCTATCATCGATTTTCGCTTTAGTGGGTCATCAAGATTTGAAGGGATTTTGGACAAAATCACAGTTGAGTGCGGCTCAGGGCCACCTTCGGCCGGTTGAAGTTTCGGAAAATTCATGTCGTAAGTGTCCATCTTCGAAGAAACTACTTGAAGAAGTTCCTGAATTGCAGTTACCTTAGTTGCAAGCCTTGAATAAGCGACGGCGGGGACGCAAGGGACCTCTGTTGGCGACCGAATCACGTATGAGGGCACTGCGATATCCTCCTCATCGCATCTAATGAGGAGGTTGAGGATATCCTTGAGGTTGCTAGAAGCACTTTTCAAGCCAACACGTTTTGGCACTGGATCATTCGGAGCGACCGTGCTGTAGAGTTCATTTTTTGCAGCCAAAATGTAGCTACTTTCAAAGAAGTCAGATGCATGCTTCACTAACACGGTTTCCTCAACACCATCTTCCCAATTAGATTGCATAAAGTTCAAAACTGGCGAGTAAACCAAGTTCTCTCCAATATCACGCGATCTAGCCATGATCTTAGAGAAGACGCGCTAATCCACAAAACAGGTCTTGTCAGTTTGAATGACGGCAGGTAACTAGCTCCGCCCCGAAGTAAAGTTAACGATTGTTAACAATTGTTAAGTTTGGGGAACGCAACCTCAGTTGACACATTTCAGGATAGCCGCAGACGGGTCAGCTATAAACTTTTTCTTGAACTTCTTTTTCTTCTATAAACGTTTCTTGTCCAGGGGAGAATTGCCTTTTGAGCAAAGAAGTTAAGTATATTTACGGAATAAATAGACACGAAACAATTAACTACTACACTTACAAAATATGACCAGAAACAAATGATGGGCAGAAGAATTAGCAGGATAGGGAGAAAACTGATTGCCAGTGTTCCTCTCGGACCGACGCGACGGGAGGAGAGGAGGGAATAGACCAAACACATTATCTTTGCTTCAAATTTTTTTTGAAATGAGTATTTCTGCGGTCAGTTAATTTAGAAACGTCCAGTTTAATGAGAGCCTCTTCATATGAAATATTATGATCGCTGAGATTGATTCTCACTGCTCTCTTTAGGACATTTTCCAGGCGATCAGAGAGCTCTGCAGAAAGAGAAGAATGCCAAACCGGTGAAGCATATTCTAAATGAGGACGGATACAACTTTTAAAATAACAGAGGAGGCATTTAGTATCCAAACCGAAAGATTTAAAGGACCTCTCTTACCTATAGTACTAACGCAGCCTACTTTCATAATCACTCCACATATTTCTAAACCCTGAGACCCCAATTTCGTACGGTATATTCTAACCCGTCTATCAAACCACGCTGGTTTTCTCACTTGCCGTGTTTTGCTACCTTCGATGTGTATCCCGCTGTCGACGGTTGTCAATTAGAAGTTTTTCCATCAGAAAAACTGGTTATGTAAATTGTATCCCTGTCTTCGCTAGCCTTTTTCAACGGGTCTGAAAAAGGCTTAAAACAGCCAAAACCTTGCGTTATTTGTTAAAACCACAGCATAGTTTTAAAGTATTCAAATATTTGTACTGTAAGTTGAAGAGCAAATAGTGCGAGGGGTCCTTTAAAGCATTGTCCTAATAGGTGTAATAAGGTGAATAGCGCTATACGCGATGTCTACGTCTTAACACACACGCCTGTTCAAATACAACCCAAGAGGTTCTTATCAATGCGGCTTCCGGTGTTGCCAAGGTAATACAATTTTTCGAGCTCTAAAAATATCCGAAAAGGTTCTTGGTACTACTTGAAGTACACGAGTACAATACAACGCAAATTATACTGTAACAAAGCTATTAAAATAACGGATGGACAGCATTGATCCTCGAACTGACGAAGAGCCGTCGTAATAGAACAAAAACGTGTTTTTGTTAAGAAAAGTTGTTTCTTTAGCTTCCAACAAAGTAGAACTGTTGTGCTTTCCTTGGCAACCATGACGACGTTGCGCCTCTCCTCGACCCGCTGGCGAACCAACCAAGCGATCTGATTGGCCCTGCATAAGCCAGAATAGAACGCTAGTCTATTCTCCTTATTCACCTTATTACAGCGCGCTCCGATGAAAAGAGGAATCTGTAATAAGTCTTATACGCGGTAATACACCTTATTACACCAATTAGGACAATGCTTAAAGGACCCCTCTTGCTTATTCTGTCTTTTATAATATACCTAGCTCCCTTGTGGAAGTATAAGCTTCTGAAATCCCCACTTTTCTCCGTTGTTTCGTTTTGTGCCTACGAATTTTTAGCGATTCTTCGTCTGTGCCGAGTTTTGCCTGTCCCACAACGCAAAGTTTGCCGGGATCTTCAACGTCCGGCTGAACTCTTTTACATATATGGGTATGATAATCTTCTCTTTTTGACTTCTTTTATTTGCTCAGTCTTCTGACTTTTTAACCACGGCGTGTCCACTTTTCAAACATTTTGCGCCCAGCCGCCGCATCGGAGAGCAGGAAGGCTGGATAGAGTCGACAAGCTCTAACAAGAAAGTCGCTAATTTCAGGTGGAAAGTAATTGCTTTTACGAAAATCATTTTTTCTGGTCCGTTGCATATGGAAAAGATCATTTCCAGTAAGAGTTGTGCTTTAAGGGTAAAGAGGGATTTAATTAAGAAGCTGGTTTTACAGATGATACTGTAAAAATGAGAATTCCATTTCAGAACGCCATCGATTACTATCCCCAGCAATTTAACGGATTAAAATTACTGCAACTGTTACTGATTAGATACCTTTCAGGGGGATCTCAGGCTGTCTTCGGTGAATATCCATGGCAAGCACACATCCGGATTGCTGGATTTCAGTGCGGAGGGGTTCTTGTGAATCGACAATATATCGCCACGGCCGCCCATTGCGTTCATCGGTAAGTCGAACTTTCCCTGTAGCAAGGGTTACATTCCTGGGTATTGACTAAACTTTAGCCGATTACTTACGCCCCGTGACGTTTTCGTGACGTCATGAAAGAAAAAGGAAAATTATATTAAATTAATGTTGCAGAGTATGTAATGTAATATAATGTTTATTTTTCACCCATCGTACAGGAAAGAGAAAATGATGGAGTATAAAAAAGAAAGAAAGTAGAAAAACACAGAAAAAAGATCACACAACAAAGAAAAACAAAAGGCAAATCACAGAGGGAAAAATCACACTTATGAATCACAAAATGTCAAAAAACAATCCCTTGCCACTCATGGCCGCTCTTACTGTATTTTACTCGTTGACATAGCTCATCGAGCTTTTGAATCGGGTCGACGATACCGTATTTATTGGTCATGTAGGTATGGCGCGTCCAAGGAGGAAGACGAAGAAGGTATTTTGCGAATTTAAAGTAAATCCGTTTAATTTTTAGTCGGTCCGTCGCATTTAAAGTTTCAGAAAATGGAGCTATATATAAAATATGGGGTAGCGCAACACTATTATATAATTTTGCTAATAGAGTTCGGTTTAGATGAAACTGGGTTGAAACAGTTTGACCATAAGAACGACGAATAAGAACGACCATAAGAACGACGAAATATTTGTATCTATAGATATATGTAGAGCGGGGCGGCCAGCGAGGCGCCAGTCGCGTTTGCACTTATAAACCGTTGTAGGGACAATCAGTTCAGTCAGTAAATGGAAAATATAAGGCGTTTTTTAGCGGTTCAACTTTGAGCCAATGTTGACCAACAGTAACGACCAACAAAAACCTCTGTGGCCAACATTGTTGGTCAAAACGACCAACAACTGAAAGCGTTGTTGATCAAGTCTGTTGGTCAATTTGTGGAGTAATCAGCCCAGATTTTCAAACAGAGCGTTCTGGTGAAGGTTCACCTCTGTTGATCGACAGGGACGTTTTGGTGGTCAACAGTAGTATGTTGGTCAACGCTGTTGATAGACAGAAGAACCGCTAAAAAACGACAATAGACTTTTCATGTGACGTCACGACCCGTAGATAATCGGCTAAAGTTTAGCCTACACCCATTCCTGTTTGGCCTGTTTCGGCCGTATTTCACGGTTATGATTTCAACCCAACATGGGAGTATTTCCGTGGAACAGTTGTGTCCCATGCATTTCTGAATGTTTTTCACTGAAACGTCGTGTTGTCTAGTAAAAAAAATCGAACATCTGCTTGCCGCGAAATTTGAATTTCTTGCCAGATTTCGGCACTGTCATCAAAAAGAAGAAACAGTACAACAGATACTGTTCGACTATGCCCATCAAACTCCGTATAAAGTCAAAAGCTGGCAGTACTCTTTCGAATCCTCAGATTCCCAGCAAATCTGCAACAGATCGGCGACGCCGCTCCACCCCCTGTAGGAAAAGAAGCGGTGCTACACAAAGACATGGTAAAAATCGTACAATAATCAGAAGAAATGAAGAAAAGAAAAACGGAAAGCAAAAAATAAAAAATTGTCAAATTTGTGCTACGTTACGAGCCACAAAAACCTTGTTGGTCGCGGAATCAGACTTATGGACTACATAAACAATCGTGGAAACACACTTTTTAAGATTTATTCAAACAATGTTTACAACGGACACGTCAGCTATGATTCTTTATCAGCGATATTTCGGCTCTTCTTGGCAAGGGTCCTCGTCAGGCTGTCAATCCTCTGGTTCAACTTCGGGGAAGGAAACAAACCTGTAATCAGATTACAGTCTGTCATTGTGAAATCACCTATAGCGATTTTAAAAGGACAGCACTGTCAGAAGTTTCATAACAGATAACCCAAGGATGCGCAGTTTCAACAGGCAACACTTAAGATGTAATCTGTTGTGGTTTTGAAAACGTTATTCTTTAATCGTTATGCTAACAAGTAGTGCCAAGAAGAGCCGGCAATGCTTGCAATGCATATTATATAATGCATGACGTTTTCAAAATCACAACAGATTACATCAGAGCCTCGCTTTTGTTGCAATAGTGCTGCTGCATCGCTGCTGCACTTCCTTGCTTTTGCACAAGATCGGTTTTTGGATTGACTGCCTGCAAGATTTCTTCTTGCGGTAGCAGCGCCTTACAGGGAAGCACTGACTTGGTCGGCAATACTAATAATAATAACACTTTTATTTCAGCGTAAGCTATATAAGCAACACAGAAAATAAAACTATAACACGCGAGTACAAACTATCTACATCATCTCGGGGTCGAGCAAATGACTCCATATCGGAAGATTATAGAATAGTGGGTTTGCAGCAAACTCCACTAAATCATTCCGCGACTCCATTAGACGACAAAAAACGATGTTTTCAACTTCCTTTCAATTTCAATAAACGTTCAACAATGGTTCGACACAAACGCTTGGCTGATGCTAGCTCGGAATTGTAGCTTTGCTTACCGACGGAAAACGCGCTTATAGCAAGCTTCAAGGTTCATACGTGATCTTTTCGTATGGTTACATCAGGGGTAACGCGAAAAATGAGTAACAGTACGTCGTAAACAAATGCACTTTAACAGCAAGACTCACGTCAATAAATTTCCAAATTAGGACGTTCCCCCGCTTACATAGGCTATGGGTAAGCTCTAAAATATGGGAATCATCCCGCATCTTAATACTAATCAAAAAACCTAAATACTCAAACTCTGAAACGTAATCTAGTGTACACATGTGAAAGCACCACCGGAAGACGGTGAAGGTCACATCCGCTAGGAAGCAGAGCCATTGCTACGGTCTTTTTAAAATTGAAAATGATATCAAAACTAGCTGCTCATGATGATAAAAAACAGCAAGAAGACGGTTCAGTCCATGCACTGAATGCGAGATAATTACCAGGTCGTCAGCAAAGAAAATATGGTTAAAGCACTTACCACCGATGAAAAACCCAATATCAGCACTTTTCAGCTGTTCGGAAAGGTCAACATAAACGGCATACAACAAAGGAGATAAAACCCCACCCTGGCGTAAGCCATTCACCAGTAAAAATTAAGAACTAGAAGCGTCCCTCCACCTCACAAAAAACTTCTGATTCCTAAACCAAAAAGCTAGTAAACGAATATACTGTGCAGGAATACCTCTTCAAGCTAAAATTTGAAGAATTTTACTGTGGTTCACCCGGTCGAATGCCTTCGTTGAGTCTACGAAGCAAACAAATACCAGCATAGAATAAAACCAAAAATATTCCACAACAAATTTAAATACAAAAATCGCAAAATCTACACCATGAGATGCTTTAAAACCAAACTGGTAATCACTTGGTCTAAGGCTATCATTCAGTTAGAAAGGATGCACTTTTCCAACACCTTAGACAGAATAGTAAGCAAGTCAGCGATTCTGCAGAAGCGCTGCCGTCTTCCTCGGAAGTACTGCAGTGCAAAAACTAACGTATAAAGAATCAGCCCGGAAGTGGCCGACAAGTGGACATGCAGCGTGCAACAAAGACGAGGCTCAGGTGTTGTCTGTTGAAACTGTGCATCCTTGTCGTATGTGTTATGAAACTTCTGTGAAGGCTCCGATCCTATAGAAGAACCATGGTTCCGCGCGTTCGTCAAGCCAATAACAATAACAAATAGACAACAAATAGAAACAATAACAAAACCACGTGCTGTTGAGAACAAGAAATTCCAGAACAGAGACAGATCAATGCTGAATAGTATAAGGATGTTGTTACAGTTGACAAGCTGTATTTTCAGTGGAATCTGATTGTGACAAGGTAGCCTATATCTAGAGCATAGGCTGGTTGTCTAAGAGAGTAAGATGTTCTGTCATTTTTCAACTTATTTTATTCTTATTTTATTTTGTATATATTTTTAAGTATTATTTTGTGTTTTTTTAACTGAACGTATTGTTTTTAATTTATTTTATTTTTTTGGTCAGCCTCTACTTTTCATTATTTGAAGAAAAGGGCTCAATGAATTCAGTTTTTGAGGAGAAGTGCTCGATGGACATCTGCAGAGGCTGATACGGCTTCGTATCAGCCTCTCTGGAGGATGATACGAGGTCGTAACAACCTCCAAAAAAGTAATTATCATAATATAGCTTCATATGGGACACGGGAAGATATGCGTTGCATACCTGTTCGAGAAAAGTTATTCGTAGTTTCAACTGTTTATGATACAGATAACATATCATCCACTGCTTCCTTGCCGAAGATTGAAAATTAAGTGTCTTTTCCTGTGTGTTTACGTGTTTTGTTTATTTTCGTTTACTCCGCTTTTTCAAAATGGTGGGTTATAAATAAATTACTTACTTATTACTTATAACAAAACTGTGTAATGATCCAGTCACAGGTGAATTGATTTTATTTCGTTTTCAGTGCAAAGCTATCACAGATCGTTATCTACCTTGGTGAGTATGACACTCGAGACACTGACGATTCCATTGAGCCCCTACCCAAGGAGACGCTTGGCGTCGTCGAAAGAAAAATTCATCCCAGATTCCAGTACATGCTCACACAACCAGATAGGTGAGTCCTTTGTCTCTCCCGATCTCCCACTTTTTCATTTTGAAATTGTTTTTTCTTGCAGTGGGGTTGGGGGTGCCACAAAGCGAAAATTATCTACTTGTGTCAAGAACAAATAACGAAATAGAACTGCTGTCTCCCGATCTCGGTCATACAAACATGCTGAGTCGAATAAAATACGGCCGACTCCCGACACAAACGAGCGGAGGTTACTATAGCTTCGCGCCACATCACGTTTCGTTACCTCTACAAATAGCTATATCGCTGTTTAAGTTGCTGAAGAGGAAGTCTAGCAGTCAAAGCTGACTGGTTCTATGGACCCGCTTCAGAGCGGGTCCCCACGCGGAGTACGCCTCCTCTAGCCTCCTTCAGTATTTCTTGTGCGATAAGCAATGACGAAGGTGGAGGAGGAGTAAACGGGTATCAACATCAGCTCAAAACTAGAGTAAATACCTCAAGGGGTCCGCTCAATTTTGTCGGGGTTTTCATATTTGCTGCATGCAACTAAAGACATAAGTTCTATCTGATTATTTGTTCTTGCTTGTATTCACGGTCTCCGTCAAGGCTTTTCTTCGCTGAATAACAGCTAGATCCGATAAAATTAAGTCAAGTTTGTTCGTATTCATATTCTTATATTTTTCATTACGTGCGTTTTCGACTGAAACAGTCTGTAGGAAATAACTGATGAAGTCGTTTTCGCTTTCGCGGTCTGTAACTCTGTAACTGAAATGTTGTTTTCGCCAGCTATTGGTTACGTTCAGTTGGTGCTCCGTAGCTGTTACGCAGTTACCAAGCTTCCAGCTCTATAGCAAGGTCTGTAACAGCGCCGCACTCATCGTGAAGACAACAAACAAGCAGTAAATTTTCTTTTGGATAATTCTTGGAAAGAAAAACTGCAGCTTTAGAGGATTCGTTGATCAAGATCTGAATGAAGATCATTCAGATCTTCATTGTCAAAATTTTACTCTTCGGCTATTCAAGAAGTTTGTAAATCAATCCGTACCGCATATGGGCGCATCGTCCCTAACCGGGGGGCGCTATAATCGTGAAGCTTTGGGAAATTTGTACAGCACCTTCTGCACTCCTTCTACACTATTTTGTTCTGGTGTCCATCTGCGAAAGTAGGTATTAAAAAGATGAGATCATGTTATTTTAAATATGCAAAGCACCTGCTCCACTTGTCAGAATTATGTCATAAGCCACATTGACGGAGAAGTTCAAAATTCAAGATCCAAGTGTTGCCCTTTTCGATGTTTCCTCGTCGCTATAAAAAATCATGGAGAACAGGGCCCAACCAGCGCACGACATTGTCCACTGCTTCCTGACCGAAGGTTGAAAATTAAGTGTCTTTTTCTGTGTGTTCTGTGTTTTATTTCTTTTTCTTTCATTTACTCCGCTTTTTCAAAATGGTGGGTTATAAATAAATTACTTATATAGCCTACTTAATACTTACTAGATCAGAATTGTTGTTCGCTCCAGTAGGCTGTAGCTGGTAAAATAGCCAGCGAGAATGAAAAAAAGTTACAGAGATGTTTGCCAGCTGTTGAGTGTAACTGTAAGTAACGCGCCTATTCTTGCTTAGGCCGTTCCGGTAAGTCGCATTGTAGATTCGGCCATTTCCTGCGAACTAGTTTGTCAAGCCGTTCAGTAACGAACTGAAGCTGCTGGGAGTATACATAAACTGGGAACTGACGTGGCAAAGACAGGTTGAGGTATGCTTAAAAAAGCTAACGCGGCTATAAGCTACCTTAAACTTGTGTCCCGCTACGGTGTCCCATCTCCCCATTTACTACGCGTTTACATTTCTTTTAGCCGTTCTAACCTAGAATACGGATGTCCGGTTTGGTATTTTGGTCTGACCCAGGAACAGTTGGGTTTGCTTGACAGGATACAGTTTAGAGCGTTACATCTAAAGCTCCAAAAGTCCCATACATTCAGCTCCTAAAGCAATTTAAATTGGATACCCTTTCATGCCGCCGACTTCAACTTTGTATGAAGTTCGGTACATCTATAGTCCAGAACCCATTTCAGCGTGATATTCTCCCCCCTGATTTTCTCCCCTCCCGAATTCGTCTTCCTCGTCAAGCTGCCGACCCTGTCCCTCGTTTAGAGCCGGTGATAGGTTTGCGAACAAGGTATGCTCGGAGTTTCGTCCCCTCGTTTGTTCGTTTATATAACTCGGAGCGCTTTTGAATGTCAATTTTTATGTTATTTGTATTTTATTAATCGTAGTCTAGCATGTTATTGACCATTTATCATAAGACGTCGGTGTAAATGTCGCAAAATTGTATATACTTGTAGATTTTTCTGTTATGACGTTATGTTTTGACGTAAAAACAACCCATCGGCTTGTCCGTATCTGTTTTTTAGATTATATTGAATTAAATTGAACAGTTGTACAGTAAAGGTATGCTTCTTTGACTACTGTGGTCTCGCTTTTCATCCCTAATACAGTCAGGTGGGAATGACGAGTTAAGAGCTTAATATCTGCTGAGAGTTTCAGGTTTCTTGTGACACAAAGATTGAGATCCCATGCGTTTAATTCCTCTACTGTTTATTTTCGTATTTTTGATAGTTCCCGACCCGTCAAAGACTAGGAATTGAGAATCCACCATTTCCCTCCTCGTTTTAGTACTTTAAGGTAGGGTATTACCCATGACCAGCAACTAAAATGAAGAATGAAAAGGTGAAAGCCATGGTAGATAAAGCAGGGTTATCTTATGCTTGGTATGATGGATTTGGACCGGATGATCAGTCACCGTTGCTGGGACATTTTGAGCAAGTATTACCGGATCAGGAAATTCAAAATTGGCAGGCAGCACTATAAAAATCAGAGACACTATTTTATTATAGACAAATCAAGCATTTTATTTATTTATGTACTAAAATGATACAACACTGGACAACTTGGTCTAACGGCCCAAAAATATTAGCATTATAGTTTTTGCATTATTGCCCAGGCAAAAGTTATTCTGTTTCATTACGATTAGAACAGTAATGCGAAACTTCTGCAATACCAACGACACCGCAATTCTGCCGTTTGAGGTTGCAAAAGCAACTGAGCTGAAGAGTTTGAAAAAAAAAAATGACATGAATGGCTTTCTTTTTACTTTGTTTTACTTAAATTACTGTTTGCACCCAGTAATTATACTAATCTTTCTTTAACACTACAACAAACAAGAAAAAGTGGAGTACACTGTCAGAAGTTTCATGACATATTGAGCATAACACTTTCAAGAATAACACCTTTTCACTTAGAAATAAAGTGTTATGATCAATTAAGTTTATACTATTTCGTGCCTAGATCTCCAACAACACCTTCAATAGGTAAAAATACTACACTGTCAGAAGTTACATAACGACAACAAAAGAATGCGCGGTTTCAACAGATAACACTTTGGGATGTTGTTTCTTTCGTTCCCGTTAGTATTTTTACCAATTGAAGGTGTTGTTGGAGATCTAGGCACGAAATAGTGTAAACTTAATTGGTCATAACACTTTATTTCTAAGTGAAAAGGTGTTATTCTTGAAAGAGTTATACGCTATCTGTTATGAAACTTCTGACAGTGTAATAAACTAAAAACGAAAAGAAACCAAAAAGAAAGAAAAACAACCTGAACTACGAGAAAAACATTGAAGACCACTGAAAGGCTCAAGGTTCGAAATTGGATACCCGGACAGCCCCTCGTGTAGCAAGGCCAGCTTAACAGTTACATTCAGAGCACTGAAATTCTGGATAATTTTTCTATTCTTATACCGTAATACAAGTTGCGTTTTTGCTGATACCATGGTATCTGTTACCACGGTAACTGGATCTGCAGTTCGTAGTTTTTGCAGTTATCGTGGTATCTGATACACGGTGCTCTGCAAAAACGACTATTGCCGAAATTGCACTTTTCGAAGTCATCCCAAAAGAAAAACAGATATCCAGTTACATCACTAATTGCTAAACTTCTTTCTCACCAATCTGACAAAATTTCATGAAAGCGAGATGACTTTTCAGATACCACGACCAGTTACCACGGTCGGACCGTAGTATCTGAATATCTGATACCACGATACCTGCAAAAACGCCTTTTCACGGTGGTATCACATACCACAATAACTGCAAAAACAACTTTAGACCGTGGTATCAGATACCATGGTATCTGCAAAAACGCAACTACAGTAATAATAGTAATAATAATTTATTTTTAACCCACTACAACAAACAAGAACAAGAGCTGGAAGCTGAAATGGCACTTGCAAGGCTAGGTCTGCTGATGAAAGTAGGAATATTTTGCTGAAAATTATTGTTTTTACTTTAAGAAATTCACTTGTAAGCAAAACCTTTGGGTCAAAAATGATCATATGCCTTTGTGAGTCATGAATATATGTCGTCTGGTTAAAGTATTTTTTTTTTACTTTTCGGTTACGAAACGCACTTTAAGGGTACTAAAATTAATTTTTGAGTAAAACCCTTGTGTTAAAATGTATAATTTGCTTAATACCATTTTTTGTACTTTGTAGTTAGGATTACTACTTTAAGGTTAGGATTAGTACCGTAAGGGATGGTCTGATCTGAGAATTGAGTGACAATTTGTAAGCGAATCTTGTCAAGTTTCTAATGTTCAAGCCAAGTTTCATCGCCCTAGCATATGTGGAAGTACCTTAATTCGCGATCACCGGAATTCCGGACCCCACCCCCCAACTCCCCTCACAGTGGCCGAGCCCGGTACGGTTTTGTCACTGATGTATCTGGTTCTTGTCTTTGTTCTTCCCACCAAGTTTCATCCCGATCGCTGCACTCTAAGCGCGTCACAAGATTTCCGCCCCCCCCCGCCCCCTCACATTCATCGGATCCGGTCCGGACTTAAAATGTGACATCCGGGACACGTGGTCTTTCCAAATATCAAGTTTCGTTCTGATCCGATCACCCGTTCCAAAGTTATACGTTCATCAAGATTCCGGATTCCCCCTCCCTCCTCCCTCCACTCCCCCATCAGTGGTCGGATCGGTAAGTTGACTATTTCCAAGTTAATCTAGTCGGATCCTTGATTTGCCTATCAAGTTTCATTGTCCTAGCCCACCTGGAAGTAACTTAACTCCTTATCACCGGAATTCTAGACCCCCCCCCCCCTTCCAACTCCCCGACAATACACGAATCCGGTCCGTTCTGTCCTTGATGTACGTAGAGCTTGTGCGTGTTCCTCCCACCAAGTTTCATCCTGATCGCTCCACTCTAAGCGTTTCACATGATTTCCGGTTACCCCCTCCGACCCCCCCCCCCCCCCACATTCATCGGATTCGACCCGGACTTGAAATGGGACATCTGTCTTTCCAAATATCAAGTTTCATTAAGATCCGATCACCCGTTCGAAAGTAATGCATGTCACCAAATTCCGGATTCCGGCTCCCCTTTCTCCCCCCCCCCCCCCCACGATGGTCGGATGGGGCAACTGACTATTTCCAAGTTATATGCCTGCAAGTTTCATCGTGCTAGCACATCTGGGAGTACCCTAACTCGCGATCACCGGACTAACCGACCGACCGACAGAAAAGTGATCGGTATATGGCACTTGGCCGGAAGGCAAGTGCCATAAAAAGTGGAATAATAAACTAAAAAACGGAAGGAAACCAAAAAGAAAGACAACTGAACTACGAGAAAAACATTGGAGAAGACCACGGAAAGGCTCAAGGTTCGAAATTGGATACCCGGACAGCCAGCTTTACCGTTACATCTAGAGCACTAGAATTCTGGATAATTTATTATACCTCTGTGGCAAATAAAGTGAAATACGCGGAGCGGAGAGCTCGGATATATTTTCTAAGAAAAATATGGAAAATAGTATGCATGAGTAATTCTTATTTCATCATATTCTTTTCCATCATATTCTTCGGCGCTGTTCAACGGTATGCAACGTTCAATGAAGCGTACCACTGATGTACTACAAAAGAGGAAAGGGAGGAGGAAAATGTTTTTTGGGGGGACGAGGGATTTACCGACTGGCTGGTAATTTTTACCAACTTTTTCTGCAGAAAAAAATGAATAACATTTTTGTAGAAAATCCACTGATTTTTCATGGAAAACCTACTATTTTGACGAAAAATCGACCAATTTTCAGAAAAAACGACTGTTTTCATGATAAAAAATCAAATGTTTTGACGAAAAATCGCGGCGATTCGTGCCGACTCGGTATTTTTTACCGACTGGCCGACGGCTTTGGGAGGGGGGGCGTCCCCCCCCCCCCAGTCGTGACGCCTCTCATGAAAGGTATACAGACTATAAGGCTTGTCCTAATCTGTCAGGGTAACTCATTTGCCTCACATTTGGCTCCACAGCCATTTACTGTTAACTCGTCCTTTATTGTAGGTTCGATCTGGCACTCCTCAAACTCAGTCGGCCAGTTCAGTACAGAGAAAATATTCTGCCCATCTGCCTGCCACCTCCTGGCAAGGATTATGAAACTGCTGTAGGTGTCGTTGCCGGTTGGGGCAAAACTGACACATCCTTCGGTAAGAGCGTATTATTAAAAGTGACGTGACACGTGAATCAAGCGAGAAAATCGCTCCTAATTAGAGCCTTTCTTGTTTACCGTAAATACAGGTTTAGTTTGAATACAACTTTAATTTTATCCCTCCTATCTCTTTTTCAGTGAACTTAGATATATTAAGCTTAGTGCTTATTTTCACACTGAAAACTGTCCGAAACGGCGTACGCGCGTCTGTACGCGGCCCGTTTGCAAAGGAAGGAAAGCATAGGTTTTGGCGCTATTCACTAGTATTATTTTGCTCTGGTTGGGGGCAAGCAATCGTGGTGCTTTCCCATACTCTTCCTGGCTTCCTGTTACCTTTCAGTATTTTCTCCAGGTAGCAAATCGAAGCTGGATGTTCGCCACTAATCCTCGCCCCAAACCAAGCGGTCAGCACTACCGAGACTCGAACTACTGTCCCATAAAGAATAAATATAATGCTGATAAAGGCTTTCACTCACAAACAAAAATTAGAGACAAATTTTGTTACTAAAAATCCAACTAAATCATTTTTTGTGACCGAAAGCATGTCGTTTAGAGACGCCATCTGCAGCTTTTATTTATTCGTTTACCGTCCCCGCCCCCACTAAATCGTCTGGTAGGGAGGCCGCTCTGCTCCCAAATTCCCAGCGGCCGGCATCTTTGTCAAAGCTTGAATAGCTCCGTGCGTTGCACTCCGGTCTGTCTCTGGTATTTTGTCACCGGTGTCCGGTTCTTCTCTTTTAACGCGTTTTTTGGTTCACTGGTGAGTAGTCAACGGTGAGTGCAAAAACTGCTTGAATTCTGGGTTTTGCGCGAAACCGTGAAACCCTGTCAAAATTTGACGAAAAGTTGCTAACTTTTCGGTAAAGCCGGGCTCCCGAGCAGGTTCTGGTTAGTCCGCACCGATGAGATGAAAACCAGACACCGGTTTGTTCAAAAACGGGTTAAAGACTGGTGAGCAGTCACCGTCGGATGCAAACACGCCTTTAGGAATAACCGGAGACCACCGGTGAGAACTCCCATTACAAAGAACGCAATAAATGAACAATTTTAAAATGGTGTCCCCTTAGCTGCGTATTCTCGTTAAGCACAACCAAAGCGTGCTAGCAACTCAGCCAAGACGATAACAAGAACAACAATGTACTTGAAATTTTTTAAATAAAGACAGATAGAACTTTAAAACAGTGACAAAATAAACGTATGTTAAAAGTTGTTAGGGTCTGTTTACAAATATTCCTTCAGCCCAACCTGACTGCGAATCATATTTGATAGTGTAAAAAGGTGTACGTCAGCTGAAGCTTATTAGAGCTTTATTTCTGCTGCTGTGTTTCCCACAAGTTCGTTTTCCAAGTTGAGCGGGTTTTGACCTTGAAGAAGACCCTTGCCAAGAAGGGTCGAAATATAGCTCTAATAAAATTCAGCTGACGTCTCTGTTTTGCACTATCAAATATGCTCTGTTTACATTTCGCGTAAAATTCGCGACAAAAGAATTTTGAAATCACTCGGAGGTGCATTGCCGGCAGCTCTAATTTCTGCTTCTACTAGCTGCATTTCACGTTTTTGCTGGGCCCAGGTATGTAGTGTGATGACGTACTCTCTCTAATTACAGGCAAGACTGGCACCAATATTCTGCAGAAAGTTTACGTGCCTATAATCAACAATGCGGAGTGTTATGGCTGGCATGAAAGGAAGGGAATTGTACTGGAACTTCATGAAGAGATGTTCTGTGCCGGTCACGAAAATGGACAGATGGACGCCTGCCTGGTAAATACCCCCTACCCAACTCCATACACCCACAGGGTATTCTCAAAGCCTGGTAGCCAATGACAAATTCGTTCATTGTGTTTTCGGTTTAGCTCACTGTAACAGACATTTATTTGACTGTTCTTACCTCATCCCTACGGAATACGCCCTTCAGAAAATTCCTTCCACAGTAGTTATTAGTTGTGTTTTTGATCGAAGTTTTGTTCGCCGTTCGCTTAGCCGGTTGCTTAATTTCCGTTTTTGAACGCCGTCGAAGTTCACCGTTTGCTTAACTAGTGTTTTTTACGACTCCGGCGATCCTTGCCAGGTCGACGTTTCTTCGACGATTCAAGCAAACTTCGAGCTTGCTAGCGCACGAAGTTCGACTCGACAGTCAGAGTTTGAAGGACGAAGGAACTGTTACGGTCAACCAAAAACGGTATTTAAGCAGAGACCTTTGAGGTTGAAGGTAACTTCAAACTTCGATTAAAAACGAAACTATTTTTTGGCGGATAGATGCGCCAGCGTTTAGTAAACAACGACGCGTGATTCCTTGTAGTACGTTTATCCATGTTAATTTGGCTACTCTCGAATAATGTATAAAATGGATACGCCTGCTACGATATATTAGCAGCAGCTGCTAAAGCATCGTAGCTGACGTATCCGCACTGTCAGAAGTTTCATAACAGATAGCGTATAACACTTTCAAGAATAACACCTTTTCACTTAGAAATAAAGTGTTATGACCAATTAAGTTTACACTATTTCCTGCCTAGATCTCCAACAACACCTTCACTTGGTAAAAATATTAACGGGAACTAAAGAAACATAACAGATAACATCCCAAAGTGTTATCTGTTGATACTGCGCATCCCTCTGTTGTCGTTATGTAACTTCTGACAGTGTAGTATTTTTACCTATTGAAGGTGTTGTTGGAGATCTAGGCACGAAATAGTATAAACTTAATTGGTCATAACACTTTATTTCTAAGTGAAAAGGTGTTATTCTTGAAAGTGTTATGCGCAATCTGTTATGAAACTTCTGACAGTGCGTTTTATGCATTATTTGAATATATATTTCAAAGTCAGCTTGTGCTCAAGGAATGTTTATTTTCAATTCGTGTTAGGCCTAGCCATGTTTCACATTTTAAAATGCATCGCCTCCATTTGGGCTTTTAACAACTCATTTCTGTCAAACGTCGTCAAATTTGTCAATCCTCGCTTCCGACATTAGTTCTGACTGCCGGTTGACTTTTCTACGGGGCGAAAGCACGACTCGTATGAACCGAAAGTCTAAGCGCTTATTCCCGCTTCAGATAACTTTTACCAATTCTTTGACTGTGTAATTGTATGGGTAATTGTACGAAAAAGTTACATATGTAGTAGTACAGAATACTTTGATTTAACATGGCTCCGACTGGGTCAATCTTAAGTAGTAGTATCCGATAGCATCTACTCTTGCTGTAGTAGCATCCCGTTTGCTAGTAGTAGCATGCAGCGGCAAGGGGATCGACTAAAAAGAGGCACGGCACGGCCAAGGAGGCACGAGTAATAAAAAGAGATTAACTGCAAGTAGCAGAGCTAGTCAATTAAGTAGCAGAGGTAGTCAATTAATTCAATGCTGCATATTTATTTATTTTTGTCCAAAAGCTGTTACCTTTATTTCTTCCGTGACAGTTCTAGAATACCGAAATTTAAGTTGGGAAGAAGAAGAAGAAGAAAAGAATTAGCTATATAAAGGACGACTCAGACTTCGTAAAGTTTTTCGCCGCTCAGACGGGAATTCGACCTAGTTAACATTACGAAAATTTTATGTGGCAATTTGTTCTAGAAAGAAAAAGATTCTAGAAAGATACTAGGAGAATCGCCGTGCTCTGCAGTTTCTTCTTGAAAATTCAGCATAAAATTTAGCATCTTTGCTGAATTTTTCTGTGAATTTTATGCTGAATTAATGCTGCATTAACTGAGCTAAAATTTAAGTCCGAAAGCAAAATGATGCATAAAATCCTGAATTAATTCAGCATTTTCGTTCGTTTCGGAGCTTTCGGACACGTTCTAAGTGAGAGTTCATAACTTACTTGCTAAAAGAAGGCACGCTAGAACATTGTTCCTGCCCCGCACTCTAAAGCCTGAAAGAGTCAAATTAGGTTTCGGGCCTCTTTTTAGTACTCATGCCTCCTACACTTATGTCATGCCGTGCCGTGCCTCTTTTGAGTCAATCCCAGTGGGAACAGTTACTACTGCATGCTACTTTTTCGTACAACTCAATACGACTAAAAATCTGTCACAGGGTTGCAATTGTGGAGGAATGGATCACGGCAGTTCACAAAAAAACCAGGTGGATTGACTTACTTGACCTTTAGTGCTGCGAGAAACCTCCAGCGGAGAGGAAATTAGATATATTCAAGCAATTTATAAATCGGATACGTCAGCTACGATGCTTTGGCAACGATACTTCGGCCCTTTTTGGCAAGGGTCCTGGTCAGGCTGTCGAACTTCAGGGACAACGTTGGGGAATGAACCTCCAATAAATAACTGAAGCTTCTACCGACTATAAGTATCCTATTCGGGGAAATTGCTTTTAAATACCGCTGTAGGGAAAAGACGAGTGCTGAGATTTAAATTTTTGACACAGCTGCTCTTCTTGCTGCTCGATAGGGGCCATCGATTGGGAGTGCATTAAGCCGCTTTCACATTGACGCATAGAGCCTTTCACACTAAGCTAGCAAGCTCTGCGTCACGGTTGCGGCCATGCAAGGCAGAGCTTACGCAGACAAATAAAATGCAACGCAAGAATAGAACCAAGTTCTAGAACCAAGAATATAACGAAGTTCGATTCTTGTGTTGCATCAACGTGTTACGCATCAGATTTATCAGTAAGAATGGAAGTTTTTGAAGAGAAACTGGAGAATAACCTACTAATGATGAAGAAAATCCTACTAATGATGATTAAAACTTATTAATTGATGAAAGAAATGAAAATTTGGCAGAAGAAACCGAAGAAGGAAAACGGAACGCATCCAGCGCTACATGTTCTCGCTCAGGTCTGAAAGCTTCGCTACGCACCCTGTACGCAACGCAAGATACACGCATACGCGACGCATCGCGACGACGCGTAAATGTGAAAACGGCTTTAGGCTGGGTCTTCGTCACCTGTGGATCGGTTGGGTGCGGTCTTGCACCAGAGCTGGTCCATTCGAGGGGTCAGTGCTACTCTCGAGCAGCCGTTTGTGCATGTCCGCAGATGGTTGGTCGACAAACAGAAGACGTGATAGAGAAATAGTTAAAATCGATATTTAGGCCTTTATCTCTTCTGAAAGGCGAAACCAGGACAGTTTTATTAGGTTACAAACTCCGAAAAAATTCTACTCATGTCCAGACAGAAATGGGCGAATCCATTTGAAGCCAGGATTCGTCCTCCTGGCCGGATTCGAATCTTCTGCTTGTCAGGTTGGATTCGGATTCGGACTCGGATTCCAAAACCTCAGTCTTACGAATCCGCTAAAATTCCTGGTTGATTCTTCCAGTTTCCGTTTTCCCAATTTTTACACAGTGTGCTTAGGCAATCCAACTGTTTGGTCTCCACCACTAACCATCCTCAGTAATCTATCACGTTATCTGATTATCTTAGATATCATTGCATTTTTGTTACCTCTAATTTTTAAACCATAACCTTTGTACATGATTTATTTTTTGTTAAGGTTGGATTCGGATCCGGATTCGATTCCGGATTCGAATCCTCAGTATGAAACGGTGGATTCGGAATCGATTTGTACCTAGCCCTGGATTCTTGTCCAGACAAAAATAAGAACCCATTTAAAACTGAGAAAGCCCCTAGAAAAACAACAAGACTAAAGCCCTACAAGCGAGTAGAGAATCTGCCTGCCCCAAGCTGAGCTACATAAAATAAAATAAACAAATATAATTGGATTTGAATATTAGGTGAGCTCAGCTCAATGGCGAAAAGGTAAAGCGGGAAGGATTCGGATTAAGGAAGGACGGTGATGAATAGTGGAGGGAGTTGAAGGGATGGGTCCTCGTGGGTTTCCTTCTACCCATATACTCAAACACCTCAGCCGAGTTGGTCTCGGGTCGGAATATATTACTATTCTGACCCGGGAGCAACATGGACGAGGTCCAGTCGATTCTTGAGATACATGGAAGAAGTGGAAGTAGGAAGATTGGCCGAAGAAACTCGCCAGATTTGAACAAAAATAAAAAGAAGAAAGAAAGAAATAATATATATATACTGCTGTCAGTATTGACTGCCATCCGATTTTCTGAATGCGCCCGCGATCAAATGAGAGCGAAGCCTCCGAGTGAACCAGTTTCCCTTTCCCGATCCGGTTCCAAAGTTTGGACACCGTGTGAACTGGGAACGCACCTCAGAATGGCGGGAATCCTATTTTCTGGACTGTTTATAGATAGATAGATAGATAGATATAAGATAGATAGATATAGATACAATATAATATTCAGCTTTCGCCATAAACAATCATTACAAAAAGAAAATAAAGATAAAAATAACAGGGCTAAACAACAACATGCCGACCATCACTCGAGCAGTGCTTGGTTAATCTTCAGGTTAGAGAAGAGTGGGTCAATTGCATGTTTAACTAGCACATTATTCGACTTGTGGAGTCTCATAAATAGACTTGATCTAGACTTACGGTTTATCTCATCAAATGTTAGACATCGCCTTGAGACCATTTCACCAGAGACACTGCAAACGATGGGCAGTCCGGATCCGACAGTTATAGCCGGAATCTGATTTTGGGGAACCCGTCAAATCTGCCACCGTCAATTCACCCACCGTCATTTCGCCTAAGAACTCCGTCACTTCCTAGCCTTTTTTGTTCGTAACAAGTTCGGGCACCAGTCAGTTCACTTACCTGGCCTGCTTATGCCTCAGTAGGGACTCAAATCCGGGCTTTTGAATGCGATAGGTAGTTTATTGGGTAAAGCTTCGGCTGTCGTGAGAACGGGGAACCGAGCCTGAGTACAGACCGGAACTTCAGTCCTGACAAAAGAACTTTCACGGTACAGCCGATTCTTGATTCTTGTTTAGAATAAAAAGAAATAGAAGAAAAATGGCTAAAGATTAATAAAAAATATTAGATTGCTGTTCCTTTTTTAAGGGTGTTCAGTCTGGAATCTGTGAGGCAGAGGCATTACTAGCCAAAATGTTTGGGGGGGGGGGGGGTATTTACCGAATGGCTGGTCATTATTACCGACTATTTTTGATAAAAAAAAAAAAAGACTGTTTTTAAGACAAAAATGACTATTTTGACGAAAAGTCGACTGATTTTTTAGAAAAACCGACTGTATTTCAGAAAAAGTCGACTCTTTTAACGAAAAACTGACTGCTCTTACAAAAATCGCCTGTTTCCAAGAAAAAAATCGACTGTTTCACGAAAAGTCGAGGCGCTTCTCGCCGACTCGGCTACTTTTTGCCGACAGCAGTTTTCAGTTTTCAGTTTATTTCAAATTTCAACACATATCGTGGATTGGGGCCAAATGGCGTGTTGAATACGTCAATATACATGAAGGCAAATCAATAATGTCTGTCATAATATCAAGATAAATAATTCAAAATGAATATGGCCTAACACAAAAACATAGAAGTGAGACACACTCTTTCAAACAGATTTGGAGCTAAGATAACGTGTTGTCCCCAGATGACCCATCTATTCCCCCCTCCCCTCCCGTCTTCCGTGCGTCGGTCCGAGAGGAATACTGGCAATAAGTTTTCCCCATATCCCGCTAATTCTTCTAACCAATTTTTACGTAGTTTCATTCCATCATTTATTTCTGGTAATTTCTTGTAAGTGTATTAGTTAAATTGTTTCTTGTGTGTCTGTGTATTTTGTAAATTTGTATTCCTTTTCTAGCTTTTAGCTATTCGGATTAAACTTGATTGATTGAAAAAAAAAAAAAAAAAAAAAAAAAAGAATGACTAAACCTTTTTTATTTGAAAATATGTACAAATTTGGGGATAAAACTATTACGGTACCGTATTCGCTCCTTACACGCTCTTTGCGGGCGCAAACGTTAAGGTTTGGAACACTGAAGCCCCCCCCCCCCCCCCCATTCGTGACGGCTCTGATTGGGGGAAGGATATGTAAGGGACTTTAGACGTCACATACGTCTAGATGTCATAATAAGGGTACGGCGATGAACTCTTTCCGGCTGGTCATGAGGAAGAGAGAAATGCCAAATTTTTTTGTTTTTTTTTTTTGTATTTAGGATAAGCGAGTATTTTACGGTGACGACTAAGTCGAATCCGGTGTCTTCGCTGGGGGATTCACTTTCCAAAGAAACTCTCTGACAAGGTTGCCGACTTTTCCCGTATAGAAGAAAGTCAAGTTTTGATGCCTCTGAGTCAAAATGAAAAGTCAAATTTTCATGCATCTGAGTTTTCTCCCTCGTTTCAGGGTGATTCCGGCGGACCATTGGTGGTCAACGAAGGTGGTCGGTGGACTCTTGTCGGAATCACATCCGCCGGATTTGGTTGTGCGGTGGACCACCAGCCCGGAATATACCACAAAGTGAGCATGACAGTCGGATGGATCATAGCAAATATTCTTGACTAAAGCTCGGGGATTATTGTGAGGATCAGTGTAATTTTGAGCTAACGTGCCAACACTTCCCGGTGAAGCTGATTATTTGAATATTGCTTAAACGGTGCCTTACTCCTTGTTCGTACAAACTTTGTTCACTGCATAAAGGTATGATACAGCCGCAAAAATGGACGTTTTTCTGCGCAAGATGTTAACGTCGAAACGCATCCTGTTCACGCATAGCGCAGAAACGCAGAGTTTTAACGCGTAAATGCAGTCTGTGAGACCAGGAGGTTATTGACTAGTGTCGGGTAGGCTTTGTTTGTTTTAAACTTAAAAAATGAACTGTCGAAGTATCTTCATCGTTTTCGTAATATACATTGTAAGCTATTTATTCCTATTTATTGCCTTTTGAAAGACGTATTTTTAAATAAATGTCACTTTTCGCATTCGTTGAAAACTGGTTTGAAAGCTGGTAGTAGATTACACCATGCGTGAAATGCTTAGGGTCGAGGGATCGGGATGGAACTTGAAGGGAAGAACAAGCATTAGCACACATATCTCTAATAGCCTGCAACTCGTTCTGCTGCTTTCTGCAAAAAACAAGACCAAAGTTTTCGATGGGATCCCAAAAATTCAATATTTGATCCAGACAATTGGCTCTTGTCTTTGCCAGATCCAGTCTTCGTCAGACTCCTTGAACATTTTTACTATTGAAATTCAGAAACAGATTAAGGCCAAAAAGCTAATCATCTGAGAAAACCAAGTTCAGATATGGATTCAGCATGTTTGTGTTTACCCCTATAAGTCATATCTGTTTTGACAGAAACTTCCTGCCTTACTTCTGCCAATTGTGGAACCACCTGTCCGGCAAAAAAAAAGAAAGCTAAAAACGAACAGTGTATCCTCTTTCCCTATATCGAACATCTAATCAACTTCAAATTAAATTTAACTTAAAACAAATTTTCCGGTTCCAGCCGGATTCCGGGCGAACTAGATGTCCGGGTACAAAGTGACTGTCAGACACGGATTCAGTATCTCTTCTTACCCCTTAATCGGATATTAAATCAAATACAAATACTTAACAATTTTCCGGTTTCGGCCGGATTCTGGTCGAACTACTTGCCCGGCCAGAAAATGATTTTCACTATCGTGTTCAGCATGTCTTCCTACCCCTACACCGAAGATATAATTAACTTCAAATAAAGCTTTTACTTTTAACGGATTTTCCGGTTTTGGCCGGATTCCGGGCTAATTACTTGTCAGGCTAAAAATGGTTTTCACCATCGGGTTCAGCATTTCTTCTTACCCCTAAATCGAACATCCAACCAACTTCAAATAAAACTTTTACTTTTAACAAACTTCCCGGTTTGGGCCAGATTCCGGACGAACTACTTCTCCAGCGACAAAATGGTTTCCACCATCGTGTTCAGCGTGTCTTCTTACGCCATAACCGACTGTCCCATTAGCTGTTGAAAAATATTTTGCTTGCCCCTTAATTTAAACCATTCCCCCACCCCTAAATATAGAGCTACAAAGCCCATCTACGACCTCGACCTTACTCTTGACCCAAACAATCTTCACACCAACTTTCATCGAAATATCTCATTCCCTTCGAGAGTTATAGTGATGCAGACTGGACCTATGTCGGGTAGGCTTTGAGTGTTTTAAACTTAAAAAATGAACTGTCGAAGTATCTTCATCGTTTTCGTAATATATATTGTAAGCTATTTATTCCTATTTATTGCCTTTTGAAAGACCTATTTTTAAATAAATGTCACTTTTCGCATTCGAACTGTCTTTGAAAACTGGTTTGAAAGCTGATGGTAGATTACACCATGCGTGAAAATAGCTAGCAGCAGAAACGGACGTAAAGATGCCCGGATTCGAAAAAACACTCGATTTTGCACAAGTGTAAGTGCGCAATGCACCCGTTGTGGATTTTACCATTAACCGTCCGAAAGGTTGAAAACTAGGGTGAAAACTGTCGTATCATGTTTAGTAACACTTTTCATTGGTTGCATGAGTTCAAGTCAAAAAATATTTTGCTTGTCCCTTAATTTAAACCCCTCCACCACCCCTAAAATGTATCTGAATCATTGGTTGCATGAGTTCAAGTCAAAACATATTTTGCTTGTCCCTTAATTTAAACCCCTCCCCCACCCCTAACTATAAAGCTACAAAGCCCATCTACGAACTCGACCTTACTCTTGACTCAAAGAATCCTCACACCAACTTTCATCAAAATATCTCATTCCCTTCGAGAGTTATCGTGCTTACAGACGGACGGACGGACAGACAACTTTTGCGATGTCATAGGTACCACTCCACTTACGTTTTGGGATCCCAAAAACCGGTTATGTAATTTGGTCCCTGTTTCCGCTGTAGGTCAACGGTTCTCGGAAAAGGCTTAAAACAGCCAAAACCATGGGTTATTTGTTGAAAGCACAACTTAGTTTAAAGTATTCAAATATTTTAAAATACTGTAAGTTGAATAATATATGGTGCGAGGAAACGATGTCAAAGGTATCTCGTTACTGACGCTTTGACATTTTGCGTCACGAAAAGGGATTTACAGTGTTGAAGTGTGCGTGCGACGCCAAAGGCTGCCTTGCCTTCTTTATTTGTATCTCTTGAGTAGCTTATATCATAATTTATGAAAGAATTATATTTCAGTTGATTGTACTAACCGAAGTCCACTGCTTCATATAAATTCATTCCCACCAAACATTGAAAAAAGAACAGAGTAAAAAATAGTAAAATCAGCATCAGTCATTACTAGCCAAAATGCATGTACGTAAATGCATGTAAGGCATGTACCGACTTTTTTCCAGGAAGACCGACTATTTCTAAGAATAATTGACAGTTTTACGAAAATTCGACATTTTTGACAAAAAATCGAGTTGCTTCGTGCCAATTCATTTATTTATAAGGGCGTTGCCCTTCTCACTCGACCATGCGTTATAGACGACGGTCCGACGTGTTTTCGCTGCTTTGTTTATATCCGTCCTCATTTAGAATATGCTTCACAGGTTTGGCATTCTTCTCTTTCTGCAGAGCTCTCTGATCGCCTGGAAAATGTCCAAAAGAGAGCCATGAGAATCATTCTGGGTGATCATAATATTACATACGAAGAGGCTCTCATTAAACTTGACATTCCTAAATTATCTGTACGTAGAAATACTCTTTCAAACAATTTTGGAGCTAAGATAACGTGTTGTCCCCAGATGACCCATCTATTCCCCCCTTCCCTCCCGTCTTCCGTGCGTCGGTCCGAGAGGAAGACTGGCAATAAGTTTTCCCCATATCCCGCTAAATCTTCTACCCAATATTTACGTAGTTTCATTCCATCATTTATTTCTGGTAATTTCTTGTAAGTGTATTAGTTAATTTGTTTCTTGTGTGTCTGTGTATTTTGTAAATTTGTATTCCTTTTCTAGCTTTTAGCTATTCGGATAAAACTTGATTGATTGATTGATTGATTGTTTGCAGAATGAGACTGAACTGTCTAATTATCTTCCACTGTAAGATTTTAAAAACAATCTTCAAGTTGCTGATTATAATTTAAGCTTATACTTTATCTTGGTACGTATATAGTACATAGAGTTTATGAGCTATACCGTATGGCGCGAAAAAAAAAATGTGTTTGTATATTTGTCAGAATCTAGTAGAAAAATTCCCCAGAGTCGAGGGGCGCAGCTAAGGGGGGGGACTCCCCCCCTAAAGTTCTAAGGCGCCGGAGCGCAGCGGCGACGCCTTGCTCCGATGGTCCCTACTAGTGTCGGCAAAAGTCCAAGCGCCGACGTCTCGCACTTCTGTTAACCGAAGTCCTTAAAGGACCCCTCTTGCTTATTCTGACTTTTATAATATACTTAGCTCCCATATGAAATTACAAGCTTCTAAAATCCTCACTATTCTGCGTTGTTTCATTTCGTAACAACGAATTTTTAGCACTTTTTCTGCCTTGCCGAGTTTTCCTGTCACCCAGCGAAAAGTTTGCCGGAATCTTCAACGTCCGCCGAAATTCTTTCACATATAAGGATGTGATAATCTTCTATTTATTACTTCTTTTATTCGATTAGTTTCCCTACATTTTAAACAAGGACCAGCCTTTAAACATGCGACCAGCCGCCGAGTAGGAGAGTAGGAAGGCTGGATATAGTCGACAAGCGCTAACAAGAGAATCGCTAGTTTCAGGTGGAAAGTAATGGTATTTTCGGAAACGTTTTTTCTAATCCCTTTCATAGGGCAAATATCATTTCTAATAAGAGTTGTGCTTTAAGGTTGTCGGCAGAAACTCGGTGTTGGCTGCGCGCTGCGCGCCGACGCCTTGCTCCGATGGTCCCTAGTAGTGTCGGCAAAAGTCCAAGCGTCGACGTCTCGCACTTCTATTAACCGAAGTCCTTAAGATCGTCGGCAGAAACTTTTCAGTTGGCGCGAAGTCTGTTGTCGGTCTTGGTGTACACGGCAACACCCGTTTCGTGTCGCTAGCTTAATTTCTGCGGATAAATGGGAAAGGCGTGTGAAGAGTGTAAAGAAGCTGCAAAGCCCGTCACTGTTTACGAGATTGATGACGACTACCGTAGCACTCATGCAGCAAAGGACCATGCGAAACAGTGCAGATACCACCAGGAGCACTGAAGTCGGAAGTAGAAATCTTCCAGGAAGTTTTAAAGCAGACTGAGACTAACAAACGGAACTTCGGACAGCTCTTCTCTATGGCCAAAGAGAACAAGCGTGCTCTTCCACTTGTCTACAGAGCTTTCGTTTTTGCAAAAACCGTACCCGTGACTTCACCTGAAGGTGAGCGGATGTTCAGTAAGATGAAAATTGCAAAAAGGCCGATCGAGGTCAACCATGGGCGTATGATAGACTTGACTCACTTATGCTCCTCTACACCGAAAAAGACATAGCTGCTGAGTTGAAGTCATCGGCACTTGTTGATGCGTGGAAAGTGAAGAAACAAATGGAGTTAGATCAGCCAATTTTGTTTTGGAAACGAAAAGAGAAAACCTTGAGATTTAAAGAAGTAGAAACACCGCTTCTTTAAATCCGATAAGTTTTATTTTCTTAATTTAGCTTCTGTATCCGCATTTGTTGGCACACTGGACGATTTTGTCGGCACATTCCTTATATCCCCCCTCCAAACCCAAAACCCTAGCTGCGCCCCTGCCAGAGTCTAGAGGTGTTTTCTCGCCGTTTCCCCGAGGACTCCATTTGAGGAGTCCCCGTGTGTTTTTTTTTGTCCCAGGGACTCACTCCCCGTATTCTCGCGAGTTCCCACGGACGGGAAATACTCCAGTTATCGTCACTGTCATAAAACCTTACTCCCTTTCAAATTTGTTTAAATTAAATCCATGTTGGAAGTATTCCCCGTATTCTCGTTGTTTTCCGTACGCGGAGCCCACGTTGAGTGACTTCCTCTATTCTCGGAGTTCCCTTCGATTCACCGAGGCAATCAAGAAGCTAAGGAATCACAAGGCGCCAGTCATTGATTCTATCCCAGCTGAAGTCTACAAAGCTGCCCCTATTCTCGCTGAGAAACTCCAAAGCTCTTCTGCTCAATCTGGTCTCAGGAACGGTTTCCCCAAGAATGGCAAGACTCGGTTATAATGCCAGTCTTTAAGAAAGGCGACAAAAATTTCAGAGGGATTTCTCGTATAAGCATTGCTGGAAAAATCTTTGCAGTGATTTTGCTTAACCGTTTCCGCACAGTCCGCAACGAAAGAATCCGCCCCAACCAATCTGCTTTCGGAGCCGGCATGGGCTGTATTGACCAGCTCTTTACCCTGAGACAGATCTTTGAACATAGAGCCAAACATCACCAAATCACCGTTGCTGTCTTCATCGACTTCATTACGGCCTTCGACTCAGTCATCCGGGGAGGAATTTGGAAGGTGGTGGAAGAGGATGGTGTCCCACCTAAGATCATACGACTCATTCAGGCTTACTATCAACACACCCGAGCCTGCCTCCAGGTCAACGGAGAACTCTCCCCGCTATTCGATATCGACTTCGGTGTAAGGATATGTACTCTCTCCTGAGCTGTTCAATTTTGTCGTCGATTGGATACTGGAAAAGGCAATGCTAAACTTCGGAGGAGTCAAGGTTAGCCCTGATTTCAGTACCACCGACCTGGACTATGTCGATGATGTTGCCCTTCTTGGCGAATCCGTCGACGAAGCCCAGGAAATACTTCTGAAAGTCTCCGAAGTTACTGCCCCAATGGGACTCAAGATTAATATAGTCTAAAGCCCCGGACTTAAACTCCTCCCCTATAACCCTGAACCAAAGGCAGATTGAAGTTGTCAGTAAATTCAAGTATCTCGAATAATATATCGACATTAACGGCGGATTTAGCGAAGAAATCCAATGTCGCATTGCATCAGCTTCCGCTGTCTTCGCACAGCTGCAAAAGCCGCTTTGGAAGAGGAAGGAAGTCCCCCGGAGAACAAAAATCTGTATTTAGAATGACCTAGTCCGATCTGTCTTACTGTACGGCTGCGAGACATGGCCCTTAAAAGCCGCCGAGGCACACGCTCTCAATACTCTCGAACACAGATGCCTGAGGAGCATACTGGGGATACGTGTCAGCGACCGAGTCCCAAACACGGTCATCTACACAACGATGTGACCAGAAGTAAGACATTGCAACTCTCATTCGCCGCCGCCGCTTGTCTTGGTTCGGCCATGTTTGTCGAAGACCGACCGAGTCTTTTACAAACCAAAGCAAGCGCTGCAAATCAAGTCAAGACCTGGCTCAACACCGTTCAATCTGACCTCAAGCCGATCGGCGGTTTCCGGATTCATGGCCGCAGGTGGCAACCTTCATGGCTCGAAATCGTCGCTCCATTATCCCAAGACCGCAACCTGTGGAATTCAACAGTCTGGCAGATCCTGTCGCCAGGGAGAGCTACATACCTTGTGTCCTGATCCAAGTACAAGTAAGTAGTAAGTACTTCGCTTCCCTCAGGAGTCCTCGCGGAACGGCAAAAATACACCTCTAGTTCTATACAGGTTCTATACCAACAAGACCAAAGGTTTCGATGGGATCCCAAAAATTCAATATTTGATCCAGACAATTGGGTCTTGCCTTCGCCAGATCCAGTCTTCGCCAGACTCCTTGAACATTTTTACTATTAAAATTCAAAAATAGGTTAATCATCTGAGAGAAACAAGTTCAGGTATTGAATCAGCATGTGTGTTTACCCCTATAAGCCATCTCTGTTTTGACAAAAACTTCCTGCCACTTCTGCGAATTTCCCGGTTTCGGCCGAATTCCGGAACTACTTTTCCGGCGAAAAAAGAAAGCTCCGTCGAACTATATGTTCGGGTAAAAAATGATTGTCATACACGGATTCACCATCTCTTTACCCCTAAATCGAATATCTAATCAACTACAAATAAAACTCTAACTTTTAACAATTTTCAGGTTTGGCCGGATTCCGGGAGAACTACCTGTCTGGGTAGAAAATTGTTTTCACATAAGTGTTCAGCATGTCTTCTTACCCCTAAATCGAACATCTAATCAACTCCAAATAAAACTTTTACTTTTAACAAACTTTCCGATTTTGGCCGGAGTCCGGGCGAACTACTTGTTCGGCGAGAAAATGGTTTTCACCATTGTGTTCAGCATGGCTTCCTACCCTTAAATCGAACATCTAATCAACTTCAAATAAAACTTTTACTTTTAACAAACTTTCCGGTTTTGGCCGGATTCCGGGCGAACTACTTTTCCGATGACAAAATGGTTTTCACCATCGTATTCAACATGTCTTCTTACCCCATAGTCGACTATCAAATTATCTGTTTAAAAATATTTAATTTGCCCCTTAATCTAAAACCCCTCCCCACCCCTAAATGTAGGGATAAATAGCCCATCTACGAACTTGACCTTACTCGTGACCCAAAGAATCCTCACACCAAGTTTCATCAAAATATCTCATTCACTTCGAGAGTTACAGTGCGCACAGACGGACGGACGGACAGACGGACAGGCGGACAGACGGACAACTTTTGCGATGTCATAGAGCGTGTTCCACCCTACTTACCGTGAGCGTGTTCCATCCTACTTACCGTAGTTACTACGCATGACGTCACAAATCCTGTTTTTTGCCGTCAAGGCTGGAACGATTTTTCTATTTTCCAGCAAGATCTCACGCCAGGGGCGAATCCGACCAATCACGTTACAGAGATGCGTAGTTACTACGGTTACTACGCTCCCGAGCATGGTAAGCAAATAGTAACTATTAGTTACTATTCCGACAAGGTTGGAACGGTCAGCGTAGTAACTTTTCGTGAGGATGGAACGAAAATAGTAACTAATAGTAACTATTGTTAGACGGGTGGAACACGCTCCGTAGTTACTACGAATGACATCACGAATTCTGGCTTTTTGCCGTCAAGGCTGGAACGATTTTTCTATTTTCGAGCAGGATCTCACGCCAGGGGCGAATCCAACCAATCACGTTACAGAGATGCGTAGTAACTACGCTCCCGAGCATGGTAAGCAAATAGTAACTATTAGTTACTATTCCGACAAGGTTGGAACGGTCAGCGTAGTAACTTTTCGTGTGGATGGAACGGAAATAGTAACTAATAGTAACTATTGTTAGAAGGGTTGAACACGCTCATAGGTATCCCTCCACTTAAGTATTCTAGGTGTAACAGGTGTAATAATAGGTGTAATAAGGTGTATTACCGCGTATAAGACTTATTATAGATTCCTCTTTTCCTCGGAGCGCGCTGTAATAAGGTGAATAAGGAGAATAGACTAGCGTTCTATTCTGGCTTATGCAGGGCCAATCAGATCGCTTGGTTGGTTCCGCCAGCGGGCCGAGGAGAGGCGCAGCGTCGTCAGGGTTGCCAAAGAAAGCACAACAGTTCTACTTTGTTGGAAGCTAAAGAAACAACTTTTCTTAACAAAAACACGTTTTTGTTCTATTACGACGGCTTTTCGTCAGTTCGAGGATCAATGCTGTCCATCCGTTATTTTAATAGCTTTTTTACAGTATAGTTTGCGTTATATTGTACTCGTGTACTTCAAGTAGTACCTGAGTAGTACCAAGAACCTTTTCGGATATTTTTAGAGCTCGAAAAATTGTATTACCTTGGCAACACCGGAAGCCGCATTGATAAGAACTTCTTGGGTTGTATTTGAAAAGGCGTGTGTGTTAAGACGTAGACATCGCGTATAGCGCCATTCACGTTATTACACCTATTAGGACAATGCTTTACGTTTTGGGATCCCAAAAAGGAAAATAGCGAAAATGCGCATAAGGCACATTTTGCTTCTCTAGCTGCGCCACCTTTTGTGAAGCGTTTGGCAACAGTGTCGAGGATTTGAAATGAAATCGACACGTGCTATCTAGGATGAGTCAGAATAAAAGAGATGAACCAGAAAAATTCAAGAAAGTGCGATCTTCCGGATTGTTGCAGTGACACAAAAGATCTTCCTTTCTTTTGCATACCCAAGCAGGAGTTCTCAGTATGGAAAAGTCTAATTGAAGCACCTTATAGGGCATACAATCTTATCCCCAGCCATAGACTCTGTTGTCTTCACTTTAACTTTAAAGATTTTGAATTTTCTTCTCATCTTCCTGCAACGAAAAGAAGCTATTGTCTACGCAAGGGTTCACTTCCCTGTTATTTTGTGCGTTCAGAGGTAGATAGTGCGCTGGTGGCAGGAGTTTCTGGACCTCCAGGCCTTATCAACCATGAGAATTTATACCGGTGAGTTAAATCGAGTGAAAGCTTTAATAATGTTTATGAAGATGCAGCTGTCCTGCTTGCCTGCTGTGTGCTGACCAGGCGTTACTAGCCAAAATGTTTGGGGGGGGGGAAGCTGGAGGCAAGGTATTTACCCACTTTCTGGTTATTTCTACTGGCTGTTTTTGCAGAACAACAACCATTTAGAAAAATCAAGTGATTTAAAAAAAAACTATTTCTGAGAAAAATTGACTGTTTTGAAGCGCTGGCTCTGTTATTTTTATTGATTGGAATCAACTTTCCATACATGACCCCCCTGCTGCTGGCATACTCTATGTACGCTTAGACTTAGAGACTACAGTAGCCACTCTAATTTGTTTTCAGATGCTAGTGATCATTCCCTAGGCCTAGCTGCATTCCTTATACGTGGAGTCACCTGGAATACTCAAAGGTCTTAGATGGTCCTAGTCTTCTATAGGCCTTTAAATGGTATTCCTAATTTTTGTGATGAGAGCCTTCGTGTTTTCCGTTTTGTTTGTTTGCTTCTTGTCTTGTTTTTATGGCACTTGAGCATACTCAAGTGCCTTATAGCAATCGTAATTTCTTTCGGTCTGTCTGTCTGTCATTCTGTTGTTCTGTCCAGATTTTGCTAGTTTGGGCACTTCCGCACAAGCTAGAACGATGAAACTTTGCAGGCATATCAGGGACCCGACCAGATGAACTCACAAATAATCACTTCCCCAATCCGGCTTTCCCCGGATCCGGGGGTCCGGAAACTATAAAGCAAAAGGGGAGCAAAACGTAGCAAAAAGAGAGCTGCCCAAATTTGGGATCAAATTTGGCAGGCATGTAAGGGATTTTGTCAGATTCGCTTAAAAATAGTCCCGCCCCCGATCCGATCATCGTTGTGGGAGAAACAGTTATCAGTGAGTGGAGTAACCATTTCAGATTTAGTAGATCAAGTGGCTTTTCTGATGAAATGAATATCGGGAGACTGATGCGGCTTTGACAACTGCAAACCGTATCTGACAAAACCATGCTAACTGTTCTTACAAGTGCCATATGAGCTTTCAGCTCTTGTTTTTTTCATTTTTTTTTATGGGTGGATTATGAAGTTCAATAAATAAATTATCTGATTATTTCTCACCTGTTCAGATCAACCAGAGCCTGCTCTGGAGAATGGGCCTGGTGACTGGCACTGGTGACTGGGCCTGGTGACATCCCCCTAGCCACGACTAGGGGGATGGGGGGGGGAAGCTCCCCCACTCAGTTAAAAATGAAGAAGCTGAATTTTTGCAAAAACAGTTTATTTTTTTCTTGTAAACAGTCGATTTTCTTAAAGGACACATGAACAATGAAACCATACTTGAAACAAAGCATGGAGAATGCGTTTACAGACATGGCCACAGAGAGCATTCTTCTCCTGAGCGTGACGTTTCCAAAATAGGGATGTTCATTTCTGGAGGTTTGCACATGCATAGTCCAAGACAATAAGCGCAATTCATTCAAATCTTGACAGTGCTGGCCGGATCGTATTCGAATTTCTTCTAGATATACGTTTGTGCTTAACTGGTTAAAAAATATTCCAGATGAAGGGTTGATTGGAGACATTTGTTCATTTCTAAATTGTTCCGGACTGAAATAAGGACAGATGCAAAATGGAGCAAAAATCATAGCTTGGAAACACTATTTCGTATTAGGATTGGGTTTTCTGCAGGCAATGTTACCGGAAGTCATACAGATAGCGATGATACTTGGCACTCTTCATTCAGGTGTCCTTTAAAAACAGTTTCTCCTAAAAATAGTCAATTATATTCAAATAATATTTACAAGGAATACACGATGCTTCATCAGTGATATCTTGGCCCTTCTTGGCAAGGGTCCTCGTCAGGCTGTCAATCTTCAGGGTCAACTTCAGGGAAGGAAACGAACCTGTAATAAATAACTGAAGCTTCTACTGACTATAAATATCTTATTTGGGCAAATTACTATGAAATTCCACTGTAGGGAAAAAACTAGTCCTGAGATTTAACTCTTGACACTGCCGCCGTTTTTCCTGCATGATTGTGGCAATGACAGGAAAAGTTTTTTTTCTGTAATTTGATCGACTTCGGTTTTGTTATCAATAAGGGACTGAAAGCTTAAATTTTATTCCATTAATAACTTCGTTCCAGGTTTCTAGGACGGAGTATTCGCCTTTATCTATTACTTTTAATTATCACAGCACAGAAAAACTAGTGCTGAGATTTAATTTTTACACTGCTGCTCTTTTTGCTGCACGATATGGGCAACGACAGGAAAGGTTTTTTTCTGCATTTTGATTGACTTCGGTTTTGTTGTTAATAAGGGACTGAGGCTTAAATTTTCGACGACCTAATAAACGGTAAAACTCTCAAAGGGGTTTATTCTAATGAGGCCAGATATATTGTAACAAGATCCAGAACAAAAAGGTATCACTATGACTAATTCATTCACTGTTTGTTGCCTGGGGTGAAATGGTATGAAGAGGGGTTTGCCACTCTGAAATGATTATGGTCACACCGTGACAATACCCCTTCCCGGTTTCACATTTCCGGTAGCGAGTACTCGCCTGTATCTCGGTTAATGCCTGCTCAGTTTTTCTTAATCTCAACGGCTTCTCGAATAGTTTGAAGGAGTCCGAAGCACGTTGCAAGAATTTGGGCTTTTTCGAAAATATGTTCTGCAAGTGAAGATTCGAAGGTATAGTTATGACGGTGTCTGTTGGAGAGGGCGTGGTTAATTTCTTGTTCATCCTTTGCAGGTTGTTTTCCGAAAGTTCTCTGTGTCCTTTCTATGTAACGCTTTCCGAAATCACAGGGTATTGGATAAATGCCTCTTTGGTACTGATTTGAGTATTTTGGGTTCTGTGAAAGACTTGGATGTTGCATTTTTTCAAGCTTTTGGACAATTTTTCTGTCACTCCAGGGACATACGGAAGATATACGCGGTCATTTGATCAATTTTTTCTTAAAAGTAATAGTTTTTCTTAAAATCTGCCGATTTTTTTTCTCAATAATAGTCGTTTTATCTGCAAAAACAGTGGGTAAAAATTGCCAGCCAGCGGTAAATACCTCCCCCCCCCCCCCGAAACAAAAAAAAAAAACATTTTGGCTAGTAACGCCTCTGCTGGTGAAAACTGAAAATGTGTCTGGACAGCTATTTGGAATTCATAGAATTTAAACAACTGAAAAGAAATGATGTGTTCTTTTTGGGATTCCAAAATTAAGTGGAGGGATACCTATGACTTCGTAAAAGTTGTCCGTCTGTCCGTCCGTCTGTCTATCGTTCGGTAAGCACGATAACTCTGGAAGGGAAGGAGATATTTCGATGATACTTGGTGTGAGGACTCTTTGAGTCAAGGGAAAGGTCGGGTTCGTAGATGGGCTCCGTAGCTCAACATTTAGGGGTGGGGTTTTGAATTAAGAGTCGAAGATTTTTTTTTTTTAAGCTAATGAGATAGTAGATTTAGGGGTAAAAAGATGAAAACCATTTTCTCGCCGGAGAAGCAGTTCGTCCGGAATCTGACCAAAAGTGGAAATGTGTTGAAGGTAAAAGTTTAAGTAAAATTGATTAGGTGTTTGATTTAAGGTTAAGAAGACATGCTGAACATTTGTATGAAAATATTTTTCTTGTCGGACAAGTAGTTCACCCGAAATCCGTCCCAAACCGGAAAATTTGTTAAAAGTAAAAGTTTTATCTGAAGTTGATTAGATGTTCCATATAGGAAGTAAGGTGGTACGCTGAATTCGTCTTTAGTTTTTGCTGGACAAGTATTTCGCTCGGAATCCGGAGATTTGGCCCAAGTAAGGCAGGAAGATTTGATCAGTTTCGTCAAAGTAGATGTGACATACAGCCTAGGGGCTAAAGACACACATGCTGAATCCATATCTGAACTTCATTTTCTCAGATGATTAGCCATTGACCTTCTTCTGTTTCTAAATCTCAATAGTAAAAATGTTCAAGGAGTCTGGGAAAGACCGGAAATCTACAAGACCAAATTGTCTGGATCAAATATTAAATGCTTGGGATCCTACAAATTTTGGACAAGGAGTAAGGCTGAATTGATCATAAGAGAAAATATTTATCATCATAGCTTAAAAATATGTGAAGTAATTGTTGCTGCTCCAGACATAAAAGAAGATAGGGAACACATAGGGCGAGCTCGTCTTTTAGCTAGCACATAATGTTGGCTAAAGATGGTCCCGGATATTTTGTGACACCAACACAGCTTTGCAGATCTTAGGCCTTTTAGGCAGAGCTTTTGTCGGTAGGTTATCAAAAACGGAACGAGAAAGGGACGAGACTGTTTCCTCGGTCACCTTATCGAAAAGGGCCCAACAAACGAAATGAGCCCCATTCGCCGACAAGGCTTTTTTCCGTTATCAGAGTGCAACAAAACTACTGAAATCACTCACTAGCAGATATCGTACCTATAACGAGGTGTCTGGTTTGGATGAAAGAGCCATTTAGTGTTTTAACACCGATTTTTAAATAAGTGGGGTAATAGGGTGAAGTATTTTAAGTTCCTTCTTTTTCTGAGCCTTACTTCAGGACAAACTACGTCGAGCATATGAAAATGTGTTTGTCAAGTAGATTTTGAGGGGGTTGGAGCTGACAACAGTACAACTGCCAGTTCGGAGGAGGTTTGCAAATAATTGTCGAAAAAGTTTCAGTTTCTCATTTTCAACTGGCTAAAAAAAAATCAGGTGTCACATCATCATATATTATTGTACATTATGTATTATGTCATATACTATATAGGAAACGGACAAACATCCACACTGCTGTTGATGAAGTGACCTGCGAAGACGGATCCTCTTCTATGTGGGCCTTCGTTGCACATCAGTCCGACGAGGTTGAGATAGAAATAAGCCTTGGTGGATCTGATGATGATAATGAGGCATGCACAGAAACATCCTCAGTCTCTTCGGTAATTTTTTGATTTGCTCCTTCTTGCCATGTGCCCCTTGTAGACCTTCACAGTCCACCATAAATCCCTGATTTTGTGATAGGCTATGCCAAAAGCTTTGTATAATTTGCCATCTTTCCTCCATGAGTTTTAAATTATGCTATTGATTTTTTGTTTTAAAAGATTTTGTCATTGTTTGTGGTGTTTAATCTGCCTTCGACATTTTCGTGTTTTTTTTTAGTCGTCCGATAGATTACTGTTTGCTTTGGTGTTGGTTTGTTTTTGCGCGTTTATATAATCATTTATTTTGTTATCATCAATTTTGGTGGATGGGTAAAAGATAATAATAATAAGTATACCTACAGTTGGGAATAGCGCTGCAAACGCTGCTTACCCTATGCCAAATGCTGGGTAACAAAACCCCTTACCTAAACCAGGGGCGTCACGTATGGGGGGAGGAGGGGTGACCCCCTCCCCAATGTTGTTGGCCAGTTGGTAAAAAAAAAATAACCAAGTTGGCGCTAAGCACCGCTGTTTTTATGGCACTTGCCCTTCGGCCAAGTGCCATATAGCGATCGCAGTTTCTGTCCGTCCGTCGGTCTGTCCAGGTTTTGCTAGTTCGGGCACTTCCACATAAGCTAGAACGATAAAACTTGGCAGGCATATCAGGGACCCCAAATGATTTTAGTTGGAAATAGTCACTTCCCCCATCCGAGCACCGTAGGGGGAGTGGACGGAGGGGGAATCCGGAATCTTGAGGTATTTATAACTTTTGAACGGGTGATCGGATCTCGATGAAACTTGATATTTGGAAAGACCTCATGCCTCAGACAACCCATTTAAAATCCGGACCGGATCCAGTGACTTTTTTTTTTGGGGGGGGGGGGCTGGAGGGGGCAACCGGAAATCTTGGGAAACGCTATGAGTGGAGGGATCGAGATGAAACTTGGTGGGAAGACACCTAGCAAACACTAGATACATCATTGACATAATCGAGCCGATTCGGGTACTGTGGGGGGAGTGGAGGGAGGGGAAATCCGGAATCTTGAGGTATTTTTAACTTTTGAACGGGTGATTGGATCTCTATGGAACTTGATATTTGGAAAAACCTCATGCCTCAGACGACCCACTTAAAATCCTGACCGGATCCGGTGACTTTTGGGGGGAGCTGGAGGGGGCAACCGGAAATCCTGGGAAACGCTATGAGTGGAGGGATCGCGATGAAACTTGGTGGGAAGACACCTAGTAAACACTAGATACATCATTGACATAACCGAGCCGATTCGGGCACTGTGGGGGAGTGAAGGGAGGGGGAATCCGGAATCATGAGGTATTTATAACTTTTGAACGGGTGATCGGATCTCGATGGAACTTGATATTTGGAAAGACCTCATGCCTCAGACGACCCACTTAAAATCCGGACCGGATCCGGTGACTTTTGGGGGGAGCTGGAGGGGGCAACCGGAAATCTTGGGAAACGCTATGAGTGGAGGGATCGAGATGAAACTTGGTGGGAAGACACCTAGTAAACACTAGATACATCATTGACATAACCGAGCCGATTCGGGCACTGTGGGGGAGTGAAGGGAGGGGGAATCCGGAATCATGAGGTATTTATAACTTTTGAACGGGTGATCGGATCTCGATGGAACTTGATATTTGGAAAGACCTCATGCCTCAGACGACCCACTTAAAATCCGGACCGGATCCGGTGACTTTTGGGGGGAGCTGGAGGGGGCAACCGGAAATCTTGGGAAACGCTATGAGTGGAGGGATCGAGATGAAACTTGGTGGGAAGACACCTAGTAAACACTAGATACATCATTCACATGACCGAGCCGATTCGGGCACTGTCGGGGGAGTGGAGGGAGGGGGGATCCGGAATCTTGAGGTATTTATAACTTTTGAACGGGTGATCGGATCTCGATGGAACTTGATATTTGGAAAGACCTCATGCCTCAGACGACCCACTTAAAATCCGGACCGGATCCGGTGACTTTTGGGGGGAGCTGGAGGAGGCAACCGGAAATCTTGGGAAATGCTATGAGTGGAGGGATCGAGATGAAACTTGGTGGGAAGACACCTAGAAAACACTAGATACATCATTGACATGACCGAGCCGATTCGGGCACTGTCGGGGGAGTGGAGGGAGGGGGAATCCGGAATCTTGAGGTATTTATAACTTTTGAACGGGTGACCGGACCTCGATGAAACTTGATATTTGGAACGACCTCATGCCTCAGACGATCCACTTAAATTCCGGACCGGATCCGGTGACTTTTGGGGGGAGCTGGAGGGGGGAACCGGAAATCTTGGGAAACGCTATGAGTGGAGGGATCGAGATGAAACTTGGTGGGAAGACACCTAGCAAACGCTAGATACGTCATTGACATAACCGAGCCGATTCGGGCACTGTGGGGGGAGTGGAGGGAGGGGGAATCCGGAATCTTGAGGTATTTATAACTTTTGAACGGGTGATCGGATCTCGATGGAACTTGATATTTGGAAAGACCTCATGCCGCAGACGACCCACTTAAAATCCTGACCGGATCCGGTGACTTTTGGGGGGAGCTGGAGGGGGCAACCGGAAATCTTGGGAAACGCTATGAGTGGAGGGATCGAGATGAAACTTGGTGGGAAGACACCTATCAAACCTAGATATATCAGTGATATAACCGAGCCGTGCCTACTCGTAACAAGTGCCATATGAGCTCGTAGCTCTTGTTAGTAAAAACAGTTGGTTTTTCGAAAAAAAATTTCGATTTGTTCATGAAATCATTCCATTTTTTCAAAAAATCAGCCGATTTTTTCATCGAAACAGTAGATTTTTAGAAAATAGTCGATTTTTCTGAAAATCAGTCGGTTTTTCGTAAAAACTATCTTTTTCTGTGCATAAACAGTCGGTAAAAAATACCAGCCAGTCGGTAAATATCTCGCTCACCCAGTATGAAGAAATACTAAATTGGTTGTTTCCTGAAATTCACTCAAATCATTAGTAATGTACTGGGCTACTGGACCAACCATTTGACAAATTGATAACTGTGTAGGGAATACCAGATAGATAGATAGATAGATAGATAGATGTTTTTATTGATCCAACTCGTATCGCCGACATGGCACCGGATGTTTCACATAGCCTATACACAGATTAGGCATTTGTCATGTAGACTGGTGTCACAGTATTTCTCGATTTGGGTGTGTTCTGTACACGTAATAAGAGAGAAAGGACAGTTATAGTCCGGTGATAGGATAGATTCGTATGCTTTTGGTATTTGTGTCGAGATCTATTAACGGTTAACGTCCGACATCGAGGTGATATCAGATTATAACAACGAGGAGGCCACTGAAAATAACTTGTCCGAGCCGAAGGCGATGCAGGTTTTGAAAAATATATCCCGATCGCAGCGACGTTGATATTTTTAAATGGCCTTCGAGCTTGTTATTTCTATATCAGCTGAGATGAAAGTATGTTAACTATTATAAATTTTTCGAACATAATTTTCGTTTAGGTAGTAGCCTATTCAGTCTTCTTTGGTAGTATTTATTTGCTACTTTTCCTTTAACGATAGAATTTTCCTTTAACGAAATGGCAACCCTTTCCTACTATAGACATGTGAAAATGAAAACTGATGCGACCCGGGCATTTCTGTTTTTGACAGTAGCTGCGTTCTTTGTCACGGGAGTTCTCACCGGTGGTCTCCGGTTTTTCTTATAAGCCGTTTTTGCATCCACCGGTGACTTCTCACCAGTCTTATAACCCGTTTTTGAACTAACCAGTGTCCGGTTTTATCTCACCAGTGCGGACTAACCAGAACCTGCTCGTGAGCTCGGCTTCAGCGAGGAGTTAGCCGGTTTTCATCAACTCGCCGGTGAACCAAAAGAACGCGTTTTAAGGGAAGAACCGGACACTGGTGACTAAACACCAGTGACAGCCCGGAGTGCAACGAACGCAGCTAGTATAATGTTTATCCGGTTCCACTTTTACGTCTGTGGCGAAGCAGATGCCATCTAGCGGGGCGCTTTTAGAGAGATAGAATTAATCAGCTTAAATCGGTGTTACCACTGGTCGCACAGTTCTGCGGTTTGTCGTACATTTTCGTTTCTTGGACGAAGTGAGCAAGAATTCTGCGACCGGTTCCTTACCAATAAATGCAGAAATGAAGCGTAAAAGTTGAGACGTATAATTGTGAAGATGATACAGCGAGATTTCTCGTTGTTAGTTGGTGAAGAGGACCTAGTTTCATAGGTGTCAGAATGTCACTGGTTTTCGGTAAAAAAATTACAGGTTGGGTTGGATTGTAGAAAACTAGAGAAAAATCAAGAAAAAGGATAGTGACAGTTGGTTAGTAGCTACCTTAGGAAAATGAGTTAAAGTGTGTTGAAAGTAGTGTTGTTTCAGCTGACAAGTGGCATTTTCAGTAGAATGTGACTGTAACAAGGTATGACCCAGGTTGCTTGGCTAGAAATGCAAGATTTTCTTTCTCTTTTTTTTCTGTAAATTATTTTTCTATAAATTATTTTTTATTGTTTCATTTTGATCTTCTTTCTGAAAGTGGTGTCTTTTATTTATTTTTTGTAGGAGAGGTTCTACTTTCCAGCAGTTGAGGAAAAGTGCTCGATGAACTTCTGCGGAGGTTGATACGGTTTCGTATAGTCCTCTCTGGAGGCTGATGCAATATCGTATCAGCCTCCACATAACAAATTGTCATAATATATCTACCTGTAGGACATAGGAAGATATACGTTACATACCTGTTTGAAAAAGTTATTAGACAATATCAGTACTTTTACGAGACAAGCACTGCATTGACACAAACTTGTTAAAGTAATCCACGCACTATTTACTCTTCAGCTCCCAGTATTTAAAATAATTGAATACTTTAAAACTAAGCTCTGCTTTCAACAAAGTGTCCACGGCGTTGGCTGTTTGAAGCCTTTTTTGACACCCTTTAGCTGCGTTCCTTTCGTCGTTCGGTTCGCCATTTCAACCGTCGTTCTACTACAAGCGTTTTCTTTACAACGTCGTTCGTGAATGGCGTTGAACTGCCGATAATAAGGAGCGTGTTCCATCCTACTTACCGTAGTTACTACGCATGAGGTCACGAATTCTGTTTTTTTGCCGTCAAGGCTGGAACGATTTTTCTATTTTCGAGCAGGATCTCACGCCAGGGGCGAATCCGACCAATCACGTTACAGAGATGATTAGTTACTACGCTCCCGAGCATGGTAAGCAAATAGTAACTATTAGTTACTATTCCGACAAGGTTGGAACGGTCAGCGTAGTAACTTTTCGTGAGGATGGAACGGAAATAGTAACTAATAGTAACTATTGTTAGAAGGGTGGAACACGCTCAAGGAGTTTTCTTTGTTCGGTTGAACTGCCGTTTCATTCGTCGTTCCTGAAACGACGAACTGAGCCGGAAAGTCAGTTTCAACATCTCCGTCCAGTAATTAGGCGCGAATATCAAAATTCTCGACAAAACAAAACCAGAGCTGGAAGCTCATATGGCACTTGCAAGGCTGGGTCAGAGGATTAAACTAGGAATTCATCAATTTGTGGGTTTGTTGTGATAATTTGTCAGCAAAACCCTTGAGATAAGAATGGTCCTTGGTCCTTGGAAATCACGAGAATGTATTGTTTGTAAAAACTAATTTATTTGTGCATTTAGTCGTGATGATGCGCACTTTAAGGGCGCTAGAGATTCATCTGAAATGAACACTCTTGAAGCACAAATGATGATAAGCTCATTGGAATCATGAAAATGTATATTTTACTCAAAATTATTGTTTTTATTTTAATAAATTCAGTTGTAAGCAAAACCCTTAAGACAAAAATGATCATGGGCCCTTGGGGGATCATGAATATATATCGTTTGGTTAAAGTATTTTTTTAACTTTTCGGTTAAGAAACGCACTTTAAGGGCGCTAAAAATTAGTTTTTGAGCAACACGCTTGAGTTATAATCTATACTTTGCTTAAGAGTATTTTTAGTACTTTGTGGTTAGGATTAGTACTTTAAGATTAGGATGAGTACTTTAAGCGATGGTCGGTTCTGAGAAGTGACAATTTCTAAGCCAATCTTGTCAAGTTTCTAATGTTCAAGCCAAGTTTCATCGCCCTGGCACATATGGAAGTAGGTACCTTAATTCGCGATCACCGAAATTCTGCCCCCCCCCCCCCCCCCCCCGCCAACTCCCCTCAGAGTGCCCGAATCCGGTCCGGTTTCTCACTGATGTATCTAGTTCTTGTCTTTGTTCTTCCCACCAAGTTTCATCTCAATCGCTAAGCGTGTCACAAGATCCCCCCCCCCCCCCAAATTAATCGGATCCGGTCCGGACTTAAAACGGGACATGCGAGACACGAGGTCTTTACAAGTATCAGGTTCGTTGAGATCCGACCACACGTTCAAAAGTTATACATACCTCAGGATTCCAGATTCCTCCTACGTCCACTCCCACACGATGGTTAGGTCGGAGAACTGACTATTTCTAAGCCAATCATGTCAAGTCTCTAATGTTCAATCCAAGTATCATCGTCCTAGCACATCTGGAAATACTTTAACTCGCGATAGTCGGAATTTTGGACTCCACCCCATCTAACTCCCCTCACAGTGCCCAAATTTGATCCGATTCTATCACTGACGTGTCTAGTTCTTGGGCTTGTCCTTTCCACCAAGTTGCATCCCAATCGCTCCAGTCTAAGCGTGTCACAAGATTTCGGGATCCCCTCCCCACATTCATCGGATCCGGTCCGGGCTTTAAATGGGTCATCCGAGACACGAGGTCTTTCCAAATGTCAACTCTCTTTGAGATCTGATCACACGTTCCAAAGTTATATTATATTATCGAGATTCCGGATTCCCCTTCCCTACACTCCCCTCCCCCCACGGTGGTCGGATCGGGGAAGCGACTATTTCCAAGTTAGTTTGGTGGGGTCCTTAAAATGCCTGCCAAGTTTCAGCGTCCTAGCCCTTCCGGAAGTACCTAACTAAAAACAGTGGACAGACGACAGACATACCGACCGAAAAGTGATCCGAAGGGAGTCAAAATTATTCGTTGTCTTTAGATCCAAGATATACAGATAAGCTGTTTTTTCCGTTAACTTTAAGACTGTCTTTGTCCTAAGCCTTTATTGTTTATTTAGCCTGAACCACAAAAGAAGAAGAAAAGCACAAAGAAGAAATCCACGCCTTCTCATCTACTGGATCATGCATATGCACGCTCTGGTTATGGAGTTGCCACAGCGACGGTCACGAACAGTTCAGTGTGCTGTCCGGGGTGTAAGGCCAAGTTCCCAGTTATAATGCCCCAGGACGAGGACCCGCTGTTCTTCTGTTACTCTGACGATGATGGCAACTGCGAGTCCACCACTGAGCAGGTTTGCCATGAGAAGCGGAGAGCACCCCTAGCCACTCTTCTAGATGAGTGTGACGATTCGGATGATTCAAATACGACGTAAGTGCGATGTTGCTTGCTTTTGCTACATCTTTCTCTTTTTATGATTTCTGCGTCGAAGCCCGGAGAGATGTCTCTAGATAGTTGATAAAGCTAGTTGAGACTTACTTTTATTTATGTCCAGGTGGCATCTCTCCTAAGCCAAAGGCCTTACCCTCCCTTGTCAGTTTTTCAACGTAGTTGACGTGTTTCTGTAACTTACACCTTCAATCAAGAATTTCAAGTCAAGTCAAGTTCAATGGGTTTATTATCAAATTCCAAATAAATCCTACATAACCAAAACCCTCAGTCCATTCTGGACGCCGAGAACCACAATGTCTACATTTTAGACATAATACGCAGAGTGGTCACTGTTCCTACTCTCAGACACAACCTTGCCTCTCAAAAAGCAAAAAAAAAAACTAACCAATTACCTTCCTGCACCTTACCCCAGGGGAAGCCACCCCATCATAAAAAAAAAAATGTTATTATTATTTTATTCTTAAGCATATTTTTTTTATTTTTTTTTGTTTTATTCTACCAGACCTTATTTAATTATTCTTCTGTAATACTAATAAATGATTTTTTACTTTTTTTTTTAATGACGCAAGAGAGCTCCTTCCTCTCAGCTCAGGTTCCATATTTTTGCACATGTTATATTCGGAGCAAAATCTGATCGTACAGTCGGGGTGAAGGGTATTTGCAGGTTTGATGATGATCGGGTCCGATTATGCTGGTCCGAGATACGTCGAAACAATGTTTTGAATGAAGATGGCAGCTCACCAGCTAAAAACTTAAAAACAAAGGTCAAGCATAACAGTTGATGCAGCGACTCCAGTGACAAGTACTCTTCATTTTTTCCAACTATTATCAGACATCGTTTGTGAATCCAGCTCAGTTTTCGCAGGTGAGATTTGAAGGTCGATTTCCAGATCATTGCACAATACTGTATATGGGGTTTTAAAAGAGCGTTGTACAGGAGGACCAGTGTTTTCTGCGGCAAGGTGTTCTTCAGTTTTTTTTATTATTCCGAGATCCTGGGATAAATTTGTGAATTTGCCATGTACTCTGATGCATCAGTGATTGCGACAAGGAACCAAGAACAAAGTTCTACCCATAGACATGGATCCTTTGGCTCCACAAGCGCCGTATAGCGACTGTAATGTCCATCGGGCCATATTTTTCTGGTTCGTAAGCGACCTAGAGTCCTAGTGACCAGCACGTAAGCTGGGGGACCAAGAACTAATAAGCCCATAGAACCTCCGCCTTTGTCCCATGCACCGACTATGATTTGATACGATATGATATTTAAAGCCCAAAGGCCGTAACAAACAGACATAAATAACAACATGTAAATACAAAAATAAATGGTTACACTACTGCACTAAATCCCACTCAAACACTTTTCCCTGTGAAGACTGGCGACTCTGAGGAACCTCGCCAGATATCTTATACTAAGAAAATCACTGCTTCGTATAATATTTAACAACCACTTCCTCCCATGAATCCCTCCCTTAAAAATTTCCTCCCTCAGATCCTCAGTTTCATCACATCCACACATAAATAACGTGTCCGAAAGCTCCGAAACGAACGAAAATGCTGAATTAATTCAGCATTTTATGCAGCGTTTCGCTTTCGGACTTAAATTTTCGCTCAGTTAATGCAGCATTAAGTCAGCATAAAATTCATCGACAAATTCATTAAGAATGCTAAATTTTATGCTGAATTTTCAAGAAGAAACTGGGGAGTACGGCGATTCTCTCAGTGTTTTCGGCGGCAAACATAACAAATTCAAAAAGACAATTGACAATTTGGCAAACATTCCAAATTCCAAGAAACTGTCGATCATGGCCAACGAAGAAAGGGAAGATAAGAAGGTTGGATATCAGTAGCTGATCTATTTTGTCAGCTTTATACAGCTAATTCTTTTTTCTTCTGCTTCTTCCTGACTTAAATTTTGGTATTCTAGAAGTGTCAGAGAAGAAAAAAAGGTAACAGCTTTCGGACAAAAAAGAAAATGCAGCATTAATGCAGCATTAGCAGCACCAAAAAGCTTTCTGACACGTTCAAATTAATTAGATCCTTGTCTCACTCACCGCACATTGGATACCCCCGACAAAACTTAAGCCAAGTTAGAGCTACGTGCGGAGCTTTGAGTTGACGCCTTCTTCTTCTTCTTCTTCTTCTTCCCTCTTAGCTGCTGCGCACTGAGAGGAAAATACCGTAGCAGGCGTGGATGACCCGCCTCTGCAGAGTCACGCTCGACGTCACAATGTTAAACAACCAATAGTCTGCCTACTCTCGACTTTTCTTTCCCCGAAAACGGTAACGAGGCAAGGTAACGAATTGTGAGGCAAGGTAACGAACCGCGTAGCTCCTACCATCCCCTTCGCTCCTTTCCAACCGGCAGAGTTTCGGGAATCTATTCGACTCGTCATTGTCGTATTACCAAGAACAAATATTCAGATAAAACCTCTGTCTTTGGTACCATGCAGCGACTATCAGGACCCCAAAAAAACTGAGCACACCTAGAGGCATTTACTGTAGCTTTTTACCCGTCTACTGTACTTCCGTCTTCGCCGTTGCTCCTCGCAGAGAAAGAAAATGCAGGAGGCGTACTCCGCGTGCTTCCAAAGAACCAATCAGCTTTGTCTTCTACTTTTCCTCAAGGTGGTTTCACAGCGATATAACTAATTGTAGAGGTAACGAAACGTGACGTGGCGCGAAGCTACTAACCTCAGCTCGTTCACAGCGGAAAAGGTACGGGGAAATATTCGATTCCGCATAGTAATAGTACAGAAATAGGGAGACGGGAGTTCTGTCTGATTATTTGTTTTTGGTATTGCGGAGATAGGGAGACGGGGGTTTCGACTGCTTCGTTGTTCTTGCTAGGACGACGAAATGTGGCTGGCGTGTACGGAAGGCGACCTAATAGGCTACTTGGAAAACTAGCCTTTTCGAACATCCCTGGGAGGTGGAGAGAGTAGGAATACTGCTGGTTAGTAGCATGTTACAATCAGAATTTTTGTTTTCCAGGATATGACACAAGCCAGTCCGTGTCAAACTTCTGCGTACACAGCCGTTGTCAATATCCCCTGAGGTCGGCTAGGCCTACAGCTTCCTGTCATTCGAACGCTCAAGGTAGGGGACTGTGAATTTGTACATTTGTATTATACTACTATACCGTTGCTTGTATCAATGAAATAATTAATAGTTTTATTACAAAGTGAGTTGTTTCGAGACTGAGAGCATGGGATCGAGTTAAAACGGAAAGGGAACGGAACGACAGGGTGCAGGAGGAACGCGTACTAAAAGCGGGATCAACGTACTAAAGTCTGGAACATTGCACCAGGAGAAACACTACTAAAAGGGGGAACGCTGCACCATCATTCTTTTTTTCAGTAGTTTACTAAAAACGGGAAGGGAACGGAAATTAGCCTTGTTCAAAGAATAGGGGTCCTGCGTTCCCGTTTTTAGTAGGCTACTTGTTCCTCCTGCAGCAAGTACTAAAGAAAAGGGCGATACATAAAACATGGTTAAGTTCCGTTCCCTTCCCGTTTTTGGGATCCCAAAACGTAAGTGGAGGGATACCTATGACATCGCAAAAGTTGTCCGTCTGTCCGTCCGTCCGTCCGTCTGTAAGCACGATAACTCTCGAAGGGAATGAGATATTTTGATGAAACTTGGTGTGAGGGTTCGTTGGGTCGTCGGACCAGTCAAGTTCGTAGATGGGCTTTGTAGCTCTACATTTGGGGGTGGGGGAGGGGATTCAAATTAAGGGACAAACAAAATATTTTGAAACAGCTAATGTGATAGTCGATTATGGGGTAAGAAGACATGCTGAACACGATGGTGAAAACCATTTTGTCATCGGACAAGTAGTTCGCCCGGAATCCGGCAAAAACCGGAAAGTTTGTTGAAAGTAAAAGTTTTATTTGAAGTTGATTAGATGTTCGATTTAGGGGTAGGAAGACATGCTGAAGACGATGGTGAAAATTATTTTCTCGACGGACAAGTATTTCGCCCGGAATCCGGCCCAAACCGGAAAGTTTGTTGAAAGTAAAAGTTTTATTTGAAGTTGATTAAATGTTCGATTTAGAGGTAGGGAGACATTCTGAAGACGATGGTGAAAACTATTTTCTCGACGGACAAGTATTTCGACCGGAATCCGGCCCAAACCGGAAAGTTTGTCAAAATTAAAAGTTTTATTTGGAGTTGATTAGATGTTCGATTTAGGGCAAGAAGACATGCTGAACACTTATGTGAAAACAAGTTTCTACCCGGACATGTAGTTCGTCCGGAATCCGGCCAAAACCGGAAAACTGTTGGAAGTCAAAGTTTTATTTCTAGTTGATTAGATAAGCGATTTAGGGGTAAGAAGAGATGCTGAGTCCCTGTTTGACAATCGTATTTTACCCGGACATATAGTTCGACCGGAATCCGGCTGGAATCGGAAAATTTGTTATAAGCTAAATTTGTATTTGAAGTTGATTAGATGTTCATTACTGGGGAAAGAAGATACCCTGATTTCGTCTTTGAGCTTTCTTTTTTCGCCGGACAAGTGGTTCTGGAGTTCGGCCGGAACCGGGAAATTGGCAGAAGTGGCAGGAAGTTTTCGTCAAAACAGATATGACTTATAGGGGTAAACACACATTTTGTCCGGATTTGCCTTTCCTCGGAATGTTTAGCAAATCCGAGAATGGAGCGGTGTGACCAAAGCATTGAAGAGGTGCCCTAGGTTTAGTCTGTTTTTTTTTGTGCTACAGCTTTACCGTAACCAATACACATACCTCTGTCGGTGGTATTCCAAATATGTCGTCTGGGCAAACGGATATCAGAACCGTACACAAGACCCAAGTATTTTAGGGAGGCAGACTGAAATATAGCAATTCTCTCATATATACACGCAACAACCGATACTCGGTTTGGGAATTAACTGTTGGGCCAATACTTGTATACATATCAACTAAAAGACGGAAATTGTCTTCGAGCTCGAATAGCGAAGCACTCAAGAGAAGTAGTTCGTCCGCTTATGAGATATAGCTCAGGTCAAGCCAGTCCATAGAAAGCGCGTTCCACCCTAATTACCGTAGTTACTACGCATGACGTCACGAATTCTAGGTTTTGCCATCAAGGCTGGAACAATTTTTATATTTTCCAGCAGAATATCATGCCACAGGGAATCCGACCAATCACGTTACAGAGAGCATAGTCACCACGCATACTACGACCTGAGCATGGTAAGCAAATAGTTACTATTCCGAGAAGGCTGGAACGGTTACCGTAGTAACTTTTTATGAGGTTGAAACGAAAATAGTATATAATAGTTACTATTGTTAGAAGGGTGGAATACGTTCAGAGAAGCTTCCTTGCAGGTTTCGCGTGACAAAATAAATTGCACTGTTAAATAGAATAGGGCTCAAAATATTAACCCCGTCTACCCCTTTTCTAACTGGGATTTCATCAGAATATCCCATACGAGAAATCTCATTTTCAATCGAATTACCAAGACAAATCTTAATAGTAGAGTGACGATACCAGAATCTAAGTACTTTCACTATACTAGCATCAACACCATAGAAATCACTGGGGATGGAGTAATCAAAGTCTGCAGCCACACCTACACTACATATAAAAACTGAAGATTTAGATTCCATTGCGTGGCGCATAACACGTCTAAGAAGCCGATGGGCTGTGGCACAGCCATAAAATGACCGAAAGCCAAATTGTTTATCTTTTATAAGGCAAGATCGGATCAGGTGTGTAAATAGGATCCGCTCAAATACTTTGCTTAAAACTGAAGAAACTGTAATAGGCTTATAAGATTTGCAGGATGACTTTTTCGCACCCTTAAAAAAATATTTGTTCCAACATTGTCACGTACCTGGCTCCGTTAAAGCTGTGTCGAGTTAAAAAAAAAAAAAGAATACAAAAAAAAATCACAAACCGGTTCTAACCGCGATCGGATCATCAGCTTTTCTGAGACACACGGAAAAACTTACATAACCGGTCATTCTTACCAATAAGATCCGGTCGAAAAGAGCCATATATGGCAAATATAAAAATCGGTGTAATTCTGTTAGGGAATATAAAAGTTAGGAAGTTCGGATGGAGCGATTAGGACGTAGAGTGGGTCACTAATACAGGCACGATAGATCTTCGTTGCTCCCACTGCCTAGGTTGTCTGTGAATTTCTTGCCAGATTTCGTCATGTAACACTTGTCCAGTGTGAGCCGGGCTTTTCGAAACATGCGGGTGAGAACCCGGCTTTGGGTGGGTCGCGAATTAAAATTCCTGCCAGGGTTTGACACCATCATCATTTCGGAAGGTAAAGTTGCTAAATGCAGTAAACCCGAGGGGAAAACCTGATCGTCTGTTAGTACTATTGATGACGTGGGTAGACGGTCATCGACATTCCTGGTTCCTTACGGAAAAGTTGAGATTTTTAAGTTCTTAATGAAACTGCTGAATATCCAGCAGGGAAAACCTGACCGCCTGGCAGCACCTTTAGAAAAGCCCTTTCTCCCGAGCTCTCGTAGAAATCCTAAAGAAGACGCAAACCTGTGGTCTTGTTCATTTTGGAAGATATTGTAGGCGATCAGATCTATGTTCGGTTTTGGACTTCTTTTTCTTTTCCTTGATTTTTCCACTTTTTAACCACGCGTGTTTAGGTTTCAAATATTTTGCGTCCAACCGCCGCGTCGGAGAGCGAGAAGGCTGGATAGAGTCACGAACCCAAACAAGAAAATTGCTAATTTCCGGTGGCAAGTAACGCTATATTGTCGAAAAACGATATTCCTGAGCCATTTCATCGTGAAACGATCATTTCTAGTAAGAGTTGTGCTTTAAACTTGAAAAGAGAAGGCAAAGTCTCGTTCTAAAGCTGGGAAATAGTATTTAGCTAAATTCCAAGCTCCAGATATCCTTCAGCCCAAGCTGACTGCGAATCGTATTTGACGGTGCAAAACGGATAATGGTGTATTTAAACACTGCGTAAATCTGAGCGGATCGTAAAAACCGAGCGATTTTCCGACCGTTTTTTGCTTGAAAATTTGTCTAGCTCTCCGCTCGGATTTGCTTGATCTGGTCGGTTTTTAAGCATCGTTTTCAAGAAAATGAGTGATCAGTGATGATCAGAAAGTTTTAGATCTGTTCATTCTGGTTCAAGGGCATCGCAGCTTATATGACCCTGCTGATCCTGGCTTCAAAAAAAAACAAAGAAGAAAGACTTAATATAGAAAGACCTAAAGACCCTAGAAAGACCTAACGCAGCCATAAACGCTGCGTTTGATCGATTTTAATTTGCAAACCGTTCGAAAAGGACCGAGCGGAATTCCGCTCGGATTTACGCAGTGTGTAAATCCACCATAAGTCAGCTACAGTTTATTAGCGATATATTTCGGCCCGTCTTGGAAAGGATCATTGAGCGGCTTGAGCCTGAAGAGGACCCTTGCGAAGAAGGGCCTAAAAATAGCTCTAATAAAATGTAGCTGACTTATATTTGATAGTGCAAAACGGATACGTCAGCTGAATTTTATTGGAGCTATATTTCGTCCCTTCTTGGCAAGGGTCCTGATTCGGAGTCAGCTTATGCTGAAGGAATATTTATCCTCCGTAGCTGACTTATCCGTTTTGCACCGTCAAATACTACCTTTCTCTTTACCACTTGTTACCATGACCGCAACGTCCGTTGACTAGACTGCCTCATAACCTTAACCCGCGGAAGATGCTCCTTCGCAAGTTTATATCATTATATATGGGGTTTATTGAAAAAAAATACTAGTAACTACAAAACCCTCGAGAAGTTTACACTTGTTAAGAGGTTTAGAGGCTGTTCAGAGGTTTAGAGGCTTGTTAAGAGGCTCAGCAAAGTTTTACAGAACAAAAATTATTTCACAGTGGAAGGTTATAACACGCATCTGAATGATAGGACGTGTTAAATAAGGTGCGTTTTTGCAGATACCATGGTAGTTCAGACCACTTGATCTGTACTTTGTGTCGTTTTTGCAGTTACCGTTGTATCCGATATTACGGTTGCTTTGCAAAAACGACAATTGCCAAATTTGCGCTTTTAGGAATTATCCTCCCAAAAAAAGTGCTATCCAGTTACATCATAAGTGCCAAACTTCTTTCCCACCAATTTGACAAAGTCCTAGGCTCTTGTGTGGTGATGATGACAGTGAGGTGACTTTTTCAGATACCGCGATCAGCTACCACGGTCGGCGGATATTTAGATACCACGGTAACTGCAAAAACACACCTATAGACTAGATAAGAAACAAAAATAGATACGTTGAATCAAGAGCTCATAATGCGTTGTTCCTAGCCATTCTTAAGGACCTTCCACTGCCATGACTTCTCGGCCATCTTCTTCTTCTTGTGTAAGCTTTCTTTCGCTAAATGACTTGCAGCTACAACATCGGTATGCTTATTTGAACGTCACATAACAGTTCACAGTCGCCGAAAAAAGTTACCAAAACCGCACCTTGCAACTTATACTACAAAATACTTGGCAGAAATGTTTATTTCACGTTCAGGATATTATATGTCAGCTGATCTGGTTTTGAGGGTGGAGTTTAGGCTAGGTCTTGAATAAAGGTCGCTGGGACCTTGTGGATACAGTGATAATCTTCTAAAACCGGCGGGCCTGACCTTATTTTCCACTCTCAGAACCAATCAGCAAACAAGGATGTCCTTGGTAGCATAGGGCTCAGACACACTCTTCTCTTTCTCTCCAAATAAAATAAACGTATACTTCTCAGCAGTATTTACAAAAGTCTCCTTTGTCAACAAGGATGTCATGGGTACCGGAAACGTGATGATGCGGCGGGCGGATCGGCATCATCCAGGTAACAAGCTAGTCACAATGACGATAAGAGACATACGCCATCTACCGGCAATAGCCTGAACTTATCGCTTTGATGTTATGTGTTGTTTCCACCTTCGTTGGGTTGGGAATGAGAACGAAATTTGATGGGTCCTGAGCCACAGCATCATCCTTATTTTTCATCTTAATTGCCTTATGTTTCTTCTTTCACATTTTTCCAAGCTATCTGTAATTCCACCAAATAGACAGGGCTAAACAGCATACACCAATAGAAGAAGAAGTATATTTAAATGTCTAACAACTTGAATTCCAACTCCTTGTTTTTGCCAGAACAAAAGCCAGAAACATTCAGCCATCGTCATGTATGTTACTTTTCATTTCCGTTTGACTGTTTTATAAGTAAGAAACCAAGCAAAGGTAGTGAAAGATTAGAGAAGTGTTTAGCAGGCATACCTCAACTGTACGACAAAAAGCTGATTGTGTCGTGTGATCTCTATTCTGGATGAAAAAAAATGTGCTTCTTATTACTAGAACAAATGGAAACGGATTGGATGGAAAAGGATCCCTAAATAACGTATTTTTACTCTCTTTTGAAACACTAGCAGTTTTATTTAACTTTTAGTCCACACTATCGTTAAATTGTTAAATCTAAGATCACGGGACTAATCAGCGGAAGTCCTTATGGCCCCTTGATCGCCATACTATACGCACTTCATAAAATTCCGTCCAGATTAGTTCTTTTTTGGCTGTTAGATGCCATAGCATAAAGTAAGTTTCTTCTTTGTTTACGTTTAACCAGGTTTGTTTGGCTATATTCAATTCCTGTTAGCCGTAGCCATGTTTAAAACTGTTTGAAAGGCCTCGCATCAACTCGTGCTCTATCCAACTCCGTTCTGTCAAACTTCGTCGAGATCTCAGTTCTGCCTTCCGAATCCAGTGCTGACAGCTCGTTGACTTTTCGACGTGGCTAACGCATGACTCGGTATGAACCGAAATCCTAATCGCTTATTCCCCCTTCAGATAACTTATACCAAGGTCTCACGTGGGACTGTTATTGTTTATCTAGCGCATCTGGTGGCAAATCGTCACTGGATTTTATGAAGGACGTATACAGTGGGTACAAGACCCACAATAAAGGTGGAAGAAGATCGCTCGATTATAGGAAACGCCTCAAAACACATCCTTGCTTCTGCGCCTGCGATTAGTGTTGGGCGATATTCGATATCGATAACGATATATCGATATATCGGACCATATATCGATATCGAATATCGAAACGTAAATATCGATATCGAAAACGATATTTTTTCATTGATAATTATTGTAAATAATCCAACATAACCTACATTTATATATCCGAAATCGGACCAATATGTTTTCGTATTTCAGTTCTTATTTATTCGGAGTCTGAGATGATGCAAGATGCTATTTAACGACAATTTCGTTAGTAAATTTTGGCGAAACGAGAAGTATCCTATCGCGAAACATACTAAAAAAATATCGATATCGATATATCGATTATCGAATATCGAAAGTGAAAATATCGGTATATCGATATATCGTTTATTCAAACAATGTTTACAACGGATACATCAGCTATGATTTTTCATCAGCGATATTTCGGCCCTTCTTGGCAAGGGTCCCCGTCAGGCTGTCAATCTTCTGGTTCAACTTCGGGGAAGGAAAAAGATTACAGGTTTGTTTCCTTCCCCGAAGTTGAACCAGAAGATTGACAGCCTGACGAGGACCCTTGCCAAGAAGGGCCGAAATATAGCTGATGAAAAATCATAACTGATGTATCCGTTGTAAACATTGTTTGAATAAATGTTTCAAAGTCAGCTTGGGCTCAAAGAATATTTATCGATATATCGAAAAATCCAAATATCGCCCAACACTACCTGCGATACAAGCAAGACCAACTTTTTGGAACGGGTCTATCTACAAGTACTGAGATGGATTTGCCCACATACAGGGCATGACCAGTCAAGAGCCAATCAAAATCGTATCCGAGGATCGTCTAAGGCAGCGGTTCCCAATCGGTTGCACGCGTACCCAAAGGGGTACGCGAGACCCTTGCAAGGGGCACGCGAAGGTACCAAAATCTGTTTAATCTGTATTTCCAAAATATCACCTCACTCATTTTGATTGCCAAAAGCCTAATACTACCAGCAGGAGCCAAACTAACAGTTTTTTGGGGGCAAGATATTTTTACCGAGTGGCTGGTAATTTTTGCCTAGCGTTTTTCGAAAAAATAACTGTTTTCACCGACTAGCCGACCACTTAGGGAGAGGGGTGTCCCCAGACCATGCGTGACCCCTCTGAATGCAACCCCTAATTAAATTCATGAAATAATATTGATTCCAGAACCTCTAGCCTACTGCTGTAAAATCTATTACTGTGTCAAAAACAATATTGTTCAAAAAGAAGCGAATGCATTGCAAGTAATATTATCCTTCCGGTCTAGAACAAAATTAACGACAAGGTCTGCGATGCAGCTTGATGAAAGCACAGATTTGCAGGATATGTCGCATGAAGCTCAGATGATAGTATTTACGGGTTATCGAGGTCCTGACATAAAATAAAATATTCTGTTTTGCGAAAACTCCAGTACCGAGGACAGCATGAACAAAACTATTCGTTTGCCTGTTATTTATCAGAGCCTCGTTTTTGTTGCAATAGCGCTGCCGCATCGCTGCTGCAGCACTTCTTTGCTTTTGCATAATATGCGTTTTTGGATTCACTTTCATCTTGGTTGAAGCGGCAGCGCTGCAGCATCTTGCAGGGAAGCACGGACTTGGTCAGGGAGCAAGTCCGTGATTCTCGAGAAGCGCTGCAGTCTTCCTCGGAAGCGCTGCAGTGCAAAAACGGATGTAGAAAGAATCAGTCCGGAATCGGCCGAGAAGTGGACCTGCAGCATGCAACAAAAACGAGGCTCAGTTTGACTGGATTCAAAACCCATTTAGTGGAAACGTGATGTCAGGCTCCGGTAAAAATGTGATGACTGTAAAAATTTTTGCCGTTAATGACATCGAGCCGAGATTTGACAAAATTGTTGCTATGACGAAGCCTCATATGTCTCATTGATTTTGTATATATTTCTAGCATGCCTTTTCATTTATGACGTAAATATTGCCTTTTCCAAGTTCTGAAAATGGGGGTACGCAACCTTTTCGAACCTTATTTAGGGTTACGCGGTACGGAAAAGGTTGGGAACCACTGGGCTAGAGTTAAGGTCAAGTTCGCAGATGGCTCCCTGTAGCCCTATATGTAGGGTGGGGGAGGAAGTTTAAAATAAGGGACGGAAAGTTAATATGAAAATCGATTTAGGGTTAAGCGCTGAATCCAGAATCGGACAGATAGTGCGCCCGGAATCCTGGAATAACCGAAAATTTCGTAGAAGTAAAAGTTCCATTTTAAGTTGAATAAAAGTTCGAAACCGGGGGTACAGAGACATGCTGAATCTGTTTTTGAACTTTTCTTTATCGCCAGACAAGTAGTTCGCCCGGAAACTGGCGAAAACCGGACAGTTTTTAGGAGTGAAAGTTTTATCTGAAGTTGATTATTCATTAGAGATTAAGAGCGTGTTCCACCCTTCTACAAATAGTAACTATTAGTTACTATTTCCGTTCCAACCTCTCCAAAAGTTACTACGCTGACCGTTCGAACCTTCTCGAAATAGTAACTAATAGTAAATATTTGCTTACCACGCTCGGGACCGTAATAAGCGTAGTAACAAGGATCTCTGTAACGTGATTGGTCGGATTCGCCAGCGGCATGATATTCTGCCGGAAAATAGAAAAATCGGGCAAAAAGCCAGAATTCGTGACGTCATGCGTAGTAAACTACGGTAAGTAGGATGGAACACGCTCTAAAGGTTGGTCGACTCGAGCGTCGGCTTATAGGTAAGAATATATCCTGAAGCCATATTTGAACTTCATGTTCCCGCCGGACAAGTAGGCTGATCGGAATTTGGCGATGGGCCGAAAATTTGGTAGGAGAAATTTCATTGTGAAGATGATCGGAACATCCTTATAGTAAAGAATACAAACTGAATCCATATTTAAACCTTGAATTTCTCGCTGGATAATTAGTTCATCCGGAACCAGAAACCGGAAATTTAAAAAAAAAAAAAAAAAAAAAAAAGTCGATCGGAGCATAACAAGGGGCTTAGAGCACGTTTGGACTCCAAATATGAGCTTTATTTTCTCACTGGACGTAATTTTTGAAATTTCGAAGAGTTAAAATTAAGTTCTGATGTCGATGAAAATTGTGTGGAGGAGGTAGGCATACTCGATAAAGACACGATGAATCAGGAAATACTGTCTATTCTTGCCTCCGATGGATAGTCCTGACGGAATCTAGTAAAAACAGTATGTTTTCGAATGAGCATGATTGTTTGATAGACTTATACCTGGAAAGTATGACTTAGTTGCTGTTGTTCAGTGGGCTGATAGAATGGTATCAGGTTTGTACGATTCGGCAAATACTGAATATCTGGAAGACTTGAATAAAGATCAACAAATATACACCCTTGGCATCCCATCGAAACCTTTGGTCTTGTTTGTAGAGATATTTTCTGTCGGTGACAGGTTACTTATTCTCATTAAGATGAGAACCTAATATTCTATGAGAAATTCAATAAATTTCCGTTTCAGAAAGCACATTAAAGTCTTTGATTAATGTGGGCTGAGAAGGTGGGAGACACCATAATTTTTCGATGGGTCGGGTTTTTGCGAACATACTGTTACCTTTGTTTTTCCCAAAATCCTCACGGTCTCCAACGTTATCCACAAATTACTTGAACACAATTCACTCTTGAACGCCAATCCAACATTGCTAATTAACTATTCATTGATCTCCTGGTGCTGGTCAAAAGATTACTAAAACCTTCGAGAAGAGCGAGTGGCCTATAAGAGGATTAAACAACTAAGTGTATCATCGTGTGGACGTTTAGATATGTTGGAAGAAGAAATCATCGGCCAGTTTGACAATTGTTGTTCTCGGAAGCAGAATATTATTTAGCTCAGTTTCAAAATCTTCAAGAAATCACTATAACGAATTTAGTATAATTCACGGCGTTTGTTTATTGTGATCTAGTTTACATCCTTAACTCTTTGAACTTACGGGAATTAACAGGAAAAACAGAAAACAAAATACTTAAAGAAATCGATAATGCAAATAATTAGTTTAATGTTTCTACATATTTTCCATATGCCTGCTACAATAAAAACATTCTGTTAGATCCAAAGACAAACTATGATTCCATCCTCCTCTTGTCGGGCGCTTCCAACCCGCGCCGCTAGATGACCCAGCGGTCGGATCGAGTCGTGGCTTCATCTCCGGTCTTGGGGGGAGGGGGGGGGTCTAGACGTTGCAAGTGCTAGAATGCTTATCATATAACTCCTAACGTTTTAGTTCATTTAAGCACGATTAATGTTCCTTACTAATTCAGTATCAACCGTAAACTCAGTTACCGCGGCCACTCAGATAATTAGTGGCTTACCGACGAAATATTCCCCGGCGAAAAACGTCCCCGGCGAAACGTCCCCGTGGCAAAACGTCCCCATGGCAAAACGTCCCCATGGCAAAATGTCCCTATGGCGAAACGTCCCCACGACGAAACGTCCCTAAGGCGAAACGTCCCCACGACGAAACTTCCCTGTGGCGAAACGTCCCCACGACGAAACGTCCCATGGCAAAATTTCCCTTGAGTTCTAAGCTCACCTTGGCTTTGAGGCGCATGACCGAATCGTCAGACTGAGGTAAAACAACGTCAGAGACTCTAGAGTTTGCAGTTGATTCAGACATGCGGCTTTTCCCTTCAAAATCCATAGTGTAATTGGGGAGGGGATTGGGAATTGGGTATGTATGTTAGTTGTGGGTGTTTGAGTGAAGAAAGTGGATTTGGACTGAGTATCACTAAATGTATAAAAAAAAAAAAAAAATGATAAGTAGATTTTGATAATTTGATGTCCGTTTATTCCAACAATGTTTTCAACGGATACGTCAGCTACGATTCTTCATCAGCGATATTTCGGCCCTTCTTGGCAAGGGTCCTCGTCAGGCTGTCAGTCCTCTTGTTCCACTTCGGGGAAGGAAACAAACCTGTAATAAATAACTGAAGCTTCTACCGACTATAAATATCTTATTAAAGTAAATTATCTTCAAATACCACTATAATGAAAAAACTAGTCCTGAGATTTAATTTTTGACACCGACGCTGTTTTTGCTGCACGATTGGGGCGATCTTGCACAGAGGACCTGTAGTCACATATTGAGACGGGCTATTGGTTTAAGAATATGTTCGACATGTTGTAGAAATGTTGAAGAAATAAATTCCATCCTTCCTAATACGCCTTGCCCTATGCTTGTAACTGATCAGTAGTAGTCTAGTTCTAGGTCGTTTGCAACAGCATACATAACCGGTATTTTTTACCAAGTTTTTAAAAGAAGCAAGCGGAGGCTTTGAGTGTTCCACTCTATAGGCCTAGCCAACTATATATTTATTTAGTGTACACATAAAACGAACTTGAGCCTAATCTGGTTAAAGAAGAGTCAAACAAGAAGAATGCAAATATTAGCGTAGTGTAAATATGGTGGATAAAAATGGCATGGAAAGTTCAAGATCTTGTTTATAGTGAACCTCGTCTTGCTCGGGATAATATCTGTGTACCAAGGCAATTTTAATCTCTAATTCACATGCTCTGGTTTCAAACTAATCCGCTTTGAAAGAATGCCGGTTGCGATGTTAATCCTGAAATCCCACCCCAAAATATTTGTTGCGTTTTTGATCGAAGTTTGAAGTTATCTTCAACCTCAAAGGTCTCTGTTTAAATACCGTTTTTGGTCGCCGGTCACAGTTCCTTCGTCCTTCAAACTCTGACCGTCGAACTTCGTTTGCTAGCAAGTTCGAAGTTTGCTTGAATCGTCGAAGAAACGTCGACCTGGCAAGGATCTCCGGAGTCGTAAAAACACTAATTAAGCAAACGGTGAACTTCGACGGCGTTCAAAAACGGAAATTAGGCAACCGGCTAAGCGAACGGCGAACAAAACTTCGACCAAAAACGCAACTATTATCATATTTTGGTTAGCCGGGGACGTTTCGGCATAGGGACGTTTAGCCACGGGAACGTTTTGTCATGGGGACGTTCCTCCGACAACCCGGTGGACCAGACATTAGTTGCGTTTTTGTCTCTGGTTCCTGTTCCGTGATCACAGTTGTCTGGTTTGGGCAGGGCTTGGGTAAAAAACGGTATTTTTTACGCTGTTCCGTGTTTCATGTTTTGTCGCTGTTCTGAAGAAAACACAAATTCAGGATCCTGAGCATGTATTAGGCGGGAAATCTGTTAAATTGCAAATTCCCAAAATGACCATTCTTTCGGATCCAGCTTTATCCTCCGTACTTCTGCAATTCTTTCTGCTCTATCTGCTAACCTCTCTGCAATTTTCTATCTGAACAGTGATAAAACATGCCAGGAGAGCAAGCTCCGTGTTTTGCAAACAGACAGCGGAACACAGAACACGGAACAGCGGACAAAAACGGGAAAAAGAGAAAAAGCCTGTTCCGTGTCTTGATAAAAATGGGAAAAATATAAAACAGAGAGAAAACAGCGAACAGAACAGAGACAAAAAAACGGAACTATTATGGGGTTAGTTTGCATCGAGGGTTGGTCACCAAAAGTAACTTCGTACACCCTGGAAAGTAACCCTAAAGTATCTCAAAGTAACCCAATGTAACCTAATGTAACCCAAAGTATCCTGAAGCAGGGACCCACTAATTTCCTGTAATGACTCGCCATTCAGGGGGCTTGTCAATAAGAGATTTATGATGCGCTCTTGACCGAGCGTCAGATAGTTCGAAAAATACCCACGGGGATAAAATACCCGACTATCCAGATAGACAAAATTTTTCGCAGCTGTTGTGCTGCAGCTGTTGTGTTTCTCTATAATGGAAGAGTATCCTGGATCTTTTGTCCTCGCTTAGGTACCTGGTGGCCTGCTGGCAGTTTTGTCTATCTGAGCAAGAAAGCTGATTCGACCCAAGCGGAATTTTTGGAAACTAGGTGAGGCTCGGGCAACAAAGCAACATAGAAGCATAGGAAATGACAAGCCCCCTGAATGGCGAGTCATTACAGGAAATTTATGGGTCCCTGCCTGAAGTTAGTAAGTAACTCGTACACCCTGGTTCTTGGTGACCAACCCTGGGTTTGCAGGAGGCGTTTCTTGTCCGGTACGTTTCCACAGCTAGGCTAATTCTGAGCTCCAACGTAGGCTCCATGCATGAAGAGATGGCGAACGAGTACACCTTTGGCTATGGCCCAATCCCTCAGTTGGGTCTGAACACAACTGTGTAATGAGAATCTAAAGAACCTGCCATAATGTAACATGTCAAGGACGCCTATCAAGGTCAAGTTCCTCTGTTATCCGGATACTAATGATGGGAAATCGGTTTGTACTAAAAACCGGGAAGTCCGCATCTATTTATTCAAGCTGGTTGACGAATTGGCTCGCAAGTCTAAGGCCAAGCATCGCGGGTCGGACTGGAAAGAAAGTGAAAACGACGCGAAAATGCTTTAGTAAAGAAAGTGAGAGTGAAAGACCAACTTTGCCTGTTTGCATCTTCTTTACACAATAAGGATACGAGCGAGGGGATACTAAGATACCTAGAGATATGTTATAAGTTTCGGTGACCAATTGACATATTTAGGATACGGGAGAAAGGCTGGAGCAGCATTTGACTTGGCGAAGAGAAACAGGTAATTACTGGGTTTTTTTCATTATCGGTAAGTAGCCGCTTATAAATTGCTAGCTGCTGATCGTCGACATAAACAAGACCAAAGGTTTCGATGGGATCCCCAAAATTTAAAATTTGATCCAGACAATTGGTTCTTTGTGTCTTTTTGTTGTTATTTTTGTTTGGATTGATTTCGCTTCGTGTTGGCAATTTCTTGCGGTGATCGTTCTACTCAGCGTTGGGTTGATTTGTTTTATTGATTTTCTTCCATGGAAGGGTCTGAACCGTTCGATGTTTTTCTTCTCTCCGGTTCAAACCCTGAAATAATTGTAAGTGCAGAGTATCGTGTTATTAATCTTTATGTATATAGTAAGTACGTTATAGTAAGTAGGTAAGAATAAAAAAAAAAACTTGAACCTTAGAAAAAAAAAGTAAGTAGTCAGAATAAAAAAAAACCTTGAACCTTAAAAAAAAAAAATTGAACGTTGTGGATATCCGATTTTCGCCAGACTTTTCGAACATTTTTATCTATTAAAATTTCGAAACAGATTAAGGCCCATGGATAATTATCTGAGAATGCCAAGTCAGATATGGATTCAGCATGTGCGTTTACCCATATACGGCAATCTACTTTGACGAAATTGATCAAACTTCCTGCCGTACTCTGCCAAATTTCCGGTTTTGGCCGGATTCTGGGCGAACTTCTTGTCCGGCAAAAAACTAAAGCTCAAAACCTTATTCAACTTTCTCCTTACCCCTAAATCTAACCTCTAGTCAAATTCATATAAAACTTTTACTTGTACAAAAAACCGGTTTCAGCCGGATTTTGGGCGAACTATATGTACGGGTAGAAAATGATTGTCATATACGGATTCAGCATATCTTGTCACCCCGTTATCGAACATCTAATCAACTTCAGATAAAACATTTACTTTTAACAAATTTTCCGGTTTTTGCCGGATTCCGGGTGAACTATTGGTCCGGCGAGAAAATAATTTTCATATACGTATTCAGAATGCTACCTTACCACTTTTGTCGAACCTCTAATCAGCTTCAATTCACCTTATGCCAAATTTCTGGTTTCGGACGGATTCTTGGCGAACAACTTGTCTGGCAAGAAACTAAAGCTCTAAAACAAAATCAGCTTATCTCCTTATGCCCTACATAAGACCTCTGATCAGCTTCAGGTACAACTTTTACTTGTAAAAACAACTTCCGGTGTCAGCTGGAGTCTGTGCGAGCTATATGTCTGGTTAGAAAATGATTGCCTTATACTTCTTCATCGTGCCTTCTTACCCCTATGAATGAATGAATGAACGAAGGGTTTATTTAAAAAAAATGGAATCTTCAATGCCCAGAGGCGAACCTGTAAGGGACTAATTACCCTCAAAACAAAACATTAATAAAAACAAAACTTCGACAAAAACAAAGGAAAAAAGGGGAAAGAAAGAAAGAAAGGAGCTTGACTTACGCGGTCTGGGACGCCCAACCAGAAAATCCACCAAAAACAAACTCATTTTCAACCAGAATCACCACTAACTATCCAAAACAAAAACTTAATGATAAAACACAACTTAAACGGCTGAGAATAACGCATCAAATTCATATACAGCAAAACAATGAACCTTTAACATGCTACGAAAATCTAGTAAAGCACTACATGACCTTAACTCTGTCGACAAACCTTCCCATACTAAAGGCCCAACATGTCTAATGCTAAATCTCGATCTACTAGTTACTACAACCGGCCTACGGATGAGCTGCGAACTACGAGTTCCATGTTCGTGAAAAGATGACGCACGGGAAAAATACTGAGAAAAGCACTGGGGTAAAACTTCATTGTAATGTTTGTACATAAATAAAGCGTCATAAAACTTACAAATTCCCGCAAAAGGTAAAATGTGAAGCTCCTGATAACGGTGTCTTACGGAAATATTTCGACCATCACCGGACAATACTCTTATTGCCATATTCTGTATCACACGTAAAGGAGTAAGGTGGCTTACAAAAGTTTTTGTCCATGCCAGACAACAATATAACAGATACGGATGCACCATTGAAAAATATAACATTCTTAATATATTCTGAGGGAAAATATGTTTAAGTTTTCTAATAATTCCAACATTCCTGGCTAATTTACTACTAATACATGCAATATGATTTTTAAAACTTAAACATTCATCAATAATAACTCCAAGGTAACGAGTACTTGCACTACGTTTAATTGTTTGACCACCAACTTTTATATCAATTATCCAAGGATAATAATTCGAACTTCTACCATATATTACAAAACAAGATTTCGTATGGTTCAATTTCAACTTGTTAACTCTCATCCACTTTTCAATGTATTGCATATTTTGTGCCGTAACTTCTAATAGTTCATTTTCGGTCCTAGCAGCTACAGTCAAATGCGAATCGTCAGCGAAACACGGCAAAATCGCTTTAACATCATCACTAACACAAGTATTTGTCGACGATATAAGACTGGATACACGACAAAGATCATTTATGTAAACTAAGAACAACAATGGACCCAAAACTGACCCTTGTGGAACACCTTTCCTTACTTGAAATACATCTGAAGCAATTCCATTTAATACCACACGCTGGGAACGGTTAAGTAAAAATGACTTAACTAAATCAAGAAAAACACCTCGAATGCCACAATTAAATAATTTCTGAATTAAAATATCATGATCAACAGAATCAAACGCTTTAACAATATCTAAGAAAACAGATGCAACCTTCATACCTTTATCTAAAGCATCATTAACAAAAGTCGTAAGTATTAATACAGCCTGCTCCGTCGAACGATTCTTTCTGAAACCAAACTGATGAGAATTAAAAAACTTTCTATCTTCCAGAAAATTCACAATTCTATTGTTAATAAGCTTTTCAAATACCCTGGAAATTACCGGTAAAAGCGAAATCGGCCTATAATCACCAAACGAATTCTTATCACCTCCTTTAAACAGCGGAATCACGCTCGCACATTTCAAACAATCTGGAAAAATACCAGATTTCAAACAATCGTTAATTAAACTAAGAAAATGACAAGATATAACTGGCAGCACTGATTTCAGAACTTTCAACGAAATAAAATCTCCTCCACATGCTCCATTTTTCATACCCTTTACGCATTCAGATAGCTCCAACATCGTCACTGGTTGCAGGTACGCTGAAACGTCACTCTCTTCCGGCAAAAATTGATGAAACGATCCATCATCACTACGCATATCTATCGCTGAAGAAATGCGTTCTCCTATGTTTGCAAAATGATCACACATTCGGTTAGAAGCGTCCTCCCCTCGGCCTATATTATCTGGACACACAGGGCGAGACTTCGGACTAACCACCGACTTAATTATTTTCCAAGTCTTACTAGGGTTTCCCTCACTTTCCTTAAACTTCTTCTTATAATATTCCTGCCTCGTTCGCCTAAGAACACAATTTAATGTATTATTATAAGCCCTGTACGATTCCTTCAGACTTGAATCACTACTACGAACTGACAATTTATACAAATGTCGTCTTCTAATAATACACGCAACAAGACTTTTCGATATCCAAGGCTTCTTTGGTATCAGCTTCTTTGCCTGCGCTGCCACAGATGAACAACATTCTAACAACAAATTCTTTAATTTAGAATACCAAACTTCGAACTTCCGATTAACATCAGCTTCTTGACTTAAACAATCAAAATTAACAGACTCCAGCTTATTCTTAAACCTTAATATACTAGACGAATCAATCAAAGGCCTGTTAGGACTAATAGAATTACTAGTACCAATAACCCGTTCCAGAAGGCGAGGAACAATCACCGAAATACCAAAATGATCCGAAACATCGTTTAGAACAACATTAGCCGACCCGTGAGGTACATTTAAAAATACATTATCAATTAGCGATGCTGAACTCTCAGTCACTCTGGTACAAATGTTTATAGCAGGGTGCATTCCATATCCCAGCATCAAATTAAGAAACTGGCGGGCCTTTGGATTCGAAACAATAACATTAAGATCTATGTTAAAATCACCGCATACGAAACATGGCATATTACTAGTCACTAAATGATCTAATTGCTCCTCTAACAGTTCTAAAAAACTATCAATATTTCCTGAAGGTGGGCGGTATATAACAACAACAATAAAAGAAATACCATTTTTAGAGACTTCAGCTACCATACACTCAAAAACCATCTCTCTATTTATTCGAATATCATCTCGTAACTTGACATCAAAATCACTTCTCACATACATTCCAAGTCCACCATGCTGATATAGCTCACGGTTACGAATAAATAAATTGTAATTGGCAATATCTAATAAACTTGACGTATTATCCCTCAACCAAGTTTCCGTAAGTGCTAAAATATGAAATTCCGAAAACATGCACAGTTCATTAAGATGCGGCAACGTACTATTTAGGCCTCGACAATTTAAATGGAACAGATGCAATTCATCTACACTAGGACTCTGACACAAATCAATCGGGCACTTATATTTAACTTTTGGCTGCAAATCATCACTAACCCGAGCACCTGTATCAAAATCCCTATGCAACACACCAAGCCCCAAGTCATCTGAATTCAATGCGTTACTCTCAAGCCAGTTTAACCGGTGATTACTAACTTAAATGAAACTGAACCAGGATAGTAGAGGTGATTAAGGTTGAAAATATAAAACTTACCGAATCCGGCTCCGAGCATCCCATACCAATTGTGAACCAAGCTCCAAAAAAAAGAAAAAACAGAAACCTGTAAAGAACAAACAAAATTCAAGGCAAAATAAACTGAAAACATTAATACAAAAGAACAAAGTGGCGATGAACCTCGCACACTAAATAACCCCGCAACCAACTTAAGCACAAAATGTGGACTTGTAGTCCAAACAGAGAATTGTGACACATCACAACTCATCACTTAAAAAAGAAACTGTTGTAGCATGCCGCTCGCTCACTGGACAAACCAACAAATGAAGAAAAATAGTAAAAATACTCTTAAATTCACCATCAACCGACAGCCATCGATGCTACCTCACATAGTTCCGGGATAAGCCCATCAACACTGTATCTGACGGAATTTTCATTGCCACGGTCAACCTGGATATAAGGCGGAACAGAGTTCGACACCCAAGACGCAATACCAACAGCAGCAAGCTTAGACTTCCTTTCAAATAACTTCTTTCTAGCTGCACGAACACATGGAGGGGCATCATCACTCACAGAAATTTCCCTAAAGTTACGTATGATTTTACCTTTCAGTTTCTTACCGTTTTTCAGAATCGAAACTTTAATATCCTGTGAACCAACATTAACTTTGAAAAACTTGCGTTCCTTGTTGTTAAATATCACAGAAAATACCGGAACGGGGGAAAGTTCTAAAACATCTGTACAAATCGTTTCGAAGACCCCCTTTGCCTGGACTAAATCATCGCACGGAGCATTCCAAACAATGAGATTGTTCTCGGTGTGCCTGTATTCGAGCGACATTAAACGATGGGATAATTCCGTATTCTTAACAGCATAAATCGAACATCTAATCAGCTTCAGATAAAACTTTTATTTTTAACAAATTTCCTGGCTCTGGCCGGATTCCGGGCGAACTATATGTCTGGGTAAAAAATGATTGTCATATACGGATCAGCATGTCTTCTTACCCCGTAATCGGACATCTAATCAACTTCAAATGAAACTTTTACTTTAACAAATTCTCCAGTAGTGGCCGGATTCCGGGCGAACTATTTGTCCGGCGAGAAAGCAATATTCACATAAGTATTCAGCGCGTTTCCTTACCACTATTTCAAACCTCTACTTCGGATAAAACTTTACTTGTAACAAAAATTGTCCGGTTTCAGCCGAATTCCGAGTGAACTTCCAGATCAGAATCAGAATCAGAATCATTTATTTTACACAAGCTATCGTAGTCGAGAAGAGACTCAACTAAATGGCGCTTGGGCTTACAAATTAAAAGAGGACACAAATAAGAACAGAAACTTCAGCACTTATTAAACACTGACGTGTAATACGGAACGAACGTGTTTGAAAACCTATTTGTTCGTGTGGTAGGCGGTACCAGTTTTTCTTTGTTTTTGGACCTAGTGTCAACTCGATTCGGCATGACCGGTGGTAGTATAGCCCTATGTTTGTCACTTCGTAGAAGGAATTGACCAAATTTGCATATCAAACTGAACCGACGGTCGTAAAGGGACGGTAGTTGTAAGGTTGATAATGCTGATTCATAATCAGTAAATGCTTCACACAATATTACTTTAGCGGCTCTTTTCTGTATTGACTCAAGTTGATCACTTAAGTATCCTGTGTTATTGACTTGAGGCCCCCAAACAGGGCAAGCATACTCTATAATTGGTCGGATATATGTCAGGTACGCCAGCTTTAGTTGCGACACTGAAAAACCGAATCGACGCATTAAGATAAGGGTACGCATCGCACTGTTGGCTTTTTTTACTATTGTATCAACGTGAAGACTAAACGAGCAATCAACGCTAAACGTGACGCCGAGAATAACAGCCGAAGATACACTAGGATACGGTGACGGAGGGCACACAAAATCCCTTTTCAGGGGATTAAAGCGAAGGATTTTGGTTTTCCCTTCGTTGATTTGTAGGCTGTTAGTTGCACATTGGTCTTTAAAATTGCTGAATGTTTCGTCACAGAACTGAGGAACTGCCTCGGATTTCTCGATAATGTACTTGAGAAGAACTGACAAATCGTCAACGTACTTGAATCTTTCATCGAACCCAGAAAGGACAAAATTTATCACTGCCAAAAACAATAGTGCCGCAAGTTTTGTGCCTTGTGGAGCTCCGCACGTTAGCTCAGCCCATTCGGAATCAGTGTCTCCTGGGAAAAGACTGTACACGCACTGGTAACGGGCTCGTAAAAAATCGATCACTAGAAGGAGGATATGTTTGCGTGCACCCATGGTGCGTAAATTTGTCATTGCAATGGAGTGGCGAATAAGGTCAAAAGCTTTTCGGTAGTCCACAAGGAGAAGATCGATAATGGCACTTCCTCGGTCGAGCCACTCAACGATGAGGTGGTACATACGCACTAAATAGACAGTTGTGCTGCTGCCTTTTAAGCATCCATACTGGTACGGGTCGAGGGATCCAGAGACCTGTGACATCAGCTCACGGTATATAAACGTTTCTGCTACCTTAGAAAGGTTCGGAGTTATTGAGATGGGTCGGAGTTGATCACAAGATTTGGGACACTTCACCTTTGGAATGACGCGAACATACGCCCTCTTCCACGCACTAGGGAACACTTGTTGTAGGAAACACTGATTGATTATAGAGGAAAGCGGCTTGGCAAGGAAAATCGCGAACTCGCGTAAGAGTTGTACGGGAAGCTCACCAGGGTAGGACGCACAGTATTTTTTCAGTTTCTGGAGTTCTTTGTAAACCGCATATTCGGACACTTCACCAACGTCATCAATCTCTGCGTCAGCAATGAGACTCTCAATATCTGAACTGGTGACTGATGGAAAGGTGGTACATATGCGAGCAAAGTAGGAGTTCACTTCAGTAGCTGATGTCAAGGTACCGTCCTCTTTGAGCAGTCTTAGGTCTCTAGGTGTCGCTTTACCGGTAAGTCTTTTCACTGAGGAATGCCATTTGTGAGGATTTGAGGTAAGTAATGGGGTAATCTTGTCTCTCACATATTGCTTCTGCGCGCGCCTATTCAGTTTAACTATATAGTTACGCAACTTATTTGAGGCAACGGTATCACCTGCGCTGTGAAGGCGACAACGGATCTTTATTAGATCCTTTAGTTTGCTGGTGATCCACGGTTTATCAGTGTCACTGACGGTAATCACTTTAGTGGGAAAACACGTTTGAAACTTCTCTTGAAGAAGCGTATTCAGCTTATTGACTTTGACATTGATGTCCTGCTCGGAACAAATGCCCTCAAAATCATAATTACCGATCCAGCGACCAAATGTAGAAATCGAATCTTGGGTGAGTGGTCGCACTGTAGTTTTGATTCGTTTGGGTTTAGGGATGGCCGAACTAGCTTCCCAGAAAATGATGAAGTGATCAGAGTTCTGAAGGGGTCCTAGCGATTGCGGTGCATGATACAAATCTGTCAGGTTGGTAAAAATTAAATCAAGTGTGCTGCCGCTCTTGTGTGTCGGTATTGTGACGGCTTGCCGCAAATCGAGAACACTGGAAACCCATTGCTTGTTTGTTTGATTGAAGTCACCGGCAATCACAAAGGCAGGACAGGCATACCTGCGTCGCATTTTGTCGACGAAAAACTAAATGTGCTCGATCAGTTCCTTCCTGTTTCTGGCACTTTCAGGATAATAGACAGAAGCGACAATCAAACATGAGAATCTTTTTGATAAACGGGGGGGTTTACACTCACTCCATAATATTTCGTGGCCGGAGTCACTGGGCTCGCTTAACAGCTTTGAGGGTAGGTCATTGCGGAAGTAAAGACCAACGCCACCTCCACGACGGTTCAAGCCACGATCACGACGGGTATTAAAGTGGCTAGTGTAGCCTTTAATGCGCGCCGACTCATCAGTAATGTCCCAACATTCGCTTATTATGACGATTGAGGCGTTGTACTGCCTGACGATAACTTCTAGTTCGTCAGTTTTCTTATTCAAAGATCGAGCGTTACAGACGAGGATGTTAGGCAACTTGTGCTTAGTTACAAAAAGCTCAGGACGCAGAGTTGGTGGGTGGTCACAGTCACTGATCACAGCTGGCTCAACATACCAGGGATTTAGAACAGGCGGAAGTTCGCGAGCAGGAAAGCAGCGTACTTCTACTCGGCAACTTTGCCTACGAGGCTGCCGGCAACTTTGCCGAGGCTGCCAGATAGAAAATGATTGTCATATACGCATTCAGTATGTCTTCTTTCCCCTAGTTGAACATTTAATCAACTACAAATAAAAAAAAATACGGTTTGGCAGTACCGGAACCTCAAGAAACGGTTAGAATGGCGGGATCGGAGTGGAACTTGCTGGGAAGAACAAGCATCTGCTCTAGATAAATCATTTACACAGTTGGACTGGATCCGGATACTTCGGGTGGGGGCGGGGGTCTAGGGTCATATTTTCGTTTAGTTTTTTTCTTTTTCCTTTATAATCCGTCCTTCTTACGGCACTTGCCCTTCGGCTAAGTGCCATACATCGATCGCAATTTCTGTCCGCCCGTCGGTCCGGGTTTTGCTGATTTTGGCACTTACGACGAAACATGGCAGGTATATCAGGGAAGCGATCAGATTGACTTGGAAATAGTCACGTCTCTCCGACCCGAACACCTGTGGGGGAGTGGAGGGAGGAGGAATCCCGAAAATTGAGGTATGTATATCTTTCGAACGGGTGGTCGGATCTTAATGAAACTTGATATTTAGAAAGATCTCGCGTCTCAGACATCCCAAATCCGTACCGGATCCGGTGAGTTTGGGGCGAACCGGAAATCTTAGGAAACTTTTAGAGTGAAGGGATCGGGGTGAAGCTTGTTGGCAAGAACAAGCACAAGTCCTAGATATGTCATTGACATAACTGGACCGGATTTGGGCACTGTGGGGGAGTTTGGGGGAGGTCCGGAATTCTGGTGATCTCGCGAGTTCAGTAGCCTTCTTTCTGATGTGCTAGGGCGATGGAATTTGGTAGGCGTATCAGGTAACCGAGCAGACTGACTAGAGAATACTCATTTCCCCGATCCGATCATCGTGGGAGAGTGGAGGGATGGGGAATCACGAATCTAGTGTCATGCATAACTTTTGAAGGGGTGATAAGATTTGAATGAAGCTTTGCAAGTGGAAAGAACCATCGTCTCAGATGTTCTGTGTCAAGTCCAGATAGAATCCGATACTTGTGTGTGTGTGGGGGGGGGGGGGCGTGACTTTAAAGCGGAAATTACACAAAGGATCAGAACAAAATATTAAAAGAAAGAAATATAAGGAAGTGACGGAGGAACAAAGGTGCGTTCAGGCTTGCAGGGGTAAAGGCGTGTTTAAAAGGGGACCGTAGGTTCGCCCACATGCCAGTTCGCACAAACGTCAGTTAACCTGCAAAAATCATCACTACGCCCAAATTTTCTGATAGTTTGCTCACACGTCAGTTGGCCCATGAAATCCTTCCGTTGGAACAAATTTCAGTTCACAAAAACTTCGGTTCACACTACTAGGCCCAAATTCTGGGGACGAAAATATGATTCTATGAAGATTGTATATAGAGTCGAGCGACAAGTAAGCCGCCGTCACGCGTTTACATTTAACTACGTGTTTAAGGAAAAATCATATGTGCTTTAATAAACAATCTTTGGGCGTAGCGACGGATTTCACAGGCGAATCGACGTTTGTACCAACTAAGGTTTGTGTGGACTGACGTGTCACGAACTGATGTGGAAGTAGTGACATCCGCTTATTGAACGTTTCATTGTCATTTACCATGACGCATTTACACACGAACGTAATCCACCTGGAAAATACCATTACGCAAATTAAATAGAAAACAAACCAGTGATTCAACCGTTGACCGTGACAATTATAGGTACTACCCGCGGTTCTTTTTGACGACTTGGTAACATAAATTGCTTTGGAAACGTGTTTCCCATCCCATTTTTATCCGCCGTATCGGCACTACGCTGATTTTTGCCTTTTGCCCTCCTTATTTGACTGTTTCTGAGCCAGGTCAGTCTTCCAGTTGTTTCCTGCGAGGAACTTGTTGGTAAAAAAAAAAAAAAAAAAAAAAATACCGGTTATGCATGAAACAGAAAAACACGCTTTATTCAACCAGGAGCGCTCTTGGAACCTCCCCAAAATTGTATCTGCAGTGACTATAGGTCCCGTGACTCCATATCGACGAGAAACAAAATTATTTCCATACAGGAAATTCTCAGAACAGGGATCCTGAATTAAGGAAGATGAAGAAGATAACAACAAGACCAAAGGTTTCGATGGGATCCCAAAAATCTAATACTTGATCCTGACAATTGCGAACGAACTACCGTACTTGTCCAGAAAAAAAAGAAAGTTCAGAAGCGAATTCAGTGTATCTCCTTATCCGTATAAAGAACATCTAATCAGCTTCAAGTAAAACTTCTTATAAAAAAGAGGCCGGTTTCAACCGGATTCCGAACAAGCTATATGTCCCGGTAAAAAAAAAAAAAGATTGTCATATCCAGATTCAGCGTGTCTTCTTACCCCTAAATATGTCATCTAATCAACTTCAAATAAAACACTTGATTTTAACAAATTTCCTGGTTTCGGCCTGATTCCGGGCGAAAAAGTTGCCCGGGTAGAAAATACTTTTCAAATAAGTTTACAGCATGTCTTTCTTTACCCCTAAATCGAACATCTAATCAACTTCAGATAAAACTTATACTTTTAACAAACTTTCCGGTTTTGGCCGAATTCCGGGCGAACTTCTTGCCCTGCGAGAAAAATGGTTTTCACCATCGTTTTCAGCATGTCTTTCTACCCCTAAATCGAACATATAATCAACTTCAAGTAAAACTTTTACTTTTAAAAGACTTTCCGGTTTTAGCCGGATTCCGGGCTGACTACTTGTCCGGCGAAAAAAATGGTTTTCACCGTCGTGTTCAGCATGTCTTCTTACCCCTAAATCGAACATCTAATCAACTTCAAATAAAACTTACTTTTAAAAGACTTTCCGGTTTTGGCCGGATTCTGGGCTAACTACTTGTCCTGCAAAAAAATGGTTTTCACCATCGTGTTCATCATGTCTTCTTACCTCTATATCGAATATCTAATCAGCTTCAGATAAAACTTTTACTTTTAACAAATTTTCCGGTTTTGGCCGGATTCCAAGCGAACTACTTGTCCGATGACAAAATGGTTTTCACCACCTTGTTCAACATGTCTTCTTACGCCTTAATCGACTATCACATCGTCTGTTTAAAAATATTTCATTTGCCCCTTAATTTAAACCCCCACGCCTAAATGTAGAGCTACAGAGCCCATCTACGAACTCGACCTTACTCTTGACCCAAAGAGTCCTCACACCAAGTTTCATCAAAATATCTCATTCCCTTCGAGAGTTATAGTGCGCACAGACGGACAGACGGACAACTTTTGCGATGTCATAGGTATCCCTCCACTTCCGTTTTGGGATCCCAAAAAGAACATGGATCCTAACTTTTTCTTTTTTCGGCGCGGCTTGCTGTACATTTTGTGAGCTTGCAATAAAGCTTTCGAAGGAACAGATAGCTTTTCGAAAATTTTCGAAAAATTTGCAAGGTTTCCAGTTTGTTTTACGTTTGTAAAATATCTAATAAAAATGACAGAGCGGTTGCAGATCGACTTGTCGAACCGCGGTTCAACCCTGAAAGGAACCTTTGGAATAATTTAAGACACAAAAGATTAATTTCGGTGATGCGGATCTTTGAGCGGAAGAAGGCAGTTTCAGAATTTGTATAAAGGGATTTGCTGATTCATGTTCCGAAACATGACACAAGCAAGCCCTTAACGTTTAGAGAAAGAATGAAAGCAATTAGCGGAAAGTGAAATCGCACGAGCGACAATGGTGATTCAGCAAATAGGGACGTTACGTTAGTGATGGTTTGTTCACTTGTCACCTTCCCCGTATTGGGGTCATTAGGGTTGTGTAGTTTGCTGTCAAACTGACATTATATTTAGTGATTCCATTTTAGCACGAACAAATAAGGAGAAATAAGAAAATAAGGAATTCTCCTTATTTTTTCTTGAATTGAGTATGGGTTGTCTGGAAAACATAAGCTCAGAATGTCTCCTAGCAGCAGAGGCGTTACTAGCCAAAATGTTGGGGGGGGGACGAGGCATTTACCGACTGGCTGGTAATTTTTACCGAATTTTTGTGCAGAAAAAGGACCGTTTTCAACAACAAAAATGAAATTTTTGATAAAAAAAAATCGACTGATTTTCAGAAAAACCGACTATTTTCATGAAAAAAATCAACTGTTTTGACGAAAAGTCGCGGTGCTTCGCGCCGATTCGGTTATTTTTTACCGTCTCAACCCATGATCATTTGTGCCACAAGGGTTCCACTTTTGACCAAAATGTATATATCAATGATCCCTAAGAACCTGCTAACGTTTTTGCCTCAAGGGTTTTGCTTACAGATGCATTTCAAGCGCCTTTAAAACGGGAAATTACGCAGCAATAATTCAAAGAAGAAACGTACTAGATATAAATGTCGAAACCATATTGGAGACCATTGAACCGCCCAACGAAGAAGAGGAGTCCTAGAAAAGCCTTTTACAGTACTTTTTACTTACTAGTGCATAATAAAATAATATTCGACTATGTACAAAACTCCCAAACAAAAAACTCCTGCCAATATTTTGCTTATTCTTGCAAGTACCATATGAGCTTTCTGCTCTTGTTTTTATTAATAAGGGCCTGAAAACTTAAATATTATTTTTATTAATAACCTCGTTCTACTTTCTATTATGGAGTACTCGCCCGTATCTATTACCTTGAATAATTAGTGCACGGAAAAACTAGTGATGAGATTTAATTTTTGACACTGCTGCTGTTTTTGCTGCACGATTGGGGCGACGGCAGGAAACATTTTTTTTTGCATTTTGATCGACTTCGGTTTTGTTGTTAATAAGGGACTGAGGCTTGAATTTTCTTCCCTTAATAACCCCGTTCCACGTTTCCGGTAGGGAGTACTCGCCTGTATCTCGGTTAATGCCTGCTCAGTTTTTCTTTATCTCAACGACTTCTCGAATGGTTTGATGGAGTCCGGTGTTTATTTATAGGTGTTTATTCTATACTAAACAAATAAAAATTGCTCATTATAGAATGAAAAAAAAAAAAAAAGCGAAACCGGAACCCGGGCTTAAACGATTTGTAATTCCTAGAAAATATTTCTATCCCAACCTCCTTTATCCACCATTCCTTTCACCCCCACCCTAGAAGTCCTGTACCAAATTTGGATGCCAGTATCCGGATGAGCTTAATACTACAAGCGTAGACTGGTAGCCGATTTTCCGGATGCGGCTGCGAATTCCCGGCCTTCTTGTGAAACCCAGAGAAGGGCGAATCCGAATCCGAATCCACAACTTCATGCTGAGGATTCGAATCCGGATTCGAATCCGACCTTGACAAAAAATCAAATCATGTATATATCGTTTAGTTTAAAAGTCAGATATGACAAAAAGCACTGACATCTAAGGTAATCAGATAACGCGATGCATTGCTGAGGATGGCTGGTGGTGGAGACCAAAGAGTTGAATTGACCAAGCACGCTTTGTAAAATTCGTAAAATGGAAATAGGAAGGATGAAGACTAGAAATTTGAGCGGATTCGTTGAGCAGATTCGTTGAGCGGAATCTGAGTCCGAATCCGAATCCAGCCTGACATGCAGAAGATTCGAATCCGGCCAAAAGGTCGAATCCTGGATTCGGAAATTCAAGGATTCCGGTCAAAAAGACGAATCCTGGATTCGAATCCGGAATCGGATTCGCCCATCTCTGGCGAAACGCCTCTTGCTGTGTCTAAAGCTAACTAGGTTGAAAGGTCATGTAATTTCCTTTTTTCTTTGCAGTCCTTATTTACAAATATGAGAGGTTTGCCTTTCGTACTGCCAGCCTTACTCTGCCTCGCATCATCAACAACCGGCTTCAGAGTTTCATGGCCCTTTTCCGGCCACGACAGTGGGGAAACTGGAAGAACCAACTCAAGATCTATGCAAGGTAAGGGTGACATACTTACATGAATTGGGTTATTCCTGCTAAACGACACCAAAAGACTGTAATAGATAAAGAAACAAAAGACATAAAAAAAGAAAATATTATATAAATAACAAAAAAATTACTGATTAAAAGAAACAGAGTCAGCAGCGAAGAACACTGTAAAGAAAAATCTTGCAGTATTTGCAATTGGGATTAATCTTGTCTCTAAAAAGATAATCTTAGCTATATTTCGGATTAATCTTACCTCAGTAGAGATAAGATTAATAATATTAATGCCAGTAGCAAATACTGTAGTTAACTTTAATCCTTACTTGCAGAAACTTTTTAGAGTGAACTTTTTAGAAATCTGTGCAAAGCATGAGTGAGTGAATATGTAGCATACAGAAACATGTTATTTTTCACACCATGAGAACAACGAAAGATCGAACTGAGGAAGAAGGAACAACTAAAACTTCTCCATATTATGATGGATTTGCTACTGGGATTAATCTTGTATCTATTGCGATAAGGTTATCTCTAATTCGGATTAATCTTATCCCAGTAAAGATAAGATTAACCCCAGTAGCAAATACTGCAGTTAACTTTAATCCTTACTCGGAGAAACTTTTTACAGTGTAGATCGATTATACGGATTTGGGGGATCAAGTCAATCAGTTGTTACGTCGAAATTCTTCCGCGTTGGAATGTCATTCCAAGTCGAAGATGTTGAGACATTATAGAAATTTGGTCTTTTTAGGTTATGGGAGGCCGAAGAAATAATTTGAATTAATAGGGTGTGTGTTTACTACTCAGGGGCGTCCCGAGCCTTTTTTTCATTGGGGGGGGGGGGGGTGAACCTGGTAAAATTGACCGAATCGGTACCTGGTTTTTACTGAATTATTAAAAAAACAAGAGCTACGAGCTCATATGGCACTTGTACGAGTAGGCTATACAAGAAAGTAGATGAGAACGTCACAAAATACACCCGCCATAAAAAAATGCGGTTCGGAAATAGAAATAGGATATTTAGTTTCACTCATTTCTGAGCAGTTCCGGCATCGTCTCGATTGTCTGTAGCAAATGCACATGACTGTTCAAACTTTCACCCCAATAAATCCATTTGTTTGATCCCTAGACGTGCTACACGATTTCCGGTACCTACTCTATCTCCACCTACCGTGGCCGAATCTGGTTCGGAATATAAAAAATCGACCACCTAAAGCATCTTCTTTTATACCATCTATCAAGTTTTACTCGAATCTGAGCTTTTTTTGAAAGTTCCGGTACCCCCCCCCCTCCCACCAACGTTGTCGGAGCCGGTTCGGGCCCAATCTCTTAATTCCCTGTTCCTGTCCATCAGGTTTTACTGAAATTGGAGCTTAGCCTATCTGCAAGTTTCCAGTACCCCCCCCCCCCTACCTTGGCGGAATCCGGCACGGACGCCGAATAACAATTCTAGGCCGCATAAACTTGGCACTGTCGAATTTGCATCTCATTCGGTCCATCCGTTTGGTTTTTGTGCATGTCAAAAGTCCCCCCACCCCCAATTCCCCTAATCGTGGTCGCATATGGTTCGAACCCATGTTTTACATGTCGAGGCCATCGATTCGTATCACCCATGAAGTTTCACTCGAATCAGACCACTCGTTTGCAATTTATAGAAGTCAATTTCCATATTTCTCTTCTCTTGCTCCCCAAAAAATGCTCGGATCTAATCTAGGAACGGAAGTTTCCGGGGGTATGTTGTGTCAGGTTCTTAAGTCAAGATAATTCGGGTCGCTAATATGCCTGCAAAGTTTCGTTGTCGTTTTACATCTGGAACTATTCTAACTCACGACTACCGGAATTCCAGGAAACCCCCTCCAACTCCCCCCACAAAGCCCCAAAACCATCTGGCTCCGTCAATTTCATCTAGGTCCGTCAATTTCATCTAGGCCTAATGCTTGTTCCATCTATTAAGTTTCGTCCCAATCCCTCTGCTTTTAGAGTTTCTTGAGTCCCCCCCCCCCTCCATCCCCACAGGTGTCGGACCCGACCCGGACGTGACACTGAACGTCCGAGGCGATAGCTCACCAGACAAGTTTAATTCAAATCCGATCACCCGTTCAAAAGTTATGCACGCCACTAGATTCCGGACTCCCCATCCACCCACTCCCCCCACGATTGTCGGGTCGGGGAAACGGCTGTTCTCAAGTCAATCTGTTCGGATCCCTGACATACCTGCCAAGTATCATCGCCCTAGGACATCAGGAAGTATGCCAAACTCGCGGGATCGCTAGAAATCCGGACCCCCACCCCAACTCCCCCACAGTGCCCTGATCCGGTCCGGTTATGTCAATGACGTGTCTAGGACTTGTGCTTGTTTTTCCCACCAAGTTTCATCCCGATCCCTCCACTCTAAGCGTTTCTCAAAATTTCCGGTTCCCTCCTCCAACTCGCCCCAGTTCATCGGATCCGGCCCGGATTTAAAGTGGGATGTCTGAGACACGAGGTCATCCTAAATATCAACTTTCATCAAGATCCGATCACCCGTTCGCAAGCTAAAAATACCTAAAATTTTGGCTTCACCCTCCCTCCACTCCCCCCCCCCCAGATGGTCGAATCGGGGAATTGACGATCTGGTCGGGTCCCAGACATTCCATCGTTCCAGCACATCAGGAAGCACGGAACTCGCGGAATCACTACAAATTTGGACTTCTCCCCCCCCCAACTCCCCCAAAGTGAGCGGATCCGTTCCAGTTAAATCAGTCACGTATCTAGGACTTTTGCTTGTACTTTCCACCAAGTTTCATCCGGATCCCTCCACTCTAATTGTTTTCCAAGATTTCCGGTTTCCCCCTCCAACTCCCCCCAGTGTCACCGGATCCGGTGTGGATTTAAAATGGAGGGTCTGATACACGAAGTCCTTCCATGTATCAAGTTTCATTAAGATCCTATCACCCGTTCGTAAGCTAAAAATATCTCATTTTTCCTATTTTTTCCGGATTCCCCCTCCCTCCAATCCCCTCAAGATGCTCGGATCGGGGAAGCAACTATTTCTAATTTAATCTGGTCTAGTTCCTGATATGCCTGCCAAGTTTCATCGTCCTAGCTTATCTGGAAGTGCCCGAACTAGCAAAACCGGGACCGACAGACCGACTGACGGACAGAAATTACAATCGCTATATGGCACTTGAGTAAGCTCAAGTGCCATAAAAATCTATATCACTAGTCCCATAGAGAGCGATTTTTGTAGTTTGTTGTGTTTTCTTTTTGTTTTGTTGCCATGACCCCATGGATTTTTTCGTGCAATAAATTCATTCATTCGTAGAACGGAAGTTGAACTTGGCTGAAATTGAAGAGCTGAGCGCACAAGGGGACAACTCGCCTTTTTTGACAAATTAAGTTGAGCTAGCGCCGTCTAGGACATTTTTTGCGCTCTTTTTCCCTGGGCTATCATTTATTTTGCCAGATCACTCCTCACTTATGGTCCATTTACACACTGCGTAAAATCCGAGCGTATTTTACGCACGTTTTGAGCTTGAAAATATTTCTAGCAATACGGACGAATTTAAAGACAGAACGGACCGATTTCTCTAATACGTCCGTATTGCTAGAAATCTTTTCAAGCTCAAAACATGCGTAAAATATGGTCGGATTTCAAAATACGCTTGAATTTTACGCAGTGTGTAAACCCGCCATTAAGGCGTTTTCCCTGCTCCCACAAACAGTTTGGGGATCGACTGTGGCTCGAAAAGAGTGTTTCCGTGGTCCTTTGTGCGGCCCACAAGTGTGTTTCCGCGACCAATAAGATTTGTGTGGCTCGCTTTGTGGCTCACATTCGATAAACAACTGGCAAGGTGATTGTCAATCATGTTGCTCGATTCGGGCGGGAAATTCAAATTACGCTGTAAAAAGTTTCTCCGTATAAAGATTAAAGTTGACTGCAGTATTTGCTACTATGATTCATCTTATCTCTATTTGGTATTAATCTTATCTGCGTAGAGATAAGGATAATCCGAGTAGCAAATACTGCAGTTAACTTTAATCTTTACACGAAAAAAGCAGCAAAGGAGTGTCTAAACAAGAAAGCTAACTACCTTTTAAATTTTTCAATTGCTTTTTGTACAGAATGGTAAGGATATAAGCCTGAAGTTCTATTTTTCGATGTTTTACATGAACTCTATTTTTATTTTCAGATATTTGAAATCTAACGCCAAAAAATAGACAAAACGGTGTTAAATATTCTTTGAGCCCAAGCTGACTTTGAAACATTTATTCAAACAGTGTTTGCAACGGATACGTCAGCTATGATTATGCTGATGAAGAATCATAGCTGACGTATCCGTTGTAAACATTGTTTAAATAAAACGGTGTTTCCGCGAGTTCAACTAGTGGCTCGACTGTGTGGCACACAGTCGTGCTTCCGTGACCAACACTCTGAAGTGTGTGGCCCACAATTGTGTCGTGGAAAAAGGTCTGAATTTCCAAAATTTAAATGCTATTATTTAAAACTAGCAAAAAGCGACATATCAACTTTGTGCGCATAGCTCTCCAGTTGGGTCTCTCGATTTTAGGATGATATCTAAGCTTTGACCGAAAACCACACAAACAAAGTAAGAATTGGGTGCTAAAACAGCATGATAAAAGAAATGATGCGTCTTGGCGCCTTTGCAATTGAATTCCGGTTAGCCCACGGATGGTCATTTCGGCGATGTGGTGTGTGCCAATCACTCTTGGCAGTTGAACTTGGCACTGCAGATTCCTTGGTAGTCGCAAAGATAGCCCTAGCTTCAGGCAGGTTTTCGCGAAACATTGACTTGCTTAATTCGGAATCCGACTGCCAAGGAACCGGGTGTCCTGTTCCGTAAATCGTGGAGGGTGACTTTCTATTAGTCATTGTTACGCTCATGGATGACAGGGAACTGCTTTCGGCTCATAGCACGTTTCTGCTAGGGGGCAGGGCATATTCAGTGTATTATGCATATGAATATATTTAGTAGCCAATTGGGCGTACAAAGTACATGATGGTTACAATACATTTTATTAATGGTTTCGCGCCTGATATTTTTAGTATTTTTTTTTTCGTTTTTACTCATTTTATCATGGACATGCTACGAGACATGCTGGAGACCTGGTAAGAGAGCCAAGAAGTACGGTTCGCTCTAGCCATGTGGTAAGGCGTTCAGCTACGGTGGTCTGGAATACTCTTCCAGAAAGTGTACCGCAATTTAAAAATCGGTTAAAGAAATATCTCCTTGAGGTAGTTGGTGAGTGGAGTGTTTGGAAGACGAGAGACGACAAATTGACAAATTTATTAATTAATTTTTAGTTTATTTTAGTGAAGGTTTGATTAGAATATGGTAGTAAATGTGTACTGGTTGCGTTTTTAGTGGAGTGTTCCTTGGAACAATCCACTATTGCGAGCGCTGTAGCAGCTTTCGGTTTTCACCGTATTTTGTGGAGCTCATAACTCGTGAACCAGTGCAAGTATCAAGTTCAAGCTTGGTAAACTTGTGGGTATTGGGGTCTAGTTGTGCTTTTTGGGAATCCCACCCTCCTCCCCAACCCGGTTCAAGGGAAAATGGTCCCACATTGCCCGGTGAATAAAGTTCATAACTTGACCAGAACTGACATAGGACGATGAAATTCCTTGGACGTGTAGATCCTAGGACTGGCAATTGCTTTTAATGTTGCACCTCCCCCACCCACCCCGTTCATGGGCAACTGGGCCCAGATTGCCCAGGAGTAAAGTTCGTTACCCTTGCTAGGAATCAATATGTATCAAGTTGAAACTTGGTAGGATTGTGAGCATTGGGGTCTCTTTTTACTTGTTGCTGGTCCCAAACCTCACCCCCACTTGGTTCAGGGGCAATTGGGCCCAGATTGCCCATTTTTTTATGTTTTTAATTTGTGAATAACTGGAGACAAGGTGATGGAGTTCCTTTGTGCTTTTGGATCATAGGGACCGGGGAGAGTTGAACTGACCCGTGACTGTAATCAAACTCTAAGCTGGTATACTTAAGGAAAAATGGTGTAAATACGTATTTTGATGGGTCCCGCCCTCCCCCCCCCCCCCCCCCCCGTTCATGGGCAGCTGGGCCAAGATTTCCCATAGTTAAGTTCGTCTATGACAGGTCTCAAGTCCAACTCTTGTATGTTTGGGGAGATATATCTATGGATGAGGATTTGGTGCAACATCAACAAATGCGACGACGCTACGTACTTTAATCTTTAAAGCACAACTCTTACTAGAAATGATCTTTTCCCTATGAAATTAATCAGAAAAAACCTTTTTGGAAATACCATTACTCTCCACATATAACTAGCGATTCTCTTATTAGCGCTTGTAGACTATTTCTAGCCTTCCTGCTCTCCGACGCGGCGGCTGGGCGCAAAACATTTGAAAACTGAACGTACCTTGGCGAAAAAGTGGGAAAATTAAGCAAATAAAAGAAGTAATAAAGAGAAGATTATCACATCCTTAAGTGTAAAAGAGTTGTAGCGGACGTTCAAGATTCCGGCAAACTTTTCGTTGGGTGACGGGAAAACTCGGCAAGGACGAAAAAGCGCTAAAAGTTCGTAGTTACGAAACGAAACGATAGAGAAAGGTGGGGATTTTAGAAGCTTATAATTCCATATGGGAGCTAAGTATATTATAAAAGGCAGAATAAGCAAGAGTGGTCCTTTAATGAACAGTTGGAAACTGGACTGTTTTGTCATGACCTTTACTTAATGAATTGTGGCAAAGGGGGCATTAGTCTGCTAAGAATAGGTTTATTAAATATTCCTTCAGCCCAAGCTGACTACGAATCATATTTGATGGTGCAAAACGGATACGTCAGATGGGTGTTTCAATTTCAAGTTCGTTTTTTCCAACTTAAGCGGTTTGAGCCTGAAGAGGACCCTTGCCAAGAAGGGCCGAAATAGAGCTCCAATAAAATTCAGCTGACGTAACCGTTTTGCACCATCAAATATAATTGGTTTATTGCACTTGTTATTACCTTGCTAATGGAAAACAGGTTTAAAGGGTGGGACTGGCAGGCAGACCCAAAGACGGGCAGACCATTCAGTGTTCGAACAACTGTTATCCGTGCAAGATCTTCAACATTTCTTTGGATTTATGCTGGCGGTTTGTTTACATTTAAAGTTTTTAAAGGGTGGTGATTACAAGGTTATTTCAATACTTGTTTGGTTATTGGGGAAGAGAAATGTCTTGGTTCTAAAGCTGTTTGCATATAAATATAATAAACATTTTACTTTTACACTCCACGTCTGAGCGCTTGCGCACTTGTTCAAGCACTTATGTGCTTTGTTTGTAACCCGTCGTCAAGCCGGAATGAATTTTTTTTTTAGTAAATTTGTTGAATGCTGAATCCTGAAACATCCAATCAATACTTATCTTTATTTAACTAATACACTCTTTAAAAATTGGCGTATTTTAAATATCTTAGCTTTAATATTTGTTTCAAGAACATCGGGGAACTTCATAGTATACCCATTAAGAAAATGTCTCCTGGGGTCTGAGAGTTGCTCGCATTCAACCAGAAAATGGCACTCTTCCTCTGTATTAAGACACAGGTTGCATTGTCGCTTACTATTTGGGATCTTATTATCCCAATTACTCCGACCACATACTGGCAGGCAGTTCGCAAGTAGCTGAAATCACAGACGCAGGCTCTCCGCCAGTAGGTATGACTTGATGTTAAAATTCCATCCCGAAAATCTCTTAACTTCTTTGTAGTACTTTAATAGTTGCGTTTTTGATCGAAGTTTTGTTCGCCGTTCGCTTAGCCGGTTGCTTAATTTTCGTTTTTGAACGCCGTCGTAGTTCACCGTTTGCTTAATTAGTGTTTTTACGACTCCGGCCATCCTTGCCAGGTCGACGTTTCTTCGACGATTCAAGCAAACTTCGAACTTGCTAGCGCACGAAGTTCGACGGTCAGAGTTTGATGGACGAAGAAACTGTGACCGGCGACCAAAAACGGTATTTAAGCAGAGACCTTTGAGGTTGAAGGTAACTTCAAACTTTGATTAAAAATGCAACTAATGTATTCGAATTTTGTGTCGGTCCGTACCAAGCCTGAACCTATTCGCGCTTACTTCGGTCCAGTGTGAACAAGCTATAAGCGCGGTAACTACGCACCTCTGTAACGTGATTGGTCGGATTCGCCCATGGCATGAAATAGTGACGTCATATGTAGTAGCTACGGTAAGTAGGGTGGACCACGCTCAGAATAAACACTTTATGAGAAGGCTGTTTGGCTGTAAATAGCTTTTTCTAAATAATAATACTCTGTCTTATTCAAATACCTTTCTGGTGAAATGTGAACAACAAATTCCTCATGTCCGTCGCACTTTCGCTCTTTGTAGTGTAGTTTCTCAGTGATGCTGCATAGATTTACATCTGTATGTTTCTCTTTCCGTTTTGTTTCTTTCTTATATTATACTCTAAAAAGTTTCTCCGAGAAAGGATAAAGTTAACAGTATTTCTACTAGGATTATTTATGTCTATTGGGATAAGATTAATCTGAATTTGAAATAAATGTTATCTAAATAGAAACATGATTAATCCCAGTAGCAAATCCTGCGTGATTTTTTGTACAGTGATCTCTTTCTTTATGTACAGTTCTGTAAATTCAAACATGGCAAATCAAAACTAACAAAGTATACAACTAAATGGAGGATATGATACCATGGTGAGATATCTCACTGCTTGTTCAGGGCTGTGTGCGGAATTTCGTGTAGTGCAGTTTCTCAGTGATACATTAATGTTCTTTTTTTCTTTCCTTTCATTGCTCTGTCTTTAGGTAAAGTTTTGTAATATCAAACATGTTAGGTCAATAATAACAAAGTAGAACTTGAATACAGGATATGAGGTAAATGTGAGAATCTCTCTAATCTCTTAAAAGACCCGTCGTGCCTATAGTGCCAATGGAACCTACAATGTAAAAAGTTTCTCCGAGTAAGGATTGAAGTTAACTGCAGTATTTGCCACTAGGATTAATCTTATCACTACTTAGATAAGATTATTCCGAATTAAGATTATATTTTTAAAGAGAAGATTAATCCCAGTAGCAAACACTGCAAGACATTTTTTAAAGTGTAGATTTTTTGCTAGAAGTCAATTGGACCTGGGAAAAGGCTTCAAACAGCCAAAGCTGTGGATAATGTGTTAAAACCGGAGCCTAGCTTTGCAGTAGTCAAATAGTTCTGAATACTGGAAATAGTATCAGGTGTGCTTTAAGCATTTTGTCTAAAATTTCAAACCTATGGGGACTTTGCACGGATTATTTTTAATAAAGTTCGGTAGGCTCAGCTAATCAATTAGCTCTTTAATGGCGGGTTCACACTTCACAGTATAACCTACTTTTGCGTATGTCAGTTGTAGCCAATATACTGATCTTACTATTTAGTTATTTTGGACTTGTAGATTTATGTTTATGACACCAAATAACCAGTAATCAGTTTTGCCCGTCGTATGCAGTTAAGAATTAAGTGAAATTGTAATATTATTTTTTTATTTGCTTCAGCCATAGCCACATCCATAGGGAAAACCCACATTAGCCGTTAACGAATTATAAGTTCATAACTCCATTTTTCCGACAAAGACAGCGAAAGTTGAATGATTAGAGTGGAGAGAATTCGGATCAGGTTAGTATCAGACCCAAAAAAGGCGGCTTTATTGTGAACGTTGCCGACCATTTTAGACATTGTCACCATAGAGCTTGTATACTTCAAATGTTTTCTGAAGACAAAAATTAAAGATTTGTGTAGCCACAAATTTGTCTTGTTCAACTGCTAGCGCCATCTGTACCTTTTCCGAGTTGTGCCTGGAAGCCGTCCAATCCGAAAGAGGGGTTTCTTGGCAAAAAATCAACGAAGAAACCAACGAAAATGGGGTTTGTAAAGGCGAACATACTGAAATAAAAGGCGAATATTTCGGGAGGACAATCACCTCTCTTCTTCAGCGCAGGCAGAAAACTTCGAGGAAAAATGCCAAAACGAGGATGAAGATCAGCAACCAAGAAAACCAGAACAGAGCAGAAAACCAACAAAAAATCGAAAACTAAAACGACATTAGAAAAATTGATAGCCTAAAATTAAGACAAAGACAGCGAGCCACTCACCAATACCTGCGAATAACAATTATGTCTGTTCTCGCCCGGTACTATCGAGCGAGTCTTTTGGGCACCTGGCGCCTGCTACTATTTCTTACGACGGGTTAGGAAGTGCTGCTAGCTATCTTAACAGGTGCCAGTTATAAAAGAAGGTGTTGATTCACAGGTCGTGGTTGTCGTCTTTAGCCGCCAATGCCATCTCTGCCCTCAAACAAGTTGTTCGAGAAACTTCAGCCAGCCAATTACTGTGACTTTGTACGCCAGCTGGCGTTTCAAACTAAATGGTTTGGAAGCAGCACTGTCTGGGTCAGAGTTGGTCACACTTGGCTCATTTTCTGGCTTTTTGGGTTGCAAAGGTAGAAAAAAGAAAAAGGACAACATACAACTAATTCTGAATGTTGTCATTTTTTAAATTCAGGAGATCAATTAGAGCAAAACCGTGTGTATAATTATGTTACAGGAACCCTGATTGACCCCTAATGGCAGTCTACTCATTATCCTTAAGCTGCCACAAAGCCCCCCAAATCTCATGTCCTCTAGGGATTTTTCAGTTGTTTGTCAAATATGCCGCGTTTTGAGCCCAGTGTGACCAAGCTCTCAACCGCGCCAATCAATGTGAGGCAGTTCAAACCAGTTGCTTCTCTCCGTTATAATTCGGGAGGAAAGGAAGTTTGGTGAGAGTACCGTTCTGAGTTTCGAGCATTACTATAGGATTTTGGACGTTAACAAGAAAAAAAAAGTTTGCCCTGCCTTTGAGCTATTTGCCTACACAAATTGATCAGCTGAACAACAAATTTTCTCGTATGCTTGAGTTGTTTTCAAAAATTTCCCCCCAAAATAGGATGCTGAGAAACCTACTAGAGGTATCTGTGGTCTTCCGATTGGTGCCTGCAGTAGTTTAACGCGCCAATCCGGAACGGGTGGGCTTTGTGAGCCATCTAGTATTTACTATGTGAAACCAGCTGGCAATAGCTGACTAGTAACGCCAACCAATATGTGGCTTTAGTAAAAGTGGTAGCGTTTTCAACCAATGAGAGCACGCTGGGTCCTCGCGAGTACGAATACAACGGGCTTGCGATACTCTTGATGAGTAACACTCCTTGCCGATGCAGAATCGCCGTGTACCTAGCGGAAGCGGCACCACAGCTGTCCCCTACCGATCGCCGTGATTGACTGACACATGATTTGAGTTGTTAAGTTTGAGTCGTTATTGATACGTTTTCTCGTTCTTCCTGAGGATCACTGGCGTCTTTTGTACTTAGTCATATAAAGTATTGCCAGCGGAGTACCCACTAAAGTTGCGTGTTTTTTTATGGCACTTGAGCATACTCAAGTGCACTTCCACACAAGCTAGAACGATGAAACTTCGCAGGCATATCAGGGACCCGACCAGATCAACTCACAAATAATCACTTCCCCAATCAGACTTTCCCCGGATCCGGGAGTCCGGAAACTATAAAGCAAACGGGGAGCAAAATGTAGCAATATGAGCGCTGTCCGAATACGGGATCGAACCACGGACCTCTGCGTCGCGAGTCAGCGCGACGGGGGAGGGGGGCCGCGACTCGATGTATGAAGAAGCGAATGCGGGAATTAATACGGTTTAAAGATTAAAGTTTGATGTGGACGAAAGTGGTTAAACTAAACAAATCTCGTGAAACGCTTCCCCATAAGCTAGGACAATGAAACTTGGCAAGAATATCAGGAAACCGACCAGATTAACTTGGAAACAATCACTTTCCAGATCCGATCATAGTGGGGGTAGTGGAGGGATGGGAAATCCGGAAACTATTAACATGCATAACTGTGGAAAGGGTAATCGGACATGCGTGAAACTTGGCATGTGTCAAGGACAAGTGTTTCGGATATTCAGTTTCAAATCCGGACCAGATTCGATACCTGTGGGGGGCGGGGCTGGAGGGGGGCACCGGAAATTTCCTGAAACGCTTCCACATAAGCTAGGGCAACAAAACTTGGAAGGCATATGAGGGAACCGACCTGGTTAACTTGGAAATAATCACTTCCCCGATCCAGCCATCGCGGGGGGGAGTGGAGGGATGGAGAATCCGGAAACTAGAATCATACGTAACTTTGAAATGGGTGATCGGACATGCATGAGACTTGACAAGTGTGAAGAACAAGTGTCTCAGATTTTCAGTTTCAAATCTGGCCCGAATCCGATAACTGGGGGTGGGGGTAGAGGTGGGACCGGAAATCTTTTGAAACGTTTAGGGTCGAGGGATCGGGATGGAACTTGAAGGGAAGAACGACCATTAACGCTAGGTACTTTTTTGACAAAATAGGACCGGATGTAGGTGTGATTCGAAAGCTTCTGACTGAGGCAAGCTCGAAATAGATCTTGATAAACAGTACCCGAAAAGAAAATATTTAGCTGGGATATGTACATTAAAGTACAAGGAGTGCTATTGATATGTTTCTGATTTTGGGAGTAAAGTTAGAAAAATATACGGGATTTTGGTTAGACTGAAGTGGAAATTCAACCGCGTTATCCTTTTAAAAATACAAACACGAATACAAATTTGTCAGGTCGCAAAGTTCGTGCTATAACTAGGCTGGTTCGGTTTTTTCCGTGTTTTCGTCGTTGATGTCTTCACAGTGTTTATAATGGGTAATAACTTGTCTCAAACAGGTATGTGACGTATATCTTCCTATGTCCCAGGGGTAGATATTTTATGACAAAAATTTGTGTAGAGGTTGATACGTTATCGTAGCAGCCTCCAGAGACGATGATACGACGTCGTTATGTATGTTGTTTTTTCGAATGAAATGATAAAAATAAAACGAATTGATCAGAATTTAACCACTAGGGTCAGTGAATACAATAAGACCTACTGAATAATGCTTGAACCGACGTCAACGAGGGAAGAGATGGTCTAATAGCTTGAAATAGGCATCTGCTACACTGTCAGCAGTTTCATAACAGATAACACACAAGGATGTGCGGTTTCAACAGAAAACACTTAGGATGTAATCTGTTGTGGCGACACACGTTATGCATAACAGGCATTGCCAGTAAGAGCCAAAAAAACACCAAAAAAGCATCTCGCGAGAACTGATTACATCTCATGTGTTGTCTGTTGAAACCGCGCACCCTTGTGTTATCCGTTATGAAACTCCTGACAGTGTGGTATAAAGGTACAGTTGTTGTCAGAGGAATTAATGTTTTGCATTTCTTCTTTTTTGCTTTGTCTTTTATTGTGCTCCATCTGTTTTTATAATTGATGGGCAATAAATGCATTCATAGCTTTTTTCCCACTTCATGTCAACTGGTAAAATTTTAATTTAACTTTTTCTGCTATATCAATGAATTCCTAAGTTTGTCTTCTTTTCTTCCAGCTTCTTCCGAGGTCAACGCCCTCTTGCCTTTCAAAAAAGCCACAACTTCCAAGGTCTTCTTTGAAACCGACGTCTCTCTACCGCCAGCGACAATAGATGTCACTGAAGCTCTTACCACACCAGAAGCCCCCCGAGACGGACAGACCACGCCCATGAGCTTGGTTTCACCAATAGACAATTCGTATTTTTTGGAGGAAGATTACGATTTGCTAGGAAATGATACGGAAGGACGAGGAATTTGGGACCTCATAAGGAGGCCACAATGTAAGTACAATTTAGACAATTAAAGTACTAGTAAAAGTAACTCAGTAGCTTCTTCATGACATTCTCAAAACCCAGGCGTGAAAATAACGATTGTCTTTGAAAAGATCTGGAACAAGTTTCTGAGGTGGAGCGGGACATTGAATTTTGTTTAGTTCGGTAGAATAATAATTCGTTATTAACACACCATGTAATCGATCAAATAAACATGGAATATGTCTAAAAAGAAAATAAAATATTCAGTAAGTATATTCATAAGTTCAAATCTGTTCAAACTAAATAACAAAATGATCGAAAGAACAGAAAACAAAAGAAATAAAACCAAAAAAAGAACTCGTTCCGTGAGTGGTTACTTGTTTTTCTGACGAATTAATAAAAGTTAAGGTAAGATAGATAGATAGATATGTTTATTGATTCAACTCGTAGCGCCGACATGGCACTAAATACGTCGACCATTACATTTAAATACTTGAATAACTGAGTAAAATACTTGAATATATACAATTATTAGATAAAAGAAAATAAATCACTTAGAATTCACTTGTTTCTTGTTAATCTTCTCAGTAAAATATGGTACAAAGGAATTTGAATACCGGTTTGTGCGACATTTAACTGGCACAAGGAGATTTTGATGCCGTGTCCGTCCTGTCACCGGTGCTAGATCGGGCAGAATATCTCTGTGTTTTTCACTGGCAAGGATTGATCGACCAAAACGTAAAATTAAATTTTCCCGGCGGACATGGAGTGGCTCAAGTCTTAATAGGAGGAGGGAAGCTTCGTAACCATTGTATTTCTGCCCTAGCATAATGCGGCACGCTCTGATTTGCAGTGATTCAATCTCTTCCTTATGTTGTATGCTTCTTTGCACAAAGGGTCCCCAAACTGGGCAGGCATACTCCAGTAGCGGTCGCACGTATGTCACATAAGCTAACTTCAAAGATTCGACACCGAATCCAAATCGCTTCATTGTCGTGATGGACTGGAGTGCAGCGTTCCCTTTCTTCACGAGGTTGCAAACATGGTCACTGAATTTGCAATCTTCGGTGAAAGTGACACCCAACAAAGTATGACTCTTAACCATATTAAATATAGAATCAGGCTCATTGAATTCACTTTTCAGCGGGTTGAATCGAATCACTTTACACTTTTGCGGGTTTAGAGTTAGTTTTGCAAGTTCACACTCACGATAAAAAGAAGGCACTAAGTCGGGTTCAAATTGTGGTAAAGTGACTCCTTGATTGACTAGAAATTTGAGCAAGAACGACAAATCGTCAACGAACTTAGCACGATCGGCGAAGTCAGCAAGGATAAAATTGACAACGGCTAAGAAAATCAGGCCTGCAAGTCTTGTACCTTGCGGTGCACCACAGGTAATTGGTATCCAGTCAGAGTTCCTATCATCATCGTTGAGGGCAAACACGCATTGCATACGCTCCGACAGAAAGCTGGCTATTGTCTTAAGGATGCGTGCTTTGGCACCCATGCGTCTCAGGTTTAACAATGAAACGAGGTGCTGAATCAGGTCAAAAGCTTTTTGGAAGTCTGTAAGTGCCAAGTCAACGAATGATAATCCCTTTTCCAGCCAAGTCAAAATACTATCGAATAGTCTCACTAGGTAAAACGTTGTGTTCGAGCCTTGCAGACATCCATCCTGATAAACGTCAATCTTATCACTAATTTGATCCATGAGTTGCCTTGCAATAAACGCTTCAGTGACTTTGGCCATACAGGGAGTAATGGAAATCGGCCTCAGGTCGTTACACGTTTTCGGTGACCTAGTTTTTGGGATCACTCTTATGTAAGCCCGTTTCCAAAGCGAGGGGAAGGTACACTGTGTGAGGATCAAGTTAATGATATTGGCCAGAGGCCTCGCTATAAAAGGGGCGAATTCGCGGATTAGTTTGACTGGTAACTCACCGGGGAAAGAGGACGAATGTGGTTTCAGTTTGAGCAATTCGGTGCAGACCTCATGTTCTTCAACAGGTGCTATCGGATCGTCTTCACCACAAGACTGAAGAACATCTTCAAGTTCCTCAGCTGTGACTGATTCATACGTATTGCAGATCTCCCCGAAGAAAGTGTTAACTTCGTCAGCAGTGACTGTTTCACCATCCGACTTCAGTATCTTGAGCTTAGAGTCGCGTGCTTTACCGTTCAGTTTTTTTACTGAGTCATGCCATTTCTTGCTGTTAGAGAACTAAATTTTACAATTTTATTAACAAAAAAAAAGAGCCACGAGTTCATGTGGCACCTGTTAAGAGTAGATGGCGTGAGAAGCGAGAAAGTATGTATGAGTAGTTTTCTGGAAATTCCGATACTCCTCCCCACTGCGTTTGGATCCGCTCCAGTCCCTAAAGTATGTCATCAAAGTCGTACAAACTCATACTTTCCAAGTTCCCTTAAAATCACTTGACTCGTTTAACCCCTATGCGAGCCACAACATTTCCGGGACTCCCCCTCGAGCTCACGACTCGGACACATAAACTTCGCATCTCTCTCCTCTTCACGTCCATCAAGTTTAACTCGATATCAGAGCATATCTGCAAATTTCCGGTTCCCACTTCATCCTTCTCACTTTGGTCGGATCCGGTTCGGACGACGAATAACAAATCAAGGCCGCATAAACTTGGTACTGTCCAAGTTGCATTCCATTTTGCCCATCCCGTGTGGTTTCTGTTCGTGTCACAATGTATCCCCTCTCCCTCAACCATGGATGCATAGGTCCGTACACATGCTTTACATATCTAGGTCACCAGTTCTTATAACCCATAGAGTTTCACTTGAATCCGACCATTTTTTTCGCAACCTACGGAAGTCAGTAATTTTCGGATTCTCCCTCCCTCGACTCCCCGAAAAATCGTCGGATCCAGGAATGGAAGTCGTCCTTGGGCATTGTGTCGGGCCCTCAAGTCTATTTGGTCGGGTCACTAATATGCCTGCCAAGTTTTATCGTCCTTAGCACATCTGGAAGTACCGGAATTCTGGGAAACCCCTCCAACTCCCCCGAAAGAGCCCCGACATGATGTGGTTCTGTCAAGGACGTATTTAGTGCTTATGCTTGTTCTTCCCACTAAATTCCATCGCGATCCCTCGACACTACGCGTCTCACAAAAATTCCAGTGCCACTTCCACCCCCACAGTCTCGAATCGGGTCCGGACTTCACATAGAACATCTGGGACAATAGCTCTTTCCACTTGCCAAGTTTCATTCAAATCCGATCGCCCGTTCGAAAGTTAAAAATACCACTAGATTCCGGATTCCCCATCCCTCCACTCCCCCGGCTCCCCCCTCCAACCCCGATCAAAAATTTATCTCAAAATAGTACTATGAAGTAGTACAAAAAAGTTGCATGCAGTACTAACGATGCTACCATATGCTTCTACTTCAAGGCTACCGTGTTACTGCATACTACTATATGCTACTATTAGCAAGACTGGATGCTACTATGGCAAGACAGGATGCTACTGGATACTACTACATAAGACTGGACCAGTCTGAGGCACATTAAATGATAGTATTTTTTGCTATTACATAGTACAGTATTACATGCAACGTTTTCGTACTACTATCGTACTACTACGCAGGCTACACATTTTTCATCGGGACTACCCCCAAAGTCAGCGGATCTGGTTCGGATTTGAAATGGGTCGTCTGAGACACGAGGTCTTTCCAAATATCAAGTTTCATTAAGATCCGATCTCCCGTTCAAAAGTTACAAATACCCCGGACTCACCCTCCCTCCATTCCCCCCCCCCCCACTACGCTCGGAACGAGGAATTGACTAGTTCCAACTTAATATTTTGGTGTCCCTGATTTGCCTGCCAAGTTTCATCACCAACCTACTTGACCTGTACTATGCCACTGAACCCTCATACGCAGTCTGAACGACATAGATCAATCCCTTCGACCCTCCGACACGACAGACTGCCACGACTAAACCCAGAGAACACGTACGCTAGGTGTACTATACACGAACTATACACGCAGGAGCCACTAATCACTATCGCTCGTCCTAGCTTATGCGGAAGTGCCGAAACTAGCAAAACACGGACCGCCCGACAGACCGACGGACGGACAGAAATTACTATGCTATAAGACACTTGACCGAAGTTCAAGTGTCATAAGAACTCAAGTTTCATAAAAGCGACAGACATCGGCATAAGGAAGCGACGCTTCATTAATTCTGATTGGTTTGTAACAAAAAAATTAATAATTAACAAAAAAAACATAAAAAATAAAAAATCAACACTAGACATCTGTGATAATTAACAACTAAAACAAACATTTATTCAAACAATGTTTACAACGGATACGTCAGCTATGATTCTTCATCAGCGATATTTCGGCCCTTCTTGGCAAGGGTCCTCGTCAGGCTGTCAATCCTCTGGTTCAACTTCGGGGAAGGAAACAAACCTGTAATCTTGTAATTGTTTAAATAAATGTTTCAAAGTCAGCTTGGGCTCAAAGAATATTTAAAACAAACACAAATACCAACACGAGAATTTTAGGACAACAAGCCCGAATCCGGTCCGGTTATGTCAATGATGTATCTAGGACTTGTGCTTGTTCTTCTCACCAAGTTTCATCCCGATCCCTCCACTCTAAACGTGTTCCAAGATTTCCGGCTCCCTCCAAAGTCACCGGGCCCAGTTCGGATTTGAAGTGAGTCGTCTGAGACACGAGGTCTTTCCAAATATCAAGTTTTAAGATCCGATCACTCGTTCAAAAGTTAAAAATACCTCAGTATTCCGGGTTCCCCCTCCTTCCACTCTCCCCACAATGCTCAGACCGGGGAAGTGACTAGTTCCGACTTAATCTTTTGTGGTGCCTCGTATGCCTGCCAAGTTTCATCGTTCTATCTTATGTGGATGTGCCCCAAACTACCAAAACCCAGACTGACCGCCAGACCGACGGACGGACAGAAAAAGGGCAAGTGCCATAAAAACACATAGCGGACAAGCCGGTGGGTTGTCTTTGCGTCAAAATATAACTTGATAACATGGTAAGCTGGTGGTAAGCTATTTTGCTCACGAAGCTCTCCCATTCCTTATCTTGCTTGGGATGGGGTGCCAAGGAATACTAAGCGTTTTGTAGACGTTGAGGTTTTGACGGACCTTAAAAAAAGAAGAAAAAAAGTCAATGTCAGATTCCTTGAGAAAGGAAGACTGCCGGCAGACATGACCGCACTCTTGACGTGAAGTGCTCCTACGCCGATTTTCATCCAAGTTTCTCTACCCTTTCGCGAATTATCGGAATCGCCGACGGACGAATTGATTTTAACCTCGTAAAAAAAAGATGCATCTGGATATTTTGGCTTTTACACTAGGCTGGCTTCAAATGAAATGCGATCTAGCAAACAAAATCGGTTGTTTGTCGTATTATTGAACGATTTATCAGAATTAGCGGCCACGTTTCAACAAGGCGTGCTATGAAAACTCCCACAAAAATAAAAGTTTATAATTATGAATCGATAGACCATGTAAGGGATGCTGTTGTGTGTTTGTACTCGTATTTCAGTGTACGCCAGAAAGGTTGAGTAATTAAAGGTTCTTTCGCCTGGTTATCGAGCGTGATTACCCCCTTCCGTTTACCCTTTACGTTTGTTGTTAAGTGTCTGCTAAAATTCGTCGTCATTTTTGTATGAAAACGGCCTCAGTGATCGTGTTTGCTTTTCCCCGAATATTTAAGTAACAGTGACATGAAGTAGGATGCGAGTAGGAGTTAAACATAAAAAAAGAAATTTTAGGTTTACTTTATTTCACCTACCAAACAAAGAGCATTCAGTCCGCTCGCCCTTCATAAAACAAGACAGAAGTGTTGATAGGATCCCATCTTTGTACTTTCTTGATCCATTCGACATCGCTTTTAACAGGGCAGACATTGGCACTAGACATGATTGCCCTTCGTAGACTGCCTCTGCCAATCCCTTGATATTCAGGCCATGTGCAATTCTTCCGGATTCCGGTTTAACTGTTGATTGGGCGAGAAAGGTATTCAAAGAAAATATTCAGGCAATCTTCTTACACCACTATATGCAAATCCCACAACTTGATCAAAAAATTTGTAGTGGTAGCTACTCCCTGGCTTCTGCCGGAGTCGGTTTGAACTACCGGTCCGATGATGACCCGATGCATTTTGGCACTTCTTGACAAGGGTCGTCTTCAGCCCGTAGCTAAAAATACAAACCTGAGCTGACTTCTCAGCTGACTTATCCGGCTAGTGCCATCAAATGTGATTGGCAGTCATCTTGGTCTGAAGGAATCTTTATCCACCGGAGCCGCAAACTAAGGAGTATTCTCGCCGTTCCCGAAGGTGAGGAGTCTGAGGAAGGAACTTGAGGAGTCCCCGCGTTTTGTTTGGCCCGGTGACTCGCTCGCCGTATTCTCGCGAGTCCCACGGACGGGGAAGGATCCGATTATCATCACCATCATAAAAAAAGACTCTCTTTAAAATTCAGAGGGGAATTTTTGTGATAGTGCAAAATTCAGCTGGCGTGTCCGTTTTGCACTATCAAATATGATTCGCAGTCAGCTTGGGCTAAAGGAATATTTAGAGGGGAATCAATTTTTGCTGGTATTGGTGCAGTGTAAAACTAAGTAAAAAGAATCAGAATAAACAAAACCAAAAATAAAGTGGATCCTGACTAATTTTGTCAACTGCATATTTTTTTTTCTAAAATTTTTTTAGAAGCATTCCCCGTGTTCTTGTTGTTTTCCTAAGCGGAGTCCGCGTGGAGTGACTCTATTCTCGCCGTTCCCTTCGAATCCCCGACGAGTCCTAGGGGAATAGCGTGAATAAGCCTCTAATACCATATCCTCATGCAGCATTTGTATACCCTTATAATAAAAATTACTTTATTTCAGCCAAAGTCTGTGTATTGCACAAAACAAGGAGATAAACACACAATAGGATATTATACTTAATTTATTTATTAATAGAAAAAGAGGTTAAGCCGAAGCTTGTCTCCCTACAAAACACATAAACCGTTGTTTAAGAACACTGCACTGTACACTGACACAACGAATGTACACTAAAAGGATTCACATAACAACTTGTGATTGTTCTTCTCACCAAGCTTCATCCCGGTCCATCCATTCTAAGTCTGTTCCGAGATTTCCGACCCCCCTCCAATCCTCCCCCTCCCCCAGAGTTATCGGATCAATAATTTGGTCCGGCTCGCGTTTTCGTTTTTTACCGAATTCCGATTTGATTATCGATTCGATCCGCATCCGCAAAAGTAACTTTGTGTCGAGGTTTTATCGTACTGTTTTAGCCTTTTATCATCAGATTCGTCGGCCAATTACGTTAATTCGTAAACCCCCGGTGTTGACCAGACTACTCGTCCGAGTACAAAGTAATGGCATTTCCTGATTTAGGTCTACAAATGTTGACCTGTTCTTAGCTTTGTAATTTTGACCTGTCTTTGTTGACTGATGTGTTTTATTTATAAACTCAGTGTCTTTATTTAAATATTGAAACATCCAAATCAATCAATCAATATTTTATTTCCGCCAAAAATAGCGAGTAAAAAAGAAATTAATAAACATCGACAAATTTCGGCTAAAACGCTATAACTCATGAACTGCCAAAATATAGCCTAACTACACTGCCGAAAATACTTAAAAAACCACATTGCGTAGAGAATACGGCAATTGAGTCACCGGGACAAACAAAAGGCGGGGACTCCTCAAGAATGATAAAATTAAGGTGTTTATATTTATAGGTGTTATATTTAAGGTGTTTATTCCAGAATTAGTGAAAATTCAGAATGTGAAAATCGCTTATTCGTGATTAGCGGAGCAACGAAGTAACGTCTTTTCATCAGGCCTTCAAGCTTATACAAGTCAATATGTTATGGGTAACTATATTGTCCTGTCTTAGCCCTTTCGGTTAAACTTTAAGGAGTTATATTTCCCGCTTCAAAGGAATTAGAGTTTGAACCGGCAAAAGGGGAAAGTGGCTTCCAAGGCGGCCACAAATGAGTTCAGAGGTAGGCTGTGTATGTCAATATTTAGGGGTCGGAAGGAATTTACGAGCAAGAATCGTCTTGGATGAATTTAATCAAAAGGTTTCAAAAATTTAAAAAGAACTTAGAGTCATGAAATGCTAGGGCTCAGATGAGTAGCTTCGCCGGAGTCAAGTAGAACCGGAAATTTTTGTTTTCTTAATAATGATTTGATCCTTATTATCTTTAAAACGTACACAAATGTAACCCACAAATAATGTCGATAGCCTACCGATTATCCCCGCTCCGTTAACCTTAACCTTACGACAGAAAATACACTCGTAGTACTTACCGAGAGTGAAATCATAATAAGATAATGTTCAGATATAACCTAATTTTAGCACGTTATGCGTGAATATGTTATGTATACCTCCAGATTGAGAGCGAAAGTCCCGGGCGTCTTAGGCGTCAAGAGGCTTTGGCGGCGTCCGGCCGAAAAGTGACCAATCCCAGCCCTAGCCTTGACAGTGTACCGCTTGCTTTGTTTGAAATAATTAGTTTTTAACCAGTAAACATTTAGTAATTGAGGTCTGTGCACCGCTTGGATAAATTGTTATGTTTGATGACCTGAACGCGTGTGTGTGTTGGAGAAGTAGACCCGTAAAACAACCCTGGCTATTTGTGGAACATGAGCTTGGTTTGTTAAGCCTGCTTGCGGAAACTTAACAGTCATAGAAATAGAAGAGAGCAGTATACTAGACCCTACTCTCCTTCAGCACTTTAGTACAAGTAAGGCCCCGTAAAAGTGCAGGACGATAGACAGAGCTCAGTTTCTATTGGTGGCCTTATTTCCATGAGCAGCTGATTATACGTGAAACCTCTAAAGGAGATATATAATCAAGTGCGGAAGTTGTAGCCAAGATCTCCGTTCGAGAGATGATATTGCTATGGTTTTCTTTATTGTTCACCCTCGTTTGGACTGAGCAATATGAGTTCCAATCTGGTCGAGATGATATAGTACTACTTCATCGCCACCAGAAGCCACTCCCCTCTCCACGGCGCCCGCAAGCGCCGCCCACCCGAAGCCGTCAGCCAACCATATTCCGCGTGCAGGGGCCGTACCCCGTGTCTCGCCCGGGAGATCGTCCAATACGAATTCAAGACAGTAGCAGAACTCCGCCCTCTTTTCGGTTTATCCCTGGATACAATTCACTAGAATCCTACCACGATGGGTTCAGCGTTACACCTGTGAGATTCCCAGATCAGGACTTGTCGTTTGGATATGAGGACGAACTAAGACCGGGAACGTTTGGGGGAAAGCCATACGGAGGACACAGGCCAAGGAATCATTCTTATGTGGAGCAGGCATATAACAGTGGTGACTTCCACCACAAGCAACATGATGGTGGTTAGTAGTGACTTTTACTAGGCAGCTTCAGTCTTCCGAATTTGGGATAACACACCTTCTGAAAAGTCACCTCAGACTGTGACGTTTATTTTCTAATATTCCAAAATCACTGATCAGCAGTATTGTACAAACTGTTTTAACTGTTTAAGCCCTTTTCCAGTAATGAACAAACGGTTATGAACTATTTAAAGTTTAACTGAAAAGCCAACTTATTGTTGTGTTTTATCGAATACACTGAGTTATTTAGATTCTGCAAAGGGATTTTTGTTTCCACTATCTGCTTTAGTTATGACGTCCACAATATCCGCAGCTGTTCCCACAGCGTAAATTCTACTATGACGCGGGAAATTTTAATCTCAACACAAACGCGGTTTTTCAGTGGGCAGTGGTGAGATTGGTGAAGATTGCTTAGGGCCTGAACAACAACAAAAATCATAAATCTTCCTCGCAAGGCATACAACAAAAATACAAGCGCACAGAGGTACCACAAATCACACGGAAATTCCACTATTTGAAAATCGATTATTCGCGAATAGCAGAACAACGAATGAACGCATTTTTAGCGGGCCTTCAAGCCAATTTAAGTGAATAATTGATGGTTAACTAGATTATCCTATCCCAGCCCTTTTTGGTTAAACTTTAAGCCTTTCTCCAGTCTCCATGCTTTGGCTTCGAGCATAGAAACAGATAAAATTATATAACTGGTCGTCCTATCCAGTCAGCTCGTCGGAAATCCTTACCCGGACCATGGTCCATTTAAAATAAGTTCCAGTCATGTGGAGCGTAAAGATCAGTTTCGTGCCGTTAGGGGGCTTACGGTAAGCTCGGGCTGAACCGATTAGGGAAGCAAATCGGATGATTACTATAGTTCGGTGAGTGCTTTAAATTTCCATTGTCTTTATTGCGTCCAAGGTCCCATGAGCACGACACGAGATTAGCTTCCCGGTTTTTGCCGAGTTCGGGCTTGTCGTGGGGAACAAGACCAAAGGCCTAAAATTTAATATTTCTTCGGCTTCTTGATCCATACAATCGGGCTTTTTTACTTTTGTAAAGTCTTTTACTTTGGCCAAGTTCTTTTACTTTGGCCTCGATTCCGGGGAAACTAGATTTAGTGTAAAACAGCGGGTAACATCGAGATTCGAATAAGAACCTTTCGATCTGCTGTCTGTCCCTCTAACAGTTGAGCTAACCTTCTTTGTGTTCTGTTGAGCTTACCGAAAATAAACAATTAAAATAGTCAACTTAAAGTTTCACTTTTCGAGTCTGCTAAATATCAGTATTCTGGCAAATTTCGGCAGAATTACTTGTCTGACCGGAAAAAAAGTTCAGAAATAGATTCTTCGAGTGTTCTTACCCCCAATACGGACAGCTAATCGAATTAAGAATGAACTTTTATTTTTACCAAATTTCAGCTGTGGTCCTTCTTGTCCGGCGAGAAAATTAGTTGCAGATCTGGATTCAGCATGTTTCCTCAGACCATGCCACCATTGTGTTTTAGAGATTCCTGCTAAATATCCGGTTTCGGTCGGATTTTCGGCGAACTATTCTCCAGCAAGAAAATAGTGCAAAAATGACCCCAGCATGTGTCATTACCCCTAAATCGAACCTCTAATCGTCTTCAGATAAAACTTTAATTTCAACAAACGTTCCTTTTTTGGCCGGATTCCGGGTGAAACCGTCCTTCGAGAAAATAATTTTCGTATCCGGATTCAGTATGTTTCCTTACTCTTAATCGACTATGCCATTAAATTTTGAAAAATATTTGTTTCGCCCCTTCATTTGACCCCTCCCACCCCCACCCCTAAATATACGAAGTTGACCTGCACTTTGACCCAAAGGATCCTCACACCAAGTTTGAACAAAATATATCAATCCCTCCAGAGTTATCGTGTTAACAGACGGACGGACGGACAAGCTTTACAATGTCGTAGGTATCCCGTTACTGAAGTTTTGGGATCCCAGAAACGAGGATGGGGGGAGCGGATCAGCAAGAACGGGCTGATGGCTTTGCTTTTCTTGATCAGGGGTGCTTGTTCGCTATGACGTCAGTGCCCGAGCGGACTACTGGAAAGTCGTGAAAATATCTTCATCGATCATATAATAATAATAATAGTAACAATATATTTCTGACCCGCTACAAAAAAAATCAAAGCGGTCTAACAGTAACAGAAATAAAAGAAACACTTCACAAAACAAAAAGAACAAGAAACTAAAGCAGACGAGATTGGCCACTGTGGGCGGCGGATACTTTTTTTTCGCGACACAGTTGTGGGCCATACACTGAGTGTTTGTCGCGGAAAAACGATTGTATGCCACACAGTCGAGCCACAAGTTAAAACTCGCGGAAACGCCGTTTTGTCTATTTTTGTTTGCTGTAATCTCAAATATCTGAAAATAAAAATAAAATTCATGTAAACTCTCAATAAATGTTACTCCTGGCTTATTTCCTTACCATTCTGTACAAAAAGCATCCTCAGTTGAAGGCGATATGCTTGAAAAAGTTAGTTAATTTACTTGTTTAGTCACTATTTTGCTGCTTAACTTGAATTTCCCACCAGAATCGAGCCACAAAATCGACAATTACCGCGCCAGTTGTTTGTCAAATTGAGCCACAAAGCGAGCCACGAAAATCGTGTTGGTCGCGGAAACGCACTTGTGGGCCGCACGAAAGACCGTGGAAACACTCTTTTCGAGCCACAGTCGACCCACAAACTGTTTGTGGGAGCACGGAAAAACGCCTTTATAAGTTGACAGGGGTAATTTCCCGGCAAGCTCCGTAAGTTTCGACCCGATATCCGGTATCCGGGAAACTGCAAACAGATATGAGGTTCCGATTCCTGCACCATGGATGCAGATACAATAGAAAGCGGAGAAACCGGAAATAATAAGAACGAACTGAACTGATATCGTTTTTATGAAAAATAGGGTAAATACCAGAAAGAAACAGAACCGTGTGATCTGTAAAAGCCGAATATAATTTAGCAAGAGATTTTCTGTTGTATCGAACGTGATCGAAATGTAGGACTGCTCGATCATATTGTATCGAATATGACCGAACGAAATCTGATTTGTAATGATCGAAATCTAGGACTGCTCGCAAGGGCACCAGTAAGGAAGATTGAGTCAGGAATTGTTTCAGGTGGTTCAGCGCACTTTTAGTGCTAGAAAAAGTATGGTAAAACAGAAATGTCAGTAGTTTTTGTCCCAATGCGATTGACAGTTGGTTCTGTTTCCTATGCGCGACTAATATTTATTTATTTCCCTTAGAAGTCTCAGAACTGAGGAGTACAAAATATAATGTATGAAACAAGACTATGCCTAAACCAACTAATTCAATGACTTATAAATACTATAAAAATACATATGATTTCGACCACTAAATTACAATTGTTTACGTACTACATTGTTCGCTTGTAAAAAAAAGATGGGTACAGGTTGTGGTTTTGGAGGGCTACCGAAGCTTTTAGGTCTTTTACTTTAAATCAGAAACCAACTGCGAATTATTGAAAGAAATGGGGAACCCAAGGAGAAATTTGTAAAATTTGAAACATGATGTTTTAATAGCAGATATGTCGCAAATTCGAAAATTTTCGACGATTGTTGCAGCAAAAAAACAACAAAAACTGTTGGCAAAGCAAAAATAGTCCGTCTTTCGGATTCCGTCACCTCACAACCAGTACCCTCCCTTCATGGTCCATTTACACACTGCGTAAAATCCGAGCGTATTTTGAAATCCGAGCGTATTTTACGCACGTTTTGAGCTTGAAAAGATTTCTAGCAATACGAACGTTTTTGAATACAAAACGGACCGATTTCTCTATTTACGTCCGTATTACTAGAAATCTTTTCAAGCTCAAAACGTGCGTAAAATACGCTCGGATTTCAAAATACGCTCGGATTTTACGCAGTGTGTAAACCCACCATCAAAACGGGACCTGCAACAGAACGCCAGAAACGCTGCAAATCATCTCACCCCGGCCTTTCAACCGAGGCACAAACCTGCATGTTCACACGCTCCGAGAATCGCCCGTCTGATGGGACGATTCTTTTTCGATTTGTTTTTCATCGTGTATCACTCTAGGATTAGGATTTTTCGGGTTGTTAGGGTTGCTTTAACCGACATTGTTTCAACCGACATATTTGTAGTTTCGGTGACTATATATCCCTCGCGTGACTATTGTTCTCTTACGACTTCCCGTTTGCCGCACCACCGCTATACCGCCTTCCCATATTACATTCTGTCGGCATTGAATATTGAATAGAACTCCGACCTTGACATATTAATTAAAGAAACAATTGAAACATGCGCCGGCCAGGACGTTTTTTTCTAAGCACTACTTCCTTTCTTTACATTTTTGATTGCCAATATGTGGAGAGACGCTAAAAACGTATTTGGGGGCAATGGAACTAAGAAAAAAGTATTTCTTGAAGTGGAGGTTCAGGGGACGAGGTCTGGGGATATTGTGTAGGGAGTTCAGTTCCGAAGGGCTACCCACTCCCCCGCACTTGCTGTATTTACTCTATGACAATACTCTATATGACTAATGCAGCGTTTACAAGTACAGGAAAACCTGAACAGAATCCGATTCTTGGTGACAAGATTATGTTTACACGCAGAGGGAAAAAAACTAATTCTTCAAACCAGAAAATCTGACATAAATAAATTCACTGTCCAATAAAAATATGTTTTGAGACCATTTATGACATCAGTACTGATGCTTGCTGCTCTCAAAAGCTAGCTAGCCTTTTTTTTGTACTTTTTACCAGCGCCGCCGTCAAGATTCCTTTCAAGTGGACCGGAATTCCTTCCATCATGAAAGGATTCCCGTCCCGCTAGACTTTTTTTCTACTCGTCTTCACGAACGAAATCCTTTCGAGTCGACCAGAATTCCTTTCTACTCGACGGGATTTCTTGTCGGTGTAAACGCTACATAAGTCCCAAACACGCCAGCGACCCTCAGGAAGAAGGAGTAAGCGTATCCGTATTACTCAAACTCAACGACTCAGATCCTGTGTCAATCAATCACCGCGATCTTTGGGAGCAGCTTTGACACCACTTCTGCCTTTCTTCCGCTAGATACCCGGAGATGCCGGAGATTTTGCATCGGCAAGGAGAGATAGTCATCAAGAGTATTGTAAATGTGTTTCATTTCATTTATTTGGATCTGCCGTTTACGACGAGTATAAAATATATAAAGTAAATAAACTATAACGCGATTAAATACTAAACATCAATCAATCAGGTTCAGTAGAACTGATAGCCTCACACAGGTTATGGCTAAACACCTTACATTTTTCAAGAAACCGCAAACGCTTACGCTGCATAACTTCAATAGGATCTTTTAAACCATAGTTCGAAATCATAAAAGAACTACGCCCATACTTCGAAAACCGGCATAAAAGTTTTCCGTAATTAAAAAAAGAAGTATTAATACTAGCCATATTACCCGATGTAAAATATTTAAGGAAAGGGGAAACTAAAAGAGTCTGAGGCAAAGCAACCGTTTTTAGTTGTAGGTTAATGACAAGTGCCAATTAATTTGCTCGCGCATGAAATTTTGTGCCGCGTTTATTTCAAAATTAAATTAAAAATAAATGTAGACCCTTTACCGGCACCGACCCAGCACCGGCTGACACCAGCGGCGCCTGCACCGGTGCTGGTCATAAATTAGGCGATTCATCTCATAACGAAAATTATGGAGTCATAAAACCTACAAATAAATAAATATTCGGAACTAATGAGTCTGGAAGACCATAAAACAAAAAAAAGATGCACGACTGTTCGCGATAGAGGTTTTTGGGTTGTTAATTAATTAATAATTTTAATACCCGTCATAATGTATAAATATACAAAAAATGAAGTAGGAAAAATAAGGAAAAGCTACACAACACTACGTTATCAACAACAAATTATCAACTATTTCAGGAATCTATATCAATATATCTTTTTATTTCCTTAATAGCTCGCTAGCATTGGATTGTCGTACAGTTTACCACCGATACATATAACAACACTATAAAAGACATTTTGATAATAAGTTTAAAAATTCACAGTCGACACTTAATATATACAATTTACCTTACTAATTACTACATAGAATTAAAGTGGTGTATGAAATAGGGTACAAAGGACTTGAGGTACCTATCAGTAGAATGTGTATTTGGGCGAACAAGTTTCGGACAATTATCACTTGCTGCTTTGTGTCTGGTGTTCGGTCGATTAGGGTTTGGTACTTCAAATCCGGTAATATAGTTCTATGAAGGTCTGAGGTCAGGCATTTGCGTCCAAAGTCCATAGGCAGTTTGTGTCGTCTATCAGAGAGAGTAGAGGGACCAAGCTTGGCTAATCCATCTTCATAAGAAGTGTAGGTTGGGCCAAGGATAATCGCTAGTCGGATCAATGCCGCAGTAAACATTTGTGCACAGCAATAACGGGCTGGGTTACTCCATACTTCCTTGATATGCTGCTGTTGCTTGACCAAGGCGAAAGTCTCAACAGATATTTTGCAAACTTATAAAAACACTTGCATAATGCTTTAATATCTGACTCAGTAAAAAACACACCAAATATATCTAACGGGAAGTAGGGTATTTCGGTACCGTGGAGTGTTTCATAGGATATATTATGATCTAGTCTTGTTCATTTCAGCCATTCCGACTAGCTGCACCTACAACGACCAGAAGTACGAATGCGGCCTAGCCATAGGCTGCGTCTTCAGTGGTGGAAAAGCAATGGATCTCTGCAACGGAGGACGGATTTGGGTCTGCTGCGTTTTTCCGTCTTCTTCCACGACAGCGGCTGTAACAGCATCTACCGCCGCACCCGCTTTATCATCCATTAACGACCCCAGTAAGTGATACCTTTGCTATAGCGATCTTGTGGGGGTTCTTCTTCGGTTTTGACTGGCAGCGCTGAAAGACCCTGGGGCAGGGAGTGCTCTCGTCGTCTCGAACTCACTTACTGGTAACGGGCGTTTCTTCGGCAGCTGTTTGTCGTCAAGCTAGACTTGCACAGCCTGCCTTTAAAGCATCAAGGCCACAATCAATCCTATTTATTTTACTTAAGGTCTTTGATTCATGTAGGCCAAGAAGGAGGGACACCATAATTTTTCGATGGGTCGATTTTTTACGAACACACTTTTACCTTTGTTGGTTAATCCTCACGGTAGCCAATGTTATTCATAAATTACTTGAACACAATTCACTCCTGAACGCCAATCCACCATTGCTAGTTAACTATTCATTGATCTCCTGGCGCTGGTCAAAAGATTACCAAAATCTTCGAGAAGATCGAATGGCGTGTAAAAAGATTAAAACAACTAAGTATATCACCATGTGGACGTTTAGATATGTCGGAAGAAGAAATCATCGGCCAGTGTGACATTTTTTGGTCTAGGAAGCTGAATATTGTTTAGCTCAGTTTCAGAATCTTCAAGAAATCACTATAACGAATTTACTATAATTTACGGCGTTTGTTTACTGTGATCTAGTTTACATCCTTGATTCTTTGGACAAGAAAAAAAAAGAAAACAAAATAAAAGAAATCGATAATGCAGATAATTAGTTTAATTTGTTTACACATTTTCCATATGGCTTCTACAATAAAATAACTGTTAGATCCAAAGTTAATCTATGATTCCACCCTCCCCATGTCGGGCGCTTCCGACTCCCACCGCTAGATGACCCATTGGTCGGATCGAGTCGTGGCTTTATCTTGGGTCTTGGGGGGGGGGGGGGGTTCTAGACGTCACAAGTGCCAGAATGTTTATGATATAACTCCTTTAAAGGCTCACATGCACTGTAAATCCGCGGAGCCACGTAATAAAGTGACCTTGAAAATTTAAACGTTACAAGTACACTGTCAGAAGTTTTATAGCAGATAACATAAGGATGCGCGGTTTCAGCAGACAATGTGTAACGGATAACACTTGGGATTTTATCTGTTGTGTTGAAAACGTTATGCATGGAATGTTATGCATAGCAAGCTTCGTTAGGAAGAGCCCAAAAAGCATCTACTGGCTTTATTCTTTATCGTCAGATGCTTTTTGGCGGTTTTTTGGCTCTTCCTGATGGTAACGTTTACTATGTATAACATTTTGAAACACAACAGACAACATCCGAAGTGTTATCGGCTACGCATTATCTGTTGAAACCGCGCATCCTTGTGTGATATGTTATGAAACTTCTCACAGGGTAGTAAAATACAAAATTCCGGTGGATCTGGACTGACGCTCGTGTGTTTAAACCCGCCTGAAAACCGCTTCTGTTTAAGACTTTCCTTCAGTTTAGTACTCAGCATATGTATCTCCCCTTTGTCTTTGTAAGGGATCCCGCGTCCAATTAAATAGTAACCAATAGAAATTTGTATTGGTCCATACACCTCATAAGCAACTTATAAAATTGTATATTTTCGTTCAGTTGATCGTTCAAAAGACGAGAGTTCGGGGTTCCTATTAGGGGTTTTTGGGCTCCAGTGTCGAGTTTGCTCTTCAGAAGCAGCGACCCGGTCAAGAAGTTTTTGATGACTGAAAAAGAAAAAAAATTATGCTTCGAAAATTGTGAGGAAACAATCTGGTGATCGCCGTGCACCTAACTACTCCCCATTTAGAAGACACCCAGCCAAATCTACGTCGCCCAAAACACATCCCGCAACACATATCCATCAACAATCTACACAGCTCCGACGACATGTCTTCCCAAATCCAGTCGTACCTCTGGTCTCCCAACGTGGACTCTTACCTGAATAGACCATATGCATTCTGGCCTCCATACAGGCCACGACCCACTTATTCTCCGACCCATAGGACAACCCGACAGCCTGGATATCCGGGGGAGCCACCGCGTAAGCCAGTTTGGTCTGGAAACCCGCAAGGCAGGGAGGGTATGTCGCTTCTGGTTACCCACAATGATCCCAGTAGTTCCACCACCGCTGTGCACTTTTATCCTCGTTAACCACGAGCAGTGTGAGTAGTAAACCACCTTGAATATCACCAGCCACCAAAGTTCACCCCAAGTAACCTCACAACATCTCCGCACCGTTAATCCACTGTTATTTCTAAAAACGATACTTCGTTTTCATCGCTCACTAGTTGTGTCGCTCCAATTTGTTTCTTTTCATCACATATCCCATTATATCCACATTAGCCACAAATAGTGGGAACAGTAAAATACCTAAATTGCCACCAGCCACTAAGCCTAATCTAAAAGCATCACTGCGTTTTAATCGAGTCTTACTAATATAATATATAATATAATTGTAATAATAAGGCTTTCGTCTCTGTAAATTTCTCAGGACACTTTACTCGCTAAGTTGAATTTCAGTCAGGTGGTAGTCGACGCCTGCTTTGAACTGGTTCATATTTTTGGCATTTGCAACACTTTCTGGGAGATTGTTCCAGTATTCTATTCGGCCGGAACTATTCGGTTTCTAAAGCTCCATTTTCCAAAATCTTTTCGGAATTTCTTACCACTCAGTTTCAAGTTGTATCCTCTGAGACCGTTGTGATTGAAAGTGAGGACAAATCAGGCCTTATGTTATCATAATAACAATGGCAAATCTTTTAAGTTTCTATCAAATCACCTCGTAGAAATCTGTACGATAAACTGGTTAATCGTATTGTTTTGGAGCCTACTGTTTAATGTAAACGATTTTAGAGTTCCACCAACCTCCAAAGCGTACCACAAGTAAACTCACAGCATCTCCGCACATTTCGTCGACTCTTACTTTTTGCAACCATACTATTGTTTTCATCACTCACATTACACTGTCAGAAGTACGATAACAGATAGCATAGGCGCATCCTTGTGAGGCTACCTCCTTGGAGCAGTAGTTACCTCCTTAGACCACGCGGGGGGGGGGGGGGTTAAGGGAAGTTCCCCAAAAACGCTCAGATTTGAGTGAAACTTGATAGGTGGTAAGAGAAAAGGCTTAAGATGATCCATTCAATAGTCCGAAGTCCGAACCAGATTCGGACTCGGTATGGGAAGTTGGAGGGGGGTACCGGAAACCGTGTGGCATGTGAAAGATCCAAACGAGGGGATCTTTAGTGTTGAAACTTGGAAGGTAGAAAAGTCATTTGCCCTAGGTGATACGAGGCGACGGAAATGCTCAGACTTGAGTGAATCTAGATATCGTATTTATAGGTCCGAAACCGCATTTTTAGATGGCGGGGTATTTGGATTTCTCGTCTACTTTTTTGGTACCACATACTCGTATCAAGTGCCATATGAGCTCGTAGCTCTTGTTCACTTTTATACTCCATCTGTTTGTTTTCGATCGGCAATAAATCATATATATATATATATATATCAATCGTTATGAGAATGTAGACTGTTATGTATCATTTCGAAAAATATAACATTTGAAAGAGTCATAACAGAAAAAATCTCGCCATACCGCATAAGATTTAACACAAAGACACACAACCATTTGTTACCTGTACACATCTGTACATTGACGGTTAACCAATTCTTACTTTCTAGAACACGGTTTTCGGGGTAGGGGTTTGTCTTTTTTTTTTTTTTTTTACATATACAATTAATCCCACCTCCACTCCACTCAGTGACGCAACTTTCTTTATCGTCACAACTCAAATTTCTTATCTCTATACGTCACCTACACTTTACTCTGACACTAAATTCTAATTCTAATTTATTTCCTACTTTAAATTATTTTCAATCTTTTAATTTTATTTGAGCAGTTAAAACAATTACACTCAAAATAGCCGTATTCTACAATCAAAACTATATCATTCACATTAAAGTAATGGCTCAGCCGGTATCACAGGGTGCCCTTCCAGCATAGGGCACCCCTTCCACCGTGACCAAAATTACCAAAGATAAATAAAAACCTTTTTTTTTCTTTTTTCTTTTTTACGGCTCTTCTTAACCATAACAACATTCCAACCTCCCAAACCACCCAATAAATGCCCTAAAAATAAAATACTCTATCTTAACAATATTTCAAAACAACTATGGAACAAAACATCATAAATCATACATAGATAGAGGATTCTATTCCCCATTTATTCATCTATAATCCCTTTTAACTGCTCAAATTTAACAAACAAAAACACAAATACAAAATTCTATTTACAAATTAAAAATCTTTACAATTATTTATTTACTATTCTTTGAGCCCAAGCTGACTTTGAAACATTTATTCAAACAATGTTTACAACGGATACGTCAGCTCTGATTTTTCATCAGCGATATTTTGGCCCTTCTTGGCAAGGGTCCTCGTCAGGCTGTCAATCTTCTTATTCAACTTCGGGGAAGGAAACAAACCTGTAATAAATAACTGAAGCTTCTACCGACTATAAATATCTTATTAAGGTAAATTATCTTCAAATTATTTAATTTTATTTAAGGTAAATTATTTTTTTCTGCATTTTGATCGACTTCGGTTTTGTTGTTAATAAGGGACTGAGGCTTAAATTTTCTTCCCTTAATAACCCCGTTCCACGTTTCCGGTAAAGAGTACTCGCCTGTATCTCGGTTAATGCCTGTTCGGTTTTTCTTTATCTCAACGGCTTCTCGAATGGTTTGATGGAGTCCGGTGCACGTTGCAAGAATTTGGGCTTTTTCAAAATATACTGAATGGGATGGGTTTTCGACATCCCATTTTTCGGGATGTCGAAAAATGGGTTTTCGGGATGGGTTTCAAAATGCAGAAAAAAATAGTTCATGCCGTCGCCCCAATCATGCAGCAAAAACAGCAGCCGTGTCAAAAATTAAATCTCAGCACTAGTTTTTCCGTGCAGTGATTATTCAAAGTAATAGATTCAGGCAAGTACTCATAATAGAAACGTAGAACGAGGTCATTAATACAATAATATTTAAGTTTTCAGCCCATTATTAATGAAAAACCCGAAGTTGATCAAAATGCAGAAAAAACCCTTTCTTGTCATCGCCCCAATCATGCAGCAAAAACAGCGTCGTTGTCAAAAATTAAATCTCAGGACTAGTTTTTTCATTATACTGGTACTTGAAGATAATTTACCTTAATAAGATATTTATAGTCGGTAGAAGCTTCAGTTATTTATTACAGGTTTGTTTCCTTCCCCGAAGTTGAATAAGAAGATTGACAGCCTGACGAGGACCCTTGCCAAGAAGGGCCGAAATATCGCTGATGAAAAATCAGAGCTGACGTATCCGTTGTAAACCTTGTTTGAATAAATATTTATTTACATTTGTTTATTTATATTATTTTTTTCACAAACTTATTTTACACAGCCACTCAACATCTAAATGGGATTTCCATTTTAGACCTTCACACATCACCTTCAGGTAATTCACCAGCCAATAATTTAGCTTTATTTTGTCAACCCACCTTTTCCGTTTCCTTGTTTTCCATATGTTCACGCACACACATACGGCAAGGACACATAGTGCCTTTTTCCTTTTCTCATCTTTGTGCGAAAAAGATAGTTTCAGCACCCTTTTCCTTTGTTCTGTCGTATCAGCATTAACACCTTCTTGCCGGAAAACTGCAAAGAGGTCTGAGCACACGTTTCCACTTGCCGGGCATTCAATGAACTCGTGTAATAAGCCGTCGGTTACTACTTCATGGCAGAACGTGCACTCCGGAGGTTCGGAGCGTAGCATCCGGCTAAGTCTGTTTCTATATGGCAAAATTCCGTGGATTATGCTAAAAGCCACTTCTTTATGCGGTTGCTCACATGGTAGGTCGTGCAGGTTAGAAAACGAAAGCTCAAAATCGACAGAAGGTTCTTTCAGTTTAGCGTTAAAGCTTACGGGGTCAGTATTCATCAGTGCTAAAGCTATTATTTGTTTCAAATCATCCTTGCCGCTAGCTGAAAATGCGCCTTCTAACGCCTTTGATGACGATCGACTTCTCCTTTATTTGTTTCATGTCGCCTCCAGTAGAGGTTTAGCAGACAAAGTGTAATTAAAGTGGTAATTTTCAAAGCTTTCATTAATTTAGAACAATAGATAGTGTTAAGACACCATGCTCAGTCTCGAGGAAGGGCGGTTACCCTGTTAATTTCATGTCAGTAAACTCCAATTTCCCCAAGCTGCTGAGAAGAATCGGGCTACTTCTTTATCCTCAGGTTTATTGCCCCCTACCCCAAGCTAAATGAACGTCGGTTTCTCGGTCTTACTATTTAGTAGTGGCATTACAAAAATTAATTACTTTACAAAACACCCATAAACAAATAAAATTTAGCCCGACAAAAAGATTAACGAAACTAGAACCCAGGACAAATTATAGAAAGTGCGACATTCCGAGACAGATGAGTTATCTATTAAATTTGAATCAAGGAGGGAAGGATGCCTGAATGAATAACCCACAGAAGATGAGGTCGGCAAACATATATGTTGAATTCCCAATTCACTATTTTTAAAGACAGTTTGCTTCTTGTCTGTACTAGATTTGACGCTTCCCAACTTCGGTGTGTTTATTTGTCTATAAACTTTTTTCGAACAGGCACGTAATGCATATCCTCCTATGACCCATGGTCAATTATATTACGATACTCTTCAGACAGAAAGTTAGCGTAGACTTGAGAGGATGATATCAGCCTCCAGAGAAGATGATACAAGTCATATCAGCCTCCAGAGAGGATGATATGAATCATATCAGCCTCGGCTTGGATAGGTTATTTTCAACGACCGTCTCGGTGTTATTTTCCGATATCAATCGAGGAAGTTAACCTTTAATAAACTTAGTGTTTACTTTAACTTTTTTCTTTAGAATGCGGACAAGTCTATGCGCGAACGAATCGTATCGTTGGAGGTCACGACACGAAGTTTGGAGCTGTTCCTTGGCAGGTATGCCATCTATTTTTCTTTTCTATTTTATCTTTTTTCTGTAACTCCTTTCACCTCCTTTCACGCAACACTGACTGAGCCTGCGTTAAATCCACCCATGTCCCACTCACTTTGCTTTTGCGGACGGAAAGGGTTGAATTCAAACTCCCAAAATGTCGAATAAGAAAGCTCTTAAACACAGTAATACATTTTCACTACCAGTAGTTGCGTTTCTGCAGATACCATGGCATCTGTTACCACGGTAACTGGATCTGAAACTAGTCGTTTTTGCAGTAACCGTGGTATCTGATATACGGTTGCGCTGCAAAAACAACAATTACTGAAATTGCGCTTTTAGAAGTCATCCCAAACGAAAAACTGATATCCAGTGCCAAAAGTGCCAAACTTCTTTCCCACCAATTTGACAAAAACGGATGAAAGTGAGATGAGTTTTTCAGATACTACAATCAGTTTCCAAGGTCGACTCGTGGTATCTGAATTTTAGATACCACGATAACTGGCCAGATACCACAATAAGTGCAAAAATTACTTTAGACCGTGGTATCAGATACCATGGTATCTACAAAAACGCAACCTAAAAAGCCAAACATGGAGAAAATTGTATTGTAGCTAGTTGTCTCCGTGGAAGCAATAAGCGGAAGCATGGTACGCTTCAGAAATAGTAAGACAAAACAGATGCAAAAGTCAGTGTAGTGCCGTTAGTGTGGATAAACATGACATAGGAAGTTTGAAACCTCCGGAATGAAAACTGATGAACAAATGTATTAGTTAAATAGTTAAGACGGGTGAAACCATCTCATTCGAAGCAAGAAGAGGAATGTTACGAATAAAGAAACCCTAATTAAGTTGGAAGTAATAAGATCGGTTTAGGGTTGTGCTTTTGATGACTGTAATGACGGGATGGTACAGCAAGAATAGTAAGCTGAAGAAAGACAGAACATATTACTGCCCATGAGAAAATAATGCAGCAAAGAAAGTCAAGACAAATCAAGATCAGGACAAAATTAGAAAATAATAATCTGGCCTAAATCAAGGATCGTACTGAATCCCTGAATTACTACTCTCGTATGTGAAGATAATGCAGTAAAGAAAAATCAATAAAACAAAGTATGTGAGACTAAGCTTTCACTGGCGTAGTACGTGCATTAAAGTAACAAAATACTTAAATATTACAAAATAACCAACCTTGTCTGAAAAATCGTCTTTCTAAATTGCTAGTCGGACACGTCAATGGACGATAACTTGCTCGTAGATCAACAGGTGACAATTTTAGAGCAAAGCAATTAATTTTCTCCGAACGTTGTGGCTAGGCGTAAATCTTGTAGTGTGCGTGTTACTTACGTCCTATCTGATTTGACGGTGGTTACGCACTTGCCGGTCACGTGATGGTTGGCCGCTTTTTAAGACTTCCCGTGTCATACTGGTCATTTCTTCTCTGGACCATAAGTAATAATTCACAATTATGATCGATTTTGTAATTAAATATTATACAAAGAGCCAACAAGGAACCAATCGAAGACGAATATAGGACCTCTAGTGAAGGTCACTCTTTTAAAGAATAGTTAGTAGAAGAATAAATATTCCTTCAGCCCAAGCTGACTGCGATACTGCGAATCATATTTAATGGTGCAAAATGGATACGTCAGTTGAATTTTATTGGAGCTATATTTCAGCCCTTCTTGGCAAGGGTCCTCTTCAGGCTCAAAACCGCTAAAGTTGGAAAAACGAACTTGTGAGAAAAACCAAACTTTTGTTTGCACCGTTTTGCATCATCAAATATAGTAGAAGAAGATTGTGAATAATCAAGTTATGAACCCTTGAAATCAGGGGATACAACTACCAATGAGAGCAAGATCCTGAGGATTGCGTTAAATGGTGGGAAGCCCCCCACTCTCATATTGGTGCATACCAGGTGCCCCGGTGCCAGCATTGATTGCCACGTGTTAGAATAATGAAATTAACATATTTAGAGGCATTGAAAGATGAGTCGCCTAATTTATGGCCGTCATCGAATTGCTCGGCGTCTGGAACGAATGGGTATACTTGCAATGCTCTATACTATATGACTGTAAGATAGGTTCTAAATGCGTCAGTGATCCTAGCGAAGAACGAGAAACTTCATACAAACAAACCGCCAAAACTGGTTCAACTCCTAAGTAAACCAATCAACAACATCTGTTGTACACTGTAAAAAAAAATCTTCCAGTAATTGCTACTGGGATTAATCTTGTCTCTAAAAAGATAATCTTATCTATAATTCGGATTAATCTTATCTCAGTAGAGATAAGATTAATCCCAGTAGCAAATACTGTAGTTAACTTTAATCCTTACTCGGAGAAACTTTTTACAGTGTAGTGACGTTTCTGGTTCTTCGCTGGGCACGTGGCGATTTTCTTCATCGACATAAAAGGCTAGTGGTGTATAGTATTGTCGGAGGCTGGGTAACCCTCGCTGATAGGTGCAAGCCGGTTCAGATTTGTCCAGGGATGTTTCGACCCTTCTAGGCAAGGCTCCTCTTTAGGCTCTAGAACGAGCCTACAATAAAATTGCATCACAGGTTACTTAAAGTTCAGTGGACACATCAAACTACCCCAATCCCACTCTGTAACAACCTAGGAACAATGCTTACCCCCTAGATCAGCAGCTTTTTCAACAGTTTCCTCTCGTGTGATATTTCAAAGCGTAAATTTTTGGTGATGTTTCTTATAATACTTAGTAGATCTTTTATGTTTGCATCAGCTTGTATAATTTAGAGTTGAATAGGTTATTTTTTTCTGAATGATCTTTGTAGCTATGTTATTTTTTATAAGCTTATTGCATATTCTGGTAGATTTTATAAAGCAAGCTATTCAAGCTTCACAACACTATTCCACAAAGACAAACTTTTAACAGGCACTTTAAGCCATGGAACTTCTGACGAAACACTAGAACAATCAGGCAAACTGCTTCTGCGGTTAAACTTCGGTGACATCTCAAATATACCCTTTTATATCAAGCATTGCTGGGAGTTTTTGAATTTACTGCCACGATATCCCAGCTCCTAAGATTTGGATCGCCGAAATGCCAGAGAGGTAAAGACTAGGGATAACAAGAAAACGGCCGATTTTCGTAGCGGCTTCTAAAGGAAGTCGGAAATGTTTATTTTTGAAGCATTTAATACAAAGTAAAGCATTAGAAGTGTCGATTATGCTTTAACCATTTTGCCGTTCATGACTCTCGGTCTCAGCCACCTTGTGCGGAAAGGAGACTTGTTTTTTTAGTCATTTTCTTTTTTTGTGTTTCTTTTTTTCTGTATTTCCGTGTATTTCTCCTAGAATAGCTGTAATTTGTGACTGACAGTCTCAGTACAAGGAACTAATCATGACCGTTATTAATTACAGACTCTGTGTTTACAGCCTGACGCTTCACGCTTTTGTGCACAGCTTCACGGACTTGTGATCTCACGCTGAGAAAATTAATCACAGAATGTCGTGATTTTCTAGTTTTTCATGACCCGAAAAAGACAGGACGACGGTAGTAATTTTACTATAATTAAGACGTTACGACTGACTGATAATTTGGCGTAAGGTAAGACGGAATCAGTATCCGGACTCGTGAACAATGTAAGTAACAACGTAGCAGGGTTCCGCTACCTTTCTGTCCCTGCTTTGTAGGTGCCACGTGAGCGGATATCCCGTGCATTTTTTTTTTCTATTAAAGGCACAGAAGACTTGACTACACAACTTTCTGCCATCAAACCGACCTGGGGGGCTTAGATAAAGATACAGGGCCTTATTGTCGACAGGACCCCCCTTCTTTGTTATCTCGAACCCCCTCCTTAGTGTTCCCAAAGCTAGCTGGCAGGCACTTGTCCCGTATGCACTGGAATTATGCACTTATGCACTGTAAAATTCCGCCTTTGGCCGTGTTGACTAACACATCGGGATAGTAGTCAAGAGGTCGTGCGTTCAGTTCTTACTCCCGGCACACAAACCTTTTGCTTTTTTTTTCTACTAACTCAAAAGTCGAATTCTCGGAAACTGCCCAGAAACTTCAATGGTCGTAACGAGAATTTTTCTTACGCTCAATATCGACTCAGGGTACATTCTTGATATGTCAGCTAGCTCCCCGAGTCAAGTTTGAGTCAAGTTCTCTGTTCCTTTAAGCTACAGTCCCGTAGAAGGGGTCTCGAAGCCGCCTGCCGGATTCCGTCCCGCTCTGGACGTTTTTCCGCCATTCGCTCCTAGTTTCCCCATCGAGTTGTTTTTTTTCATCCACTTTTTCCATTGAATTTGTTTTTTGTTGTGTTTTACTTAATTTCTTTATTTTATTTTCCATACTCGGCTTTTGAAAATGGCGGGTCAGAAATAAATTACTGACTTACTTAAAGCGCATTCCATGGGAATACAACTCTAGGAATATATTAAAAGTAGATACACTAAGTTAGCCTACTATCCCTTCAAGTGCTTTCTAGCTGTCTGTTGGTCTTTAATTTTCACCTCTCGGGAAAAACCTTTGCATTTTTGTAGATCGGCTTGAGAACGCATTAAAGCTATTTTATTTGTACGAGCTTTATTTTATTTTAAACTAAGAAACGACCAACTAGGGTTGAAAAATAACAGATAAGTAACAAACAGTGGCAGAGCCATAGACTACAAATAAAAATAAAGCTTTAGTATTGTTCTAACCCCTGATTTCCAGAGAATATTTATTACTTATTTATAAGACCCCATCGTAACATTTCATTTCATTTTAATTTCAACATTCTTTAAACTGCTCCTGAATCTGTGACGCAAGGTAATATCGGCTTTAGAAACCTGTTGTTCCATAACAACAGCATGAGACTATAGACAAGCCCTGTCTTAGACTGTTTACTTAGCCTACTATACTAAGCCAACTTTACTCAGACTTAACTAGCCACAAGCACAAGTATCTGTTGACCTTGCTTACTGATGGTGGGTTTTACACACTGCGTAAAATCCGAGCGTATTTTGAAATCCGAGCGTATTTTACGCGCGTTTTGAGCTTTTAAACATTTCTAGCAATACGGACGTATTGGAGAAATCGGTCCTTTTTTGTATCCAAATACGTCCGTATTGCTAGAAATCTTTTCAAGCTCAAAACGAGCGTAAAATACGCTCGGATTTACGCAGTGGGACCATGACTGCTGTCTCTGACATGTCTGATTTTTTTTTTCTGTTTGCTTCTTGGGGTGCGGACAGCCAGGAAAGTTCAGAATTTCTCAGTTTGCCGTAGGTAAATTTATATGCGGGAACTCACAGGAAGCTGCTTCTCCCTGCTCCGTTTTTTGTTGTTTTAATCATTGATTTAAATCACTAGGTTGCGCTGGTGAAGTCGAGCTTTCTTTCCCGCCGGATTTCATGTGGTGGCGCTCTGATCAACCGGCGGTGGGTCGTCACGGCAGCTCATTGCGTTCACAAGTAAGTATCGACTTAAGTTCGCGCATTTCTTACTCCCCCCCCCCCCCCCCCTCTACACCTACGAAAGACCGTTCTCTAATTACTCGTTTTAGTGTTACTGTGCCAACCATAGAGATTATTCCACACCATCGAGTCGGATACCAGGGTATAGCATTGGACAACCTGACCAAAGAGATCAGCAGTGGACAGACAGAAAACTACCCTAAGCCCCTCGCAAGCGAGTCGCAACTCAGTGCCGTTTAGAGTTGGTTTTTAGTGGAGTGTTCCTTGGAACAGTCCACTATTGCGAGCGCTGTAGCAGCTTTCGCTTTTCGGTTTCCGGTTTTCACCATACTTCGTGAAGCTCATAGCTCGTGAACCAGTGCAAGTATCAAGTTCAAACTTGGTACATTACACTGTAAAAAGTGTCTCCTTTATCGGACTTAAGCAGTTGCGCGTCACCGATTTCGGACATTTTTATTCCTAATTCGGAGAACAAAAATCCCAATTTGGAGAGTTCTAATGTGATGTAGGATTAAAATGCTAGAATGCAAAATACTTTGGAGTATGCTGCAGTATACTGGACCAACTCCGACTTCACCCACTAAACTATTCACTCGAAAATTACTTTGAGGTGGATGATGCCTTCTCCCGTTGACCAACGCTTTCCACGCGAAATCGTCAATTAGGGTCTTTAAAACTGACAACACTTACAACCGGCAAAACCAACGATCAACCACAAGGAAGCCGAAAGGGTCTCTCCCTTTAACCCAGGTGCTGAAGAATTCAAAGAAGAAGAAGGCATCGTCTCCTATCAGGGCATTTTTGAGCCGCTTGAAACTGCATGGCTTGCAGATGCTGCACGATATCGCTACTCGTTTGCAAGGCATCGGTGGGATTATCAGCCTCAGGCGTCGTGGAAGACAGCGTTATCGCCCGAATGAACTCAATGAAGTCAAGTCATTTCGCTCTAATGCCAAGAACGAACAATCAAAAGAACTCCCGTCTCCTTATCTCTGTAATACGACCATGCGGAGTCGTATGTATTCTCATACCCTACCCGATGCAAACGAGCGGAGGATAGGGGCTACGCAGAGAATCATAATTTGTACCCCTACGAACAGCTATATCGCAGTAGAACCTCGCAGAAGAAATGTCCTTACACGAACGCCGTCCGAGTCATCCTTTGCAGCTGTTTGGTTTTCTGCCATTGTGACGTCAGGTCTGACTCGCTGCAGACCGGGTTCTCCACGCATGCAAGCATCTCCACGCAGCGGTGACGAGGGAAGTAGACGGGTATCAACTCAAACCTCACAGCAAGTACCTCTAGCTCCGGTTAGTTCTATCGGGGTATCCATTGTCGCTGCATGGGACCAAAGACGGAGGTTCTATGATTATTTGTTCTTGCTAATTCCCAGAATTTTCTCAATAATATTTAGTAATATTTTAACCCCAATACATATTCTTTTTGGGGGGATTACTGTGCTCGGTGAGGTGACCGAATGTTGAGGTAGCATTAGGGTAGAGACATTCCCGGTTTTGGATTAGGATCCGGCCAAGGTGACTAATCTAATTTAATTTAATTTCAGAATAAATGCGGCACAACATTTCATGCGCGAGCAAATTAATTGGCACTTGTCATTAACCTACAACTAAAACATATATACAATTGTCATAAAATAAATACAGTAATTCAAGTAAGGTTGTTATGATACAAGGTAAACTGAGGCACAAAACTATTACGGTAAAGTCAACACGTAAATTCTCGTATTGTCCTTAAATTTTAAATTTTAGTGTTGAATGTGATAGTTGTTCGTTTGTTTTTCTTTACAATGCCTTAGGCTAGAATTGTATTAATATTTTTTACAAACCGATCAGACTTAGTGAAGGGTCGTTTTTTATGCCACTGGCATGTCTGATGCTTTTAAGAAACACCAGGTGTATTTATATTTGCCATTAAAAGTTGTACCTTACCTTACGGTACCTTTCAGTTTTACAAGCGACAAGTGTGAGTTTGGTATTTTCATAGCTGCTTCTCTTGGAGGTCTGGTTCTTTCCGGTTTTAAGGGTGGAGGAAGGATATTGCGGTAGAAAGGGTGGGATAACAAATTTGTTCCGAAACGTTGGCGCAGCTGTTCTCTACGAACAGAAAGGGGTTTCAGCTTACACTCCTTTAGGAGATACGAGTCCTTGGTCAGGCATGATACCCATGACTTCGTTAGTCCCGAAGCCGCAATGTTTATTGGGTATCAGTAATGGCTTACGGATTAATTTATAATTATTTATTTGATACAGTTTATCCGTTTTCTTTTTCTTTCTCGGTGCTGATTATTCATTTCTTTTCTTTTTTTACTTTTCTAGCACACCAAGCAACAGCTTAAAGGTTCGCCTAGGAGAATATAACATTCGTGGCAGCGAAAACGAACCATACCCTAGCGAAGATTTTGACATTGAAAGAAAAGAGGTAAGTCCCCCCCCCCCCCCCAGCAATCGTAGGTGTTGGAACATCAGTAATTATTGGTTCAAGGTGTTTTACACTTCTGTATGAAATGATAATATATAATGGGTCATGTCGGGAACACAATTTAAGGTCGATTGACAAAAACCCGGCTTCTGCATTCCGGTTTTCCGCTGTGAAAACGCTACCTGTTACGCGCAACCTTGACCAAAATAGCAAACAACCTTTGTGTGATTGGTTTGTTCAGTCAGTAACTCCGACTGAACACATGGTAGACAACGCAAGAGCCGGGCTTGATTGTTAAAGACCTGATGGGAATCTCGGATTCGGCCAGAGAGCAAAAGCATAAACAAAACCTGTCAAGGGAAAGTAAAAAATAGGCGGATTGGTGATGGTTGTTGCTGTTGAGAACGAAAAAAACGGAGTAGCATCAGGTTTCAGTTCTGCTTTAACTACTTTAGCTGTGGTGTTTGTCTCCTATAATGCTATGTCTTTCGAGGATTCTCAAGAAAGGACTCAATTTAAATAAAACTTCAAATTGACCAGTGTACTGGCCACTCAGCTCTAGATAGAGTTAGTTACCTTGTTAACTTCGACAACAACCGTCATCACAATGGCCAATCATCATAATGAAATCATGTTTTCCACAAAACCTTGTGCAAATGGACTTCGCGAAACAGATGCTTGACTCTGTTAGCAGCAGTACTTCTTCCTTCCTTCCTTCAACGTAAGTTAACTGGGCCTGGCCTCTCCGCCTTTCTTTTCTTCTTCTTCTTCTGACTATTGTCTGATGTCCTGCAAGCGTAGGATTTCTATCATTTGTTGGTAGAGCGCCGTCCCGCCTCGGGAGTGGCGGGGCGTATGCGTTCTGTTGTAGGTTTGTTGGGAGTCTCAGGTTTTGGCAGAGGGCTGCGATTTTTTGATTATCTGCGGTTTTCTGCTGAGAAATTTGCGCGATATTTCAGATTACTTAGCGCGTAATGATCGTGCATGATCCTTACAGGTGAACCCTCGTGCAGTGTCGCAGTGTCGCCGCCGAGAGGTTTACGAAAAACAAACTAAAGTTTTATTGTAGTTAAGAGTAATATAGTTAAAAGCTATTTGAATATTATCCATACAAACAAACATTGTACACTTACATGTGAACACCGAAAGGTAGCACTGCAATACAGTAAACCAATACAATAGCGAAACAGCGGTTCCAGAGAAGCAAGACGCACTGATCTTCTCTGGTCACGAGTCCTACTTATATATTCTTGACCGCACTGGAGACTTGGATCGGTCAACGATTTTATTTTAGGTCTCCAGTGTGCCGGTCCCGGACACGCCTGGATATTCTTTCAGGCCCAACAGGAATAGTCGCAAGGACCGAGCCAAAGAAGGTTACCCACCTTTCTGTCACTACAACTACCCCCATCTCAAAAGGTTTCATCCACTGAAACCATATCCAGGTTTGTGACCCACAACGAAATCCAAAAAAACTTCAAAAAAATAATTTCAAAATAGTACAGTCTCCTAGCCTAATAAATATACATTCCCATGGATTCCGTTGTGGCCAAGGACTTGGGAGATGGACAGCCCAGACGCAACTCAGCGAAGTGCAGCGCAGTGTACGTTGGGACTTGACACAGCGTGAGCGAGCGTGTGAGATGGCCATCCGTCGACGTAGAAACTATCTAAAATAAAATAAACTGAAGTATCGAAGTACTTGAAATCTTATCTAGCTTCGCTAAGTAGATTCTGAGCCTCGTTATAGGGGTTGTTAGCAGGTGGTGCCAGGTGTGTCGGTCACTATATACAATTCTGTGATTTGTCACAAGTTTTCGACTTCTCTCCAGATTCACAGCTGCGAAAAAATTGTCGTAGGAAATCGCACGCATGTCAAAAATGTAATTAAATTCTACGATTTCAAAGTATTTTGGCCAATTTCAAGGCAACTCTTTTCGGGAAAGGGATTTTTGTTTTTTTGCGACTACTAGCTCCTCTGTAAGAGCAAACTGGAACCTTATAATATAAGAGTGTTTTGTTGAAACTGAAAAAAGTAACCGAATTGTGTGTGCGCCAGAATGTCACAGGTTTTTGCGGCCGACTGTCACAGGTTCCGTCAAAGAAAAGTGGCAACACTGCCCTTGTGCACCCCCACCGTGAAAATGCTACCCTAAAGTATACATGCGAGACTGACCACCTTTATTTGTAGGTCCATCCGAACTATAAGCCTGAAGATTTCCAGAACGATATCGCTCTCATTCGGCTTTCGCGAGATGTCCAGTACCGAGAGAATATCATTCCAGTCTGCCTTCCAGAGAAGGATACGAGTTTCGTTGGTCAGACGGCCACTGTTAGCGGCTGGGGCAGAACTACATACGGTTAGTGACATATTTATCGACTGTTCGGGGGAGGCCCCTTCCCTTGGTCATGTCCATTTTAGCAATGGTCATATTTTAGTACAGTAGAGGTATGCTTATGTGAACGTAGATAGATAGATATGTTTATTGATCCAACTCGTAGCGCCGACATGGCACTAAATACGTCGACCATTACATTTAAATACTTGAATAATTGAGTAAAATACTTGAATAATGCATATAATGCATTTGTTGTACCGCATTTGCTTGCCCTTGCACCATTTTCGTCTCTTTTTACTGCTTCGGATATTCGTTTCTTTTCTTTTCCTTTTCTTTTCCTTTTCTTTTCTTTCTTTATTACTCCATCAGCGTTGTATTCTTACATTTATGATGGGCAATAAATATATACATACATACATACATATACAATTATTACATAAACGAAAATAAATCACTGAGAATTCACTTGTTTTTTGTTAATCTTCTCAGTGAAATATGGTTCAAAGGAATTTGAATACCGGTTTGTGCGACATTTAACTGGCACAAGGAGATTTTGATGCCGTGTCCGTCCTGTCACCGGTGCTAGATCGGGCAGAATGTCTCTGTGTTTTTCACTGGCAAGGACTGATCGGCCAAAACGTCTGCTAACAGTGAACGATCGCCGAAGAAACTAAAACCTAAACTAGGCATTTTGTACTAAGAAAACTTGTAATAACCACTCACGCTTTTGTCACTTTTTGAATATTTTGCTGATTCACGGCCGAAAGTGACTCAACTGTCACCTGGTTTGCTTTTTATAATTTGAAAAGTTTGTGCCAGGAAACCGTGAAATAGTTGGCTGTTAGGTGATATCAAATTTGTTATTTTTCGTTTTCCATTTTACTTTTTTGTATGCAAGTAACAAAGCCAGGGTAGTGGAACAGTTAAAAAAGGATTGGAATAAGTATATCTCTACTGCAAACCTTGGGGGGGGTGGGGATATCAGTTTTAGGCCCCAGTTTCAGGCTTATTAGATATACTCAAGATTTTCAAATACTCCTTTAAGTAAAGTCACTGCTTTGCAATTTACCGTTTGAAACCGATTTAGCGGTGAAAAAAATATCCAAGGTGGAAGGTGATCCCCTCATGCCTCCCAAAATGGTGCCGCTGTATTTTAGTGATACGATTGTTGCGCCATCCCTTACTTATTTAGGCTTCTTCCACCTAGCGTTAGACCGCGTGCTCAGGACTTTAGCCTGTAATGGGATCCTACCGCTAGATGTTGTTAGGCGGCTTTGAAACGACCAAACTTCCGGAGACTTGCCCTACCTTGCCACCAACTACCTAGCTTATGAAGGATAAACTATATGACTAAGTCCAAAACACGCCAGTGATCCGCAGGAAGAACGAGAAAATGTCTCACTAACGACTCAAATCCTGTGTCAACCAATCATGGCGACCTTTGGGGACAGCTGTGGTGCCGCTTCTTGCTCTTTCGTTAGGTACACAGCGATGTTGCATCGACAAGGAGAGTTAGTCATCAAGAGTATTGGGACATCAGATAGGTCGTCACCTGCAAACATTTAAGACATCTTTTCTTCCGGCGTCGTAATTCATGCAGGATAGGTGGGTGCCTGAGTACAAAGCCGAAAAGGCTGGCAAACCTCCTCTGACGAAGCCACCGTAATTCCATTAAGAGTGGACATGTCTCCGTGAGAATGTTAAAGGCGTATTCTCGCCATTCCTCGGGGAATCGAAGGGAACGGTGAAAATAGAGGGACTCACTCCACGCGGACTCCGCGTACAGAAACAGCGAGAACACGGGGAATGCTTCCAAAATGGATTTTGTTCGAAAAAAACAACAACATGCAATTGACGAAAGTAGTCTGGATCCGCTTTATTTTTGGTTTTGTTTATTTTGATTGTTTTTCATTAATTTTACGTTGCGCCAACACCAGCAAAAAATTGATTTCGCTCCAAATTTTAAAGGGAGTTCTTTTTGATGACGGTGATGATAATTGGAGCATTCCCGGTCCGTGGGGACTCGCGAGAATACGGGGAGTGAGTCGCCGGGACAAACAAAAACGCGGGGACTCCTCAAGTGGAGTCCTTGAGGAACGGCGAGAATATGCCTTGAGACTGGATAACAAGGACAGAAGAAGAACGCAGCTGTCTACTGCCCCGGATTTTTGTTAGATTAGTTGGGGATATGTATAGGCTTACTAAAGGAATGGTTAAAGTAGCAGGGAAGGGATTTTCAGATTAATTTGATTGTGAGGTAGGAGTGAAGCAGGGAAGCACTTTGTCACCGAGGCTTTTTTGTATTTATGTAAATGATATTGTTGAATATTTCCAGGAGAAATGGGCACCCACGGTGCGTCTAGGGAATTTGACATTATCACTGTTGCTATTTGCTGACGATGCTGCGCTGGTAGCTAAATCCCCCGAAGAACTGCAGAGTTTGTTAAATATATTAGCAGATTATTTGGACAATAAGAAGATGAAGTTGAATGTTAAAAAAACAGAAATAGTAGTTTTTGGTAATAATAAAAATAATCACAAATTTTTCTATAAGGGTACTGATTTAAAAAGAAGTGATACTTTCAAGTATCTTGGGTTTTTGTTGAATGAAAAAGGAAACTGGAAAGATCATGTTAAAGAAATGGTTCGTAGAGGTAAAGCAGTGTCTGCTGCTGTGTTGAGAAATTCAGTGATAATTGGAATAAAAAATTTAAAAATGCATAAGCAAATATTTCAGTCAAAAATTCGCCCTACTATCCATTATGGGGCTGAGCTTTGGGGGTATGAGGCTATCCCACAACTTGAAACCGTTCAGCTGCAACATTATAAGAAATTAATTGGGGTCCATCCTACAACTCCCACGCTAGCCCTTAAGGGGGATTTAGGGCTCTGTACTTAGCAGAAAGATAGAGCTGTTCAGGTTATTAGGTTTTGGATAAAACTTCTTCAACTGCCAGATGAGAGGCTGTTGAAGGCAGCGTATTTGGAACTATTAAAGCAGGGAAAGAAGAGATCCTGGCCATTTCAAGTGAAAGCACTACTTGATAAAGCAGGGCTGTCTTATGCTTGGAATGAGGGTCTCGGTCCTACAACTAATCAAGATAAACTTTGTCGCAGTTTTGCGCGAGTTCAGGAGGATCAGGAAATTCAACTTTGGCATGCACAGACTGTTAATTCAGAGACTCTGAAAGATTATAGGAATATTAAAGAGTCGATTGGTTTTAAATTTTATTTTAAGTTACGTTTACCGGCTGAAAACCTGCGTTTGTGGTTCCAGATCCGAGCGAACAGTCTCCCTCTTAAGAGTAGGGTTAAATTATTTGAAAGAAATTCCCGAAACCCGAAGTCATGTTATACTTGCTCGTTATGTGGTTTGGAAGAGGAAAATCTGTCTCACTTCCTGTCAAGATGCAAGGGGCTCTCGGATTTGAGAGTAAGATTTTTTGGTGAAGATGGGTTGCTCTTTCCTGGTATCCTAAAGTCATCTTCACGGTCAGCGATAATGGCAGTTACAGGTTTTGTCAAAGAAGCGTTAAAGAGATGTAAATAGTTATTGGTAGTGGAGTTTAAATCGTTTTACATGTGAGTTTATATAATCGCTCTCTCGAAGTGTTTAAAAATGTATGATTTTGTGTATGGCCTAGCGGCTAAAATTAAAGTATCTATCTATCTATTAGAACCCCTCTTTTGTTTAATGTTTAATTATTATGAATCGTCAGCAAAATATATGATTATCAGGCCTAATAGCAAAAAAAGGTGCAAGCCTCTACAAAATACTGCGATAATTATCAACACAGTGCTTAAAGGACACCTGAACAATGAAACCATACTTGAACACACCATGGAGAATGCATTTACAGACATGGCCACGGAGAGCACTCTTCTCTTGAGCGCGACGTTTTCAAAATAGGGATGTTCGTTTCTGGAGGTTTGCACACGCAGATTCCAAGACGAAAAGCGTAGTTCATTCAAATCTTGTACAGTACTGGCCGGATCGTATTGGAATTTCTTCTAGATACATGTTTGGGCTTATCTGGTTAAAAAATATTCCAGAAGAAGGGTTGATTTGAGACATTTGCTCATTTCTAAAATTGGTCGGTACTGAAATAAGGACAGATGCAAAATGGAGCAAAAATCATAGCTTGGAAACACTATTTCGTATCTAGATTGGGTTTTCTGCAGGCAATGTTAACGCAAGTCATATAGATAGGGATGATACTTGGTACTCTTCAGTCTTCATTCAGGTGTCCTTTAAGTAAATCGCGCGGGAAATTTCTACAGTACAGCAGAGATGTGCCACGTCGCCCAGTGGCAGTGGAGCCAAAGAATAAGATAAAAGTCAAACATATCAAATATTAAAGCATACGGTAGTACTGAGCTGAAATGGTAATATAAGCAAAATAAAAGCAAAACAGAAGCTCAGTTTATTTTGGGTCCTATCCCCGCCAGGCTATGGCGCCCGGCGTTTTGCATTACTTTCATAGCCGTCCCAAATATCGTAGCAGAAGAAGAAGACTTCAAAATGAAATAAGAGATCGCACCAAAGGATTTGATTTCATTAGTTGTGTTTTTGCAGATACTGTGGTATCAGTTACCACGGTAACTGCGAAAACGACTTTAGACCGTGGTATCATATACGATGGTATCTGCAAAAGCGCAACTAATATCTGTTTCGAAAGAAAGCTGAAACACTTGGCTCTTAATTAACATTCCCGTTTGACTGGTTTAGGGGCAAACAAGGTGGTTTAAATGTGGATATTGTTCGAAGAAGCATGTGTACTGTATTCGCAAGTCCACAGTAACGAGCAAAATGTCTAATTCACGACGGAATTGTTTCGTACTTCTCGTTGGTGTTACGAAATGTTTAATGTACAGATTCGAGAGTGTCACGTCTAGGTGGTGTGTCGGCGCTCAAACTCGCGGCGCACAAAGCCAGCTTGTCACTGATAAGTCTTTTTAGGAGGGGGAAGCTCACCAGATGTCCTCCGTGAAGTTGATGTCACAGTCATTCCTAACAAAGACTGCCAAGATTGGTATCAGCAGGCCGGTCGTCGAGAGACGATCTATGACGTGTTCACCTGCGGTGGTTTCAAAGAGGGAGGAAAGGACTCATGTCAGGTTAGTTTACTTTTTTTTTTTTTTTTTTTTAATACTCTTTATTATACAAACCAACTTTTACATGCTACTGTAAAAAGTTTCTCCGAGTAAGGATTAAAGTTAACTGCAGTATTTGCTGCTGGGATTAATCTAATTTCTACTGGGATAAGATTAATTTGAAGTAGAGATAAACTTATCTCAGTAAAGACAAGATTAATCCCAGTAGCAAATACTGCAAGAGTTTTTTACAGTTTACATGAACACACCTTTTGTAAACCTCTTACCATCTTTTAGAGATGGAGCTGATACCTCTGACTGCAGGAAAGCCCGAATGAGCCTGTGGGGGCAGTAAATAAAAAAAAAAAAACTTCACTTTACTTTACATTAAATTAGCCTATCTAATTTTTGGACTTTGATTGATCTGTACCAGATTGAACAGTTGCGTGGCAAACCAAAGTTATTTGCGTGTAAAATCAGCCGAGTTACACAAGCTTCTTCACAGGCCAATCTCTGTCCGAATTTCGTATCGAAACCGAATATTCACAATACAATTCGGAAAAGCGGTCGCCAGTCTTATCAAATAAGACTGAGCTCATCCGAGTTTTGCATCGGATGTGCTGCATGAAAACTGTCAGGCACTTCAGCATGCAACGCTTCCGCAGTTTCACTCTCCTCCGTAGACACAGCCCCTCACAACCGTCGAACCCGGCAACAGAATACACTGGCGTAGGAGCCCTTAATTGTCTAGTTTGGTTGGCTGGTAGCAAGAACAATTAATCAGATAGAACCCCCGACTCCCTATCTCTGTACTATGACTATGCGGAGTCGAGTATTTCCGCGTATCTTTTCCGCTGTGAACGAGCGGAGTTGACTAGCTTCGCGCCACATCACGTTTCGTTACTACTTCAATTAGCTATATCGCTGTGAAACCACCTTGAGGAAATGTAGAAGACAAAGCTGATTGGTTCTTTGGACGCGCTCAAGAGTGGATCAGCGCGCGGAGTACGCCTCCTGCATTTTTTTTCTCTGCGATGGCCAACGGCAAGACGGAGTTGAGTAGACAGGACGAAAAACTACAGTAAATATCTAGGTCCGCTCAGTTTTGTCGGGTAATTCATAGTCGCTGCATGGTACGAAACATACGCCAGAAATAAATTACGTACTTACCTACTCACTTATACTTTTTTTTAGTGTCCAATATTGAAATGCGTCTTGGGTGTCCAAGTAGAGAAGTAGCAGTGGATTCAGGCATGAAAAAGACTTAAGAAAGTAGGCAGGAAAAGACTTAAAAAAGTATCATGGTCCTGTAATCGTTATCGGGGTCAGAAAAAAAACTTTCGTGTTGACCCGGCGTAGTTTCCTTCATTGTTTAGAAGCTGACCGGTTGGAAGGTAAAAGCGAGTTCCTGAGGTGTCACCTGAAGATAGACTGACACCATAGGTGCCACTAGCCCTAGGACCAGTTAGAAAACTAGAAAGATAGAAGGAAGTGGGACAAAGAAACTGCCGATGCAGCCGCAATCGGTTCTGTGAAGTCCCCCCATTAGTTGGGCTGGAATTCACATACCCAGCCGTGCCTGGGGTTAGTTTCCCGATGAAAAATTTGTAGCCTGCTTAGTACTATGGTAGTAGTACGAAAACGTTGCATGTAATACTATGTAATAGCAAAGAATACTATCATTTAATGTGCCTCAGTCTGGTCCAATCTTATGTAGTAGTATCCAGTAGCATTATGTCTTTCCCTAGTAGCATCCGGTCTTGCTAATAGTAGCATATAGTAGTATGCAGTAACACGGTAGCCTTGAAGTAGAAGCATGTAGTAGCATCGTTAGTACTGCATGCTACTTTTTCGTACTACTTCATAGTACAATTTTGAGATACATTTTTCATCGGGTTACTAGCCGAGATAGACCAGTATGTAGCGTATGTTAATTTACTCGTTATTACCATTTACACATGTGTGGTAGGTTATATTTTATGTAGATTTGGTAGGCTAATTTATTATTATTATTTACTTGAATCCTTCAAAACTGAAGAGTAATGTATAAAAAGGAACAACAACATGTCAGTCAAACTCACACATACTTACATACTAATAAACAGCTGACCGTTAAAGACAAATTAGCCTACTAAATATACAACAAAGTACATGGAAAAAAACGAAGCTCAAAATAAACAAACTAATCAAGGCCCTTTTTTGTGAAAAAAGAAAAAAGGTTGTGATGAAGAAGAATGTTGTCAGCCTTTTTATGAAAGCTCTGGATTTTACCATTTAAAGTTTCCAAAGGATTCTTCACCTTAAAATTCGAAGTTAGGAAAGAGTTACTCGCAGAAATCGGGAAGCCAAGAAGGAATTTAGAGAATTTATAATAAGTAACGTTTAACGGTCAGCTGTTTATTAGTATGTAAGTGTGTGTGAGCTTGATTGACATGTTGTTGTTCTCTTTTATACACTACTCTTCAGTTTTGAAGGATTCAAATAAATAATAATAATAATATACGTATATTTTTTCCGCGTTCTAACCCATATCGTTTTCTAGGGCGACTCAGGCGGACCGCTGACTTCTCGTGTTGATGGTCGTAGCGTTCTCATCGGACTCGTGTCTTGGGGTATAGGCTGTGCCCGAGAGCTCCTACCCGGTGTGTACACAAACATACCCAAATTTGTCGACTGGATAGAGCGAATCATTAAGTGATGGAAAAGACTGTCGCTAGTCCCCTATTTATTCTTTACCAGTGATCTTACGTATTTATTGATTTTTGGTCGTTATTTTATGTTTTGTAACTATGCCCGGTGAAAATAATGTCCCAGTGTAAATAGATCAGGGGTTGAAACAGTGTGTGTGGGTAAATATTCCTTGAGCCCAAGCTGACTTTGAAACATATTTTCAAATAATGTATAAAATGGATATGTCAGCTACGATACATTGGCAGCGATATTTTCTACCGCTTCTACAGATAAGCTTCTACCGACTATAAATATCTTATTTGGCAAATTGTGTGTATGGGGAAATGGGGTGCGGATGGGATGAAGATTTTCTTCATAAGGCTCTTCTCTGTGATAGTGTGGACAAACGTCAGGTTTTCCCGGCCGGGTTTTCTGCACTTTCAATATCATCACTGGCACCCTCATCATCAGTGATGATGGTGACGTAAATTCCGCAACAGCCCGACCCTGATCTTCTATTCGCGGCAAGAAGCTTTTTGTTGGATAAAATAGTCACTTAGCAGGCTAGATGTGACTGGTGGGCAGATAATCCAGTGCAATCGGAATGTTTTGTGCCCATTATGAATATTCTTTGAGCCCAAGCTGACTTTGAAACATTCTTGGAATATTTGTGCCCATTCTCACGCTAAGCTTAGATTTTTGTTTCCCGAACGTCGTTTCTGGTGAAATTGTCAAATTGTAGGATATAGCAGTCCCTGGGCACATATGCCCAAGGGAGTGCGTAATAGCTTTGTACTAGTAAATTCATTCATTCACATATTCCGGTTTGTCAGTGAACATTGAACAAGTCTAGCCTTTCAAGTTCAGGTTCTATTTAAAATAAATCTAATTATATGAAGAGCAAATTTGACATGGAGTGGATTCTAGGCGAATGAGAACAATTTCAACTTTCTACTGTGAAATATGAAATTCAGTTTTTGTATTTGCGATTGCCAACCATTTGTTAGTTTTAGTTAGCCATCACTAAGTTGGCCTTTCAGATCATTCCCCTGAACTTTAAAGCACAACTTAAGGCGCACGTTCCATCTTTTTGAAACGCCGAAGTTTGTTTTGTCAAACATAGCTTGCGGTTCCACGGGCATGTCCTTCCCCATTCTTCAATTTTTACATTCTTTTTCGTGGCCAATTTTTTTATTTATTTATTTGTTACCCGCTTTGTGCATAACAGCGGAGTATGAGTTTAAAAAACAAAATAAAATATACATATTAAACACTAGAAAATTAATTGGTTAATTTTCACTTTGAAAACTACTTTCCCCCAACGCCGACCGCGTGCGGGCCTTGATCACACATACACAAAACAATTTAACGTCAGCAAGTGGTAGTCCGAAAAGTAAAAAAAAAAAAAAAAAAAAAAAAGGCTACGACGGCATAAAAAAATAAATACCGGACGTCAAGGACGTTATCTACCTGCAGGCCCGAAACATTGCAGTGACATGCCCTTGAAACTATGAGCAACCGTTGAAAAAGAGTTTCCTTTAAAGATAGGTAGCTTAACCGTTGTACAATTTTGTTTCGTCTGCTTTTTATACTTTGTACGAGTAAATTTTTTTTTACTAGAAGTTAGTCTAAGGATATCTCGTCAGGAACCGGAATTTGCACTTCGAAGGGGATTGCCTCGACTTCCTAGCGTGGCTTCAGGACGCTTAGCTCATCCTGGAAGCGTCACCAGCCGTGTCGCGCTCCGTTTGCGAGAATTCTTTCATCTCGCGGATAGAAAAAAAGTAGTAGTTAGTTGATTGTAGTCCCCGAAACCGCGGCGATTCTCTGCGGCGCGCCGCCGAAAATAACTCAGAGGGCCGCCGGCGAAAATATCTCAAGTTCTTTTTGGGATCCCAAAACGTGAGTGGAGGGATACGTACGACATCGCAAAGTTGTCCGTTTGTTAGCACGATAACTCTTAAAGGGGTTTAGATATTTTGATCAGACTTGACATGAGGATTCTTTAGGTCAAACTACTCGAAGACGGGCTATATAGCCCTGTATTGAGGGGTGAGGGATGGGTTTGAAATTAAGGGGAAGAAAATATTTATTAAAAGCTAAATGGTCGAATCAGGGTTAAGGAGACATGCTAAATTCGAATAGGAAATTTATTTTCTCGCCGGACAAATAGTTAACCGGGAGTCCGGCGAAAACCGGAAATAAAGAACAGTGATCCTGCAGAAGAGCAATATATCTAAACACTTCACATCCCCATGTCACAGGACTAGATAGATATTATGTAGTTGGAATTGTAGACAAGGTACTAGTAGGCCTACCGTGACAAATAAACCAGCTGATTTGGCATGGTAAAGTCACTTGAACTGTATCCCATTTCCATCTACCCACCGTATCCACGTGCGATTCGGGCACATAAATATCAAATCTAGGGCATTTGCTCCTATCTACCACCGAGCACTTCCGGATCTTGGACACATGACCAAGTTTCATCCCATTCCATACATCCGTTTGGTCCGTATACAGGACACCAAGCCTCCGCCTCCATCCTTCATCGGATGCGATTCGGCAAAAACTGATGCTGCAGAGATTACAGAGACAGTAGAGAACTACAAATAAAACTTTTGTTTTAACAAATTTTCTGACTTTGGCCAAATTCCGGGCAAACTACTTGTCCTGGCAGAAATTTTGCTGCAAAAAATGGTTGGTGCTGCAGAGATTCAGCATATCTGCTTACCCCTAAATCGGACATCTAACCAGCTACAAACAAAACTTTTTTTTTACAGATTTGTCGGTTTTGAACGGATTCCGGGAGAACTACTTGTCGGGGTAGAAAATTGTTTTCATATAAGTGTTCAGCATACCTTCTTACCCTTCAATCGACTATCTCATAAGTTGTTTACAAATATTTTTTTTGCCCCTTAATTTAAACCTCCTCCCCACCCTTGAATGTAGAGCTGCAGATCCCATCTACGAAGTCGACCTTTCCCTTGACTCAATGAATCCTCATTCATCATAAAATCTCACTTCGAGACTTATCGTGCTCACAGACGGACAGACAACTTTTGCGATGTCGTACGTATTGAAATGAAACGCTTGGTTTACGAATGAAACACTTGGTTTCGGTCCGCCGGTGCCATCTGTTAGGATTGCTAGACGTTAAACGAACCTGTGGCAACACCTTAGTAAAGGCACGAGTTGGCGCCTGTAGCTTTTCGACCGTCTGTCAAAAACCCTCGGGCGTAAGTAAGGAAACCAAGTTATACTCTGGTCTCTAGCCTATAGCCTAGCCTCAGCCTACTAGGAATAACTGGATCGATTTGTAAGACTTAGAGAATGTATTTTGCCTTTCAACATGCAATTTTTTACTCTAGGATGGTCACCTCTTAGGCTTCCTGGGCCAAGGCATAATGCCCAAAGGGTGCAGGTGACAAAGACTTTCTTGTTTACGGCTTTCTTCTGTTGACAACAGTTGTCATTGACCTAGAGAGAACTACTGTTGTTGACCCGAAGACCCAGTCTACCACAAATCCCTGATTATGCCAAACGCTGGGTATATCATTTAGCATAGCCTATGCCTAACGCTGGATACCCTATGCCAAACGCTGGATACCTGTTGGTAACCTAACCCTGACCTACCTCAATAGAAAGGAGTTCTGATGGTTGATTTTTTAGCTTCACTCAAATCATCAATATTTTACTGGGTTACAGTATCTAGCACCTGGCATAGTGTATCCAGCGTTAGGCATAGGGTATGCCAAACGCTAGACATATCTGGCGTTTGGCATAGGGTATCCAAAAATCAGGGGTTTGTGGTTGACTGCGAAGACCTCAGTTAGTATTATTTTTGCAGATATCTATATATCGTTACCATGGTCACTGGATCTGCAGTCGTTTTTGCAGTTATCATGGTACCTGATACACGGTTTGTTTCTCACCAATTTGACAAATTTGATGAAAGTGAGATGAATTTTCAATTACAGTAGAGGTATGCTTATGTGAACGTCTGCTAACAGTGAACGATCGTCGAAGAAAAAACTAAAACCCAAACCAGGCATTTTTTCCTAAAAACACTAGTAATAATCACTCACGCTTTTGTCGCTTTTTGAATACTTTGATAATTCATCTGTGAAAGTGACTCAGCTGACACCTGAGCCTCGTTTTTGTTGCATGCTGCAGGTCCACTTCTCGGCCGATTCCGGACTGATTCTTTCTACATCCGTTTTTGCTCTGCAGCCCTACCAAGGAAGACGGCAAAGCTTCTCGAGAATCACGGACTTGCTCCCCAACCAAGTCTGTGCTTCCCTGCAAGATGCTGCAGTGCTGCTGCCTCAACCAAGAAGGAAGTGAATCCAAAAACACATATTAAGCAAAAGCAAAGAAGTGCTGCAGCAGTGATGCGGCAGCGCTATTGCAAGAAAAACAAGGCTCTGGTTTGCTTTTTATAATTGGAAAAATTTGCCGAGAGGAACGCACCTTCAGTGGAGAAGATGGCGGTCCGAACCGTCAGTTGCCTTCAAAAGAGGAAGGACCTTTTTAATAAATTAAAAATCAAAGAAAGTTAATTGAATTTCTGCTTCAAGTTTGTGCCAGGATAACCCTGAAATAGTTGGCTGTTTGCTGATATCAAGTTTAATATTTTTCTTTTCCATTTTACTTTTTTATATGCAAGTAAGAAAGCCAAGGTAGTGGAAAGTTAAAAAAGTGTTCACATAAGCATACCTCTACTGTACAACAACCAGTAAGGCTACCACCTGACCACGGTCGGACCGTGATATCTGAATATCAGGTATGCCTTTTGACTGTGGTATACCCAGGGTTGTCACATGTCGCACAATAGTGTGAATTCTCACTGTATTTTTTGTTTGTGACTCTTGTCCTACGTAGGACCTAAAATTCACTCTATTTATGAAGATGTCTAGATTTGTTGCATGATAGTGTGACAATTCCAGAAAATACAAGAATAAACATGGAATTCAACTCAATGCAAGTAATTTTAAGGCATTCCGCTCTGTCTGTACTACAAAAAGAGTTAGATTTTAGTTTCAGTGGGAGAGAAGAAAAGTGTTATCTCCTGAGTAAGAGTCTCCAAAACATTGAAGCATGTCAGCAGCGTAATTACAAGTTTTGCGCTGATCAAATGCCCACGAATCGCTGATTTTTCCTGTAAAGTGAGGTGATTACGCATTACTATTACGGGAACTGAAAGCACGTCGGAATAAAATATTTTCACGCCTACTTTTTGTTTGGACACGCTTGGCCTACCATACGTCTCTTGTAATGTGAATCATTCTAGTCATATGGTACTTGACAGTTTATTCTTTATATGATACAGCAGTTATATTTTGAGGTCTGAACACAAAAACTGAATTTTTTTTAGGTCTTAATCTTAAGAGGATACCAAATCGATGGAAATTCCTCAGAAATAGATTTTTGTATCCCTGATTCTGATCACAAATGACCATTTCACTTTTTTTTTCAGGAAAATAAAATTTAACTCCCAATTCACTATCTGTTTCAGTCAAAAGTCACTCTCTAAATTTTTCTGATGTGGCCCTGGGCATACCATGGTTACTGCAAAAACAACTTTAAACTGGGGTATCAGATACCATGGTATCTGCAAAAACGTAACTCTTATTAGCAGTGATTCTTAACATGGCATTTAATGTTTGGACTACAATTATAATCACTATATTATTACTTACTTACTTAACGATACTATTGAGATTTCGAACAATCATTCTGCCAAATGTTCTTCAAAATACTTGAGCCCATAATTACTAAGGTACAACATTGAAGTTATAACACATTGCATTGGAATTCAAACACTTTGATCGAACAATTCAAATCTGACACTTTTTTTTATTCTGATTTATTTGTCAATATGAAGTTACAGCACTTGCAAGAAAATAGAATGACCAAAAGTTGTGAAAATTGAAAACTGAACTTTTGCTAGCTTATAAACCTCTTAATGAGATAAAATTCTGATCGTATTTAATTTTGATTAAATATGATTCTGAACAAAATTCTGATCATATTTTCTTGGACATATTTAATTTTTGATTGTTTAGAAACGGTTCCCTAAAACAATAAATTGCCGGAAAAACCCAACGTTTCTGCTGAAGAGGGCTATATCCAACACCATCAAATGTCACACTGCACCAAAATATCTGGCAATGACTTTTGTTGGAGTACTTGTGAAAAAAATATTGAGTCAGAAATGGTATTTTATCTGTGCTCAACAACATATCGATACTCGGTTATCAAAATGTTGTATCTCCCCATTTGTCAGTTTAACCTGAGACCCAAATTTTGATCGGATGACACAACCTGTCTCATGATACATCTTTATGATTAGAGACTCTGGGTGGCTCTTAGATCGTCGGAGGTTGTTGAAAGAACACTGAGAGGTGTCGTTTTGACCTGATAATCTAACCACTAGTTTAACTCAGTTTGCCAAAAAATTGGAGATACGACCTTTGGATAACCGGGTATCAATATACCTATTTGGCCATCTCGATTGGGTTTGTTCGTGACTAAAAGTATATTGAATAAAGTATTTTAATATTGTTTTATCATTGGTGAATATCCAATGCTGTCCTAGGTGGTTATTGCATCTTCCGATATATAAAAAACAGAAGGGTACCTCTTCCAAGCCAGAAAGCTTTTATTTCCTTAGCAAACAAAAAAGTTCTAGGACAGGCTAAGAACTTGTGCTATGTTCTGCAGTTTCACCTGACGTAATACATGAAACTGTAAAGGCAATGCTATCCCCACAAATGTAAAGAAGAAAAAGAACATAAATGCCTGTCTCTTTTTAGAACAATCAATGTTTTTCTTCTAGTGAGCAAGTAAACAATTACACAGTTTAAAATAAACAAAGATAACCAGATGGAAAACAATAGTTGCGTTTTTGTTCGGCTTTTGCCTTTCTCTTTTCATCTTTGGCTTTTTATCGTTTTCAGGCCTTTTTTAACATTCTCGCGTTTTCGCAAGTTGCCGTTACTACTAAGGACTTTTCACTTTTCTCAGATGAAAACACTAATTTGACAAATGCCATTTTATTTGTGTTTTACTTGCACTTCAAATTGTTCATCTTTAAATCCGAGACAGTCTCGAAATACTGATTTCAACCTTGAATCAAATTCCTCTTTTATTGGATTTTGGGATAAACTGGTTGAAGTAGCGAGGCAAAAAGCCAAAAGGAGAGCGTAACTTGGTCCCCTACCAAGTTTGCCTTTTTGCAAAAAGCCGAGGGAAAAGGCGAAAGTCGGCGTTTGCCTTTTTTACAAAAATGGGAAATTGTCAAACAGTGCTTGGACCATTTTACGAAAACGCAAAAAAAGTAAAAAGCCGTCGAAAAGGCGAGTGAAAAGTCGAACAAAAACGCAACTAATGTGTTTAACCAGCTGTTACAGTAGGCTAACAAGGTCACCAGAAAGTTATTGGGCCATCGCAGAAGTTCATGTTCTGGCAATGCAGCTTGTATGCTGGTATCTCAGAATAAAATATGCAATGCAGAGGAGTTTGCTGGCTTTCTTTCTTTTGAGGTATTGTTTACTTCTTTTTTTGAGGTTTTGATAGGGAATAAAGATAATCAAAATTGGGGATAGTGTAATCTCCAGCACATGTTCGAGCTTTTTTACAGGGCTAGAATGGGTCGGAGAATGAAGAGTCGTGTGATATTTTTTTTTGAAGTAACATACCATACAGAGTGAATGCAGTTATCCCAAATAATAAGCATCAATGCCAAAACGCTTTTAGTCCGTGTTTCATTCATAAGAACCTTTGTGTCTCTCATTGTGTCATCTTTTTACATTCATGTGGTGACAGTTATGAGTCATGTAATGTAGCATTTGCAGTCCAGGCCCAAACATTAGGTAACTGTTTGTCAAGCTGCGAGGCTTTCCATCCAGGACACACTTTTAATGGAGTTTTCAGTCTTCCCCACTGCTAAGGGCTTCGCTTTGATCATCCGGTCTCGGATTCCTTACATTTTATACATCCTTTAGGACAGTGGTTCCCAACCTTTTCCGTATCGCGTACCCCTAATCAAGGTTAGAAAAGATTGTGTACCCCCTTTTTCAGAACGTGAAAAAAGACGACAGTTATTATCATAAATGACGAGGCATACATGTGTAAAAAATATATACAAAATCAATGAGGCAATTTTGTGGCCTGAGTTTCGGCTGGAGTGTCTGGCCTACCCCACAGAATAAAAAAAAATAATGTACGGTACTTCCAGATGTGCTAGGACCATGAAACTGCCTGAAACGGCCTGAACATTAGAGACTTGATACGATTAGATCATTTTTGCCTCAAGGGTTTTGCTTACAACTGAATTTCTTAAAGTACAAATGATACTTTTGAATAAAATATACCTTTCATTCTCCCCATGAGCTCATCATCATTTTTGCTTCAAGAGTATTTATTACAGACGAATTTCTAGCGCCCGTAAAGTGCGCATCATCACAGCCAAATTTATTACCTAACGATAAGTTCTTGTGATTTCCAAGGACCCATTATCTCAAGGGTTTTGCTTACAGATAATCACAACAAACACACGAACTGAAGAATTCCTACTTTCATCCTCTGACCAAGCCTTGCAAGTGCCATATGAGCTTCCAGCTCTTGTTTTTTAAATCAAATAATCTGTGTCAAATAATATTGTTTCAGGAAGAATCTAAGACACTGCAAGTGATAGTGTCATTCAGGTTGCGAATTAAGCTAATGAAAAAGTTTGCGATGCAGCTTGATGAAAACACAGAGAACATCAGAACCAAATACAGAAACAGGCTGACTGTAAAAAATACGCTGGTAATGACGTCGAGCCGAGATTTTGACAAAATTTTGCTACAAAGCAGCCTCTAGTGATTGCCTCACCGTAACTCGTGATCACGGAAATTCCGGACCCCCCCCCCCTATCTAACTCCCCCCACAGTGCTCGAATCCGATCCAATTCTGTCACTGATGAATCTAGGGCTTTTGCTTGTTCTTCCCACCAAGTTTCATCCCAATCGCTCCAGTCTAAGCGTGTCACAAGATTGACGCCCCCCCCCCACAATAATCGGATCCGGTTCGGACTTCGCATAGGACATCCGAGACACGAGGTCTTTCCAAATATCAAGTTTCATTAAGATCCGATCACCCGTTCCTAAGTTATGCGTACCTCTACCCCCCACGGTGGTCGGATCGGGGAAGTGACTATTTCCAAGTTATTTTGGTTGGGTCCCTCATACGCTTGCCAAGTTTCACTGTCCTAACCCACCTGGAAGTCACTTAACTCCGTATCACCGGAATTTCGCCCCCCCCCCTCCAACTCCTCCCACAGTGCACGAATCCCGTCCGGTTCTGTCAATGATGTACCTAGGGCTAGTGCTTGTTCCTCTCACCAAGTTTCATCCTGATCCTTCCACTATAAGCGTGTCACATGATTCCGGTCCCCCCTCCGCCTCCCCCCCCCCACATTCATCGGATTCGGTCCGGACTTGAAATGGGACATCTGAGACATGAAGTCTTTCCAACTATCAAATTTCATTAAGATCCGATGACCCGTTCGAAAGTTATGCATGCCACTAAATTCTGGATTCTGGCTCCCCTCCCTCCCCCCACGATGGCCGGATCGGGCAAGTGACTATTTCCAACTTAGTTGAACTAACTCGCAAACACCGGACTAACTGACCGACCGACAGACAGACCGACGGAAAAGTGATCGGTATATGGGACTTGGCCGGAAGGTAAGTGCCATAAAAAAGGTCGGTAAAAATGACTTGTCGGCCAGTAAAAATACATTGCCCCTTAACCCCTTCCGTCACCGTGACCAGTTAATTAGACGAAATTAAAAACACCCTTTTCTCCCTACCTATAGGAAATTTCATGAATCTGATTGAAGTGATGTGTTCTCCTGTTTACGGGCTACAACTCAGACGCTTCAGACATCGCATTGAACGATTAATTTTCATGTTAGGAGTCCTTGAACATCGATTATGTTCAAAAATACTGATTCGGAGGAAACGCCTAAAATATATTTTTATGGCACTTGCCTTCCGGCCAAGTGCCATATACCGATCACTTTTCCGTCGGTCTGTCGGTCGGTCGGTCGGTTAGTCCGGTGTTTGCGAGTTAGGGTACTTCCAGATATGCTAGGACGATGAAACTTGGCAGGCGTATTAGGGACCCGACCAAACTAAGTTGGAAATAGTCACTTGCCCGATCCGACCATCGTGGGGGGAGGGAGGGGAGCCGGAATCCGGAATTTAGTGGCAAGCATAACTTTCGAACGGGTTATCGAATCTTAATGAAAGTTGATATTTGGAGAGACGTCATGTCTCAGATGTTCCATTTCAAGTCCAGACCGAATCCGATGAATGTGGGAGGGGGGGGGGGGGGGCGCAGCGGGGGACCGGAAATCATATGACAAGCTTAGAGTGGAGTGATCGGGAAGAAACTTGGTGAGGGGAACAAGCACAAGCCCTAGGTACATCATTGGCAGAAGCGGACGGGATTCATGCACTGTGGTGGGAGTTGGAGGGGGGGGGGGCGAAATTCCGGTGATGCGGAGTTAAGTTACTTCTGGGTGGGCTGGGACAGTGAAACTTGGCAAGCATACCAGGGACCCGACCAAACTAACTTGGAAATAGTCACTTCCCCGATCCAACCACCGTGGGGGGAGTGGAGGGAAGGGGAATCCGGAATCTAGAGGTACGTATAACTTTGGAACGGGTGATCAGATCTTAATGAAACTTAATATTTGGAAAGACCTCTTGTCTCGGATGTCCCATGTGAAGTCCGAACCGGATCCGATTATTGTGGGGGGGGGGGGGTCAGAGGGGGAGTCGTAAATCTTGTGACACGCTAAGAGTGGAGCGATTGGGATGAAACTTGGTTGGAAGAACAAGCACAAGCCCTAGATTTATCAGTGACAGAACTGGATCGGGTTCGAGCACTGTGGGGGGAGGAAGGGGGGGGGGTCCAGAATTCCGGCATCACCAGTTAAAGTACTTCCATATGTGCTAGGACCTTGAAACTTGAACATTAGAGACTTGACATGATTACAATCTTTTTGCCTCATGGGTTTTCTTACAACTGAATTTCTTAAAGTACAAATGATTCTTTTGATTAAAATATACAAGGACCCATTATCTTAAGGGTTTTGCTTACAAATAATCACAACAAACCCACGAACTGAAGAATTCCTACTTTCATCCTCTGACCCAGTCTTACAAGTGCCATATGAGCTTGCAGCTCTTGTTATGGCACTTGCTCTCCGGCCAAGGGCCATATAGCGATCGCAACTTCTGTCCTTATGTCGGTCTGTCTGTCGGTCGGTCGGTCCAGGTTTTTCTAGTCCCGGCACTTCCACACAAGCTAGGACGACGAAACTTCGCAAGCATATCAGGGACCCGACCAGATCAACTTACAAGTAATCACTTCCCCAATCCGGCTTTCCCCGGATCTGGGAGTCCGGAAACTATAAAGCAAAAGGGGAGCAAAAGGTAGCAAAAAGAGCGCTGCCCAAATGCGGGATTGATCCACGGACCTCTGTGTCGCGAGTCCGGTGCTCTACCACGTCGCCACGACTTGATGTATTAAGAAGCGAATGCGGGAGTAGATACGGTTTAAGGATTAAAGTAAGACCAAGTGGTCAGAACGAAAGCGGTTAAACTAAACAAATCTCATGAAACGCTTCCACATAAGCTAGGACAATGAAACTTGGCAGGAATAGCAGGAAACCGACCAGATTAACTTGGAAATAATCACTTTCCAGATCCGGTCATAGTGGGGGGAGTGGAGGGATGGGAAATCCAGAAACTATTAACATGCATAATTTTGGAAAGGGTAATCGGACATGCGTGAAACTTGATATGTGTCAAGGACAAGTGTTTCGGATATTCAGTTTCAAATCCGGACCAGATTCGATACCTGGGGGGGGGGGGGGCTGGAGGGGGCACAGGAAATCTCCTGAAACGCTTCCACATAAGCTAGGACAATAAAACTTGGAAGGAATATGAGGGAACCGACCAGGTTAACTTGAAATAATCACTTCCTCGATCCAGCCATCGCTGGGGGAGTGTAGGGATGGAGAATCCGGAAACTAGAATCATACAACTTTGGGATGGGCAATCGGACATGCATGAAACTTGACAAATGCGAAGAACAAGTGTGTCAGATTTTCAATTTCAAATCTGGCCCGAATCCGATAACTGGGGGTGGGGGTAGAGGGGGGTCCGGATATCTTCTGAAACGCTTAGGGTCGAAGGATCGGGATGGAACTTGAAGGGAAGAACGAGCATTAACCCTAGATACTTTATTGACAAAATAGGACCGGATTGTGTCGCAGTGGAGAGTGTCGGAGTTCTTGGATTTCCGCGGTGATCACGAGTTAGGGTACTTCAAGATGTACTATGACCATGAAATTGGCAGACATATTTAGGTACTTTACTGGGTCGACTTGGAAATAGTTCCTTCCCCGATACGGTGATGTTCGGGGAGTGGAGGGATTGGGAATCCAGCATCTAGTGACGTGCATTACTTTAGAACGGGTGATCGGACGTGAATGAAAATTGAGAAGTGTCAGGAACAAGTGCCTTAGATGATCAATTTCAAGTTCGGAACGAATCCAATAACATGGGGAGGGGGGGGGGGGGGGGCTGGAGGAGGGGGTGCAAGAAATCTCGTGAAACGTTTAGAGTCGAGGGATCGGGATGGTTCTTGACGACAGAACAAGCATAAGCCGTAGAGACGATACTGACAAAACAGGACCGGATCTTGTCACAGTTGGGGGAGCTAAAGAGGGTTTTTCCACAATTCTGGTCATCACGAGCTGGGGTACTTCCAAATGGGCTATGACCATGAAACTTGGCAGGCATGTGAGGCTTAAAAATAGCCCCTCCCCCGATCCGATCATCGTTGTGGGAGAAACAGTTATCAGTGAGTGGAGTAACCATTTCAGATTTAGTAGATCAACTTGATTTTCTGATGAAATGAATATCGGGAGAGAGATGCAGCCTTGACAACTGCAAACCGTATCTGACAAACATGCTAACTGTTCTTACAAGTGGCATATAAGCTTTCAGCTCTTGTTTTTTCAATACTTTCGAAAGAGAAACAGCGGTTGAAAAAATTATAGCGTCCAAATATGAATCATTGAGAACAGACAGGTATTTTTTTCTATTCGAAAATCACTTTGGGTATGTGTTTTTTATGGCACTTGCCCTTCGGTCAAGTGCCATATAGCTATCGCAATTTCTGTCGGTCGGTTGGTCCGGGCTTTGCTATTTCAGGCACTTCCACATAAGCTAGGACGATGAAACTTGGCAGGCATAGGCAGGGGCGTCGCAAGTGCATTTTCGGTGGGGGGGGTGCAGAGCAAAAATTTTACCGAATCTTTCAAAAATTTTACCGAATCCTAGAACTAAGAATTTGAGCTTTAAATTATGGAACAGAGACTACTACGAAGGAAGAGCAACAATAAAGGGCAGCATGAAAGACGATAAGCCAACTATTAGGCAGCGTTCTGGCGAAGGCCACATGGAGAATATACTGATGGGCGTGATTGAAGTAACAGCTTCACCTCTTATAGCCAATAGAAAATTAAATCGAGCGCCGCAGGCAAAAATTCTCGAAATTAATTTTTGTTGCTGTAGGCTAAAACTAACTGCTTCTCTTACAAATTCTATCATTTACCGTTGATTAAACGCCGAGACTCCAAGAAGTACCAGAAACCGGATGGAGCGACGTTCCGGCAGTATCTGTAACTGTAGTCTAGTCAATATACTACCCATAATCACATAAAGTGAGCGCCGCAGGCGAAATTTTTTGTTGCTTTTAATTTTAATCTTAATTTCCATCCAAATTCTAGCTTTTAACGTTTCGAAATCTCAATCCTGAAACTGGCTTGAAACCCCCTTCAAATGACGCAACGTTACACAAAATAGAGAATATTACGAAAAGCTCTGCAGGCGGAATTTTCGAAATATTTATGAACAAATATTCTTTTTGGAATCCAAAATGAAAGTAAGGACTATCGATGATATCACAGATCATCCCTTTTGTCTGCGACCAGTGCTTCACTCGACCTCTTCTGAGTTTCGAGGTACGTGGTAACTTCCGAATCCTGGCAATTATAACGAATAAATTACCGAATTCCACTTATTATACCGAATAAGTTTATGCCGATAGCATGTTCGGGATTCTGTATAACTAGCGTATCCCGGTTATTATACCGAATTGTTTTGGTATCGAAAGACTACCGAACAATATTCATATTCGGTATACTTTCGTCGAAACTGGAACAAAGTCAGTATTCGTGGTTAACTTCCTAATCCTGGAAATTATACTGAATAAATTACCGAATCCTAATCATGATACCGAATAATTTTGAACCAATAGCTTATTCGGGGTTCTGTGTAACTACGGAATCTGCATAAATATACCGAATAGTTCCGGCATCGAAAAATTACCAAATGATTTCAGTAAGTTCTCTCACCAAATTCGTGATAACTACCGAATACCGGCAAATGTACCGAATCCAGATGATTATACCGAAGAGATTTGTACAGATAGCCTATTTAGGATTCTATATAACTACCGAATCCCCGTAAATATATCGAACAGTTCTGCTATCGAAAAAATACCGAACGATTTTAGTAAAATTTCCTCCGGCCCAAAATTTTACCGAATCTCAAAAAGGTGGGGGGGGTGCTGCACCCCCCCCCCCCTTGCGACGCCCCTGGGCATAGGGACCCCAAATGATTAAGTTGGAAATAGTCACTTTTTCGATCCGAGCATCGTGGGGGGAGTGGAGGGAGGGTGAATCTGGAATCTTGAGGTATTTATAAGTTTTTAACGGGTGATCGGACCTTAATGAAATTTGATATTTGGAAAGATCTCGTGGCTCAGATTCAGCCTCAGACCGGATTCGGTGACTTTGTGGGGAGTCGGAGGGGGGAGCCGGAAATCTTGGGAAACGCCTAGAGTGGAGGGACTGGGACGAAACTTGGTGGGAAGAACAAGTACAAGTCCTAGATACATCAATGACATAACCGGACCGGATTCAGGCACTGTGGGGAAGTTTTGTGGGGGGGGGGGGCAATTCGGTGATCCCGCGAGTTCGGTAATAGGACGATGGAATTTGGTAGGCATATCAGGGACCCGAACTGACTGCCTTGGGAATAGTCGTTCTCAGACCCGACCATCGTAGGGGGAGTGGAGGGATGGGGAATCCGGAAATTAGTAACCTGCATAACTTTGGAAGGGGTAATCGGACGTGCATGAAACTTGACAAGTGTCAAGACCAAGTGCCTCAGGTCCTTTACAAACCCGGACCGGATACGATAACTGGGGGGGGGGGGGGGCTGGAAAGGGGCATCGGAAGTCTTCTGAAAGGATCAGATTCGCGGGATCGGGATGGAACTTGCTGGGAAGAACAAGCTTAAACCCTAGATACATTACTGACAAAACAGGATTGTATTGTGTCACAGTGGGGAGAGTTGGACGGGGGTTTACCGTAAACATGAATGGGTTCTTTGATCGGCATCAAGCACACACAATCATTCGGTACATGCAATGGTCGTCTAATCCACAAATGGACCCTTGGACCCAATGAGATCCTGCTTGATGAAATTGATGCATTTAGGCTTGTTTTAAGTCCCATTTCCATAAGCACATGCACAGGTATAATTTTGGAAACAGAGTTGCCCTTACCGCTTTCCCAAAGATGCATTTGGTGCTGAATCAGAGGACAAGTTCAGTTGCAGACTTGAAAAGATTTTCAACTCTGCCCAGCAGGGGCGTCACGACAGGGGAGAGGAGGGGGGAAGGAAGCCCCCCAGTTTTTCGTCAAATCAGTTTTTTTTCATGAAAGCAGTCGATTTTTCGTCAAAACAGTCGGTTTTTCTGAAAATCAGTGTATTTTTTTTCTCTTGAAAACATTGTTTTTCTACAAAATCAGTCGGTAAAAATTACCAATCAGTCGGTAAAAATTACCAATCAGTCGGTAAATGCCTTGCCCCCCCCAAAAAAAAAACATTTTGTCTAGTAACGCATCTGCTGCCCAGTATGATTTTTATGGCACTTGCCTTCCGGCCAAGTGCCATATACCGATCACTTTTCCGTCGGTCGGTCGGTCCGGTGATCGCGAGTTAGGGTACTTCCAGATGTGCTAGGATGATGAAACTTGGCCTGCGTATCAAGGGCCCGACCAGACTGACTTGGAAATAGTCATTTCCCCGATCTGACTATCGTGAGGGGAGTGGAGGGAGGGGGAATCAGGAATATTGAAGCATGTGTAACTTTCGAACGGGTGATCAGATCTGAATGAAACTTGATATGTGGGAAGAAAACATGCCTCGCATGTCCCGTTTTACTTCCGAACCGGATCTGACAGCTGTGGGGGGAGTTGGAGGGGTACCAGAAATACCGTGAGTAGTATAGAAAGGGGGCTCCTACCCCACCCAACCCCCAATAAAATAAACCCCTATTTACATGAAATTTACCAATTTTAAAATATTATATATCAAATTAAACTCCTTTTCAAAAAAAATCTATTTTCGTAATTTAAAAATAAAGGCCTCCAAAAATGAGCATATTTCCCTTTAATCTCATTAAACTATTGATATATGTACTATAAAAAAAAATAACGGTATCCTATACACTACTACTGAGTGAACAGTTCTAAATCCATATATGTTTCTTTGTTCTTGTTTTCTCGTATAATCGGTTGCAAAACTAAATTTTTCTTTGAAAGCAACTCGTTAGCAATAGCATTATATTTCTGAGTTATAAACAAATCACATGGTTTGCCATTATGATTAATGACTACGACCAGCTTATCACCGTATTTTGTTTTAGCAATTCTCATTTTATATACATTATACTTCTGTCCTAAAACTAATGATTCTTTTTTTTATTGTCTCATGATATTTGTTTATTCTGATTGTATTCAAGACTCCATTTATTAGTGGATGATTTTTTAAAATAAAAATCTAAATCGCCAGAGCGGCGCGTCTCTCAAAAACAAGTCTCCAGGGTGACGTAGACGGCTTGACGCTCAGCAGAAAAGACTCGCGAATATTTAGTGTCACGTATCTAGCACAAGGACAGAGTTGGAAACAAGTTGAGATTAAGAAGCACATGAAAAAATAAGAAATTTCCAGTGTAAGTATCTTCTGGTTTCTTGCGATAAAAATGAGGATTCCCAGGTAGGTATCTAGTAACAAAGGAATAGTTGCATCTGAAACAAACAACTACGCAAATGGTTAATATACCACGCGAATTCTCAAATGACGTAGGAACAAGACGTCATTGGAAAATTCTGTACATATTTTAAATAGGTTAGATAATGTTTCGAAGCGCATCGCACGAGATGACGTAGGAATCAGACGTCCTTGGAAAATTGTGTACAGATTTTAAGTAGGTCAAATTGATAGTTAAAAGCTTGTTATTTTTTTTCAGATGAACAGCAAAGTTATTCAGAACAAGAGCTACGGGCTCATATGGCACTTGTTACGAGTAGGCACGTAGGTGAGGCACGAGGTCTTTCCAAATATGAAGTTTCATTAAAGTTTAACTGAACAGGCAACTTAATTTTAGATCTTAGATTCAAACACATTGAATTATTACAGAACCCATTAGGGATTTTCATTCTGTCCACAATAATCTTCAGTAGGGACGTTGGGAATGTGGACGCTTTCCCATGGTGAATCCGTCCACAATTCGCCTGCGAAAATTTAAAATGTCGACCAAACGTGATTTTTCTAGCTCATATTTTGGTAACTTTTGGGTAAAAAGTTATCAATATAGAGTTTAGTCTGTAACTCCTGTTATTTTATATGGGCAGGAACATGATGAAGAAGTAGAAGGCAAGCTGATCTTGTTGATATGCAGAAATTTTAAAAAGAAAACAATAAGATAAATTACATTCTAACTATTATTGATTGCTTTAGTAAATATGTCTGGTGTTACCCTTTGAAAGATAAAACTGGTGGTGAAATAATAAACGCGAAAAATATTCAAAAAATTTTGAAAAATAATAACATTCAGTGGTTGAAATCTGAAAGTTAATTATAAGCACAAATCGTTGAACGATTCAACAGAACGTTGAAAGAAAAGGTATTGAAATTTTTTACTCACAACAACACAAATAGATGGATTGATATTTTACCTGTATTCGTTGATAATTATAATAACTCTTATCCCCGCTCTATACAAATGAAACCAGTTAATGCTAGTAAAAAGGTAAATCAGAAAATGGTTTTTAATGCTCTGTTTCCTCCAGATTTAATACAAGATGGTTACAAAGTCACAGGAAATTACAAAGTAGGTGATTTAGCTGGAATTAAAAAAGAAAAAAGTATTTTTGATAAAGGATATTTACCTAATTACACGAATGAAGTATTCGAGATAGCAACCGTTTGACTATGAAGTATCTGACAGAAATGGGGAATTAATTCGATTTGGGTTTTATGAAAAAGAAATTTCAAAAATATTGTTAAGTAAAATTAGTTGTATATAAATGGATTCAAGACGCATGAGTGATATGTTATCAGGTGTAGTTAAGAACAGAGAAATTCAAAGAAACAAAGTTCAACAATATGAGATGGAGAAAGCAGGGTTTCGGGAATATGCTTCAGAACTAAACGCTCCAGTTGTTATGGCAGGAAAAGAAAACACTAAGATACCTTAAAAAACTACAAGAAAACGCTGAAATGATCATAAATAAACTACAGGAAGGTAATGATAGTTCAAAAAGACAGTTTCTCAGATTAGGTGAAACGTATAAAGCAGCAATACAAAGACAATCATATCAGCTTCCAGTTTCAGAAGAAGCGAATCGAGCACCAAATCGTGCTTTAGTTTCAGAAGAAGCGAATCGAGCACCGAATCCTGCTTTAGAACCAAAACCAGAACAATCATATGGCGTAATTATAAACTTGTATATTGATGTAGAATTATTACAACAAATAAATTTAAAACATAAAGAAGACTGGAATGGCATTGATAATTAAAATGCCTTATTATTACCTTGAGCATCCTAAGGAAATAGATGATGCTCTGGATCATTTAACAACTATAAGTCAAAGTTACGGTTTTCTGAAAAGTAAAAGTGGTTCTAGTAAGAATGATAAACAAATTATTTTATAAAAGAATACAAGAATAAGTTAAATGCTGTTCAATCTAATATGTCACGAGTCAAACAACAAGGATTTGAATAAGAAATTGTACACTTTGATAGGTAGTGCAGTAAACGGGAATACATCTGATGAGGTTAGGAATGAGGCGATTGACATTATGGATTCATTTCTTCGAAATAAAATTTATACGAAGAAAAAATATAATTTATTGTATAAAAATATTTCTAATTTATGGTGTTGTTAAACATTGAAGGTAATGAAAGTATCTTGATACAACATTTAGTCAACCAATCCAATTGAATCGTCATTGCGATTATGGAATAGGTTTGAATCAATGCACTTTGTGGTATTCGTGGCATAATCTAAGTGATAAATTTGAAAATAATACATTTTAAGAGGATGAATAGATTAATGTTAGAATTCCTAATTGAATGTACAACGATGATTGTTTTAATTATTTTTTCTGTCAGTTTAATCAGTCAGTTTAGTCTTTGACACTCCAAAAGATAGATGTCCTGTTGTAATTTCATCAAATCCAGCACTGTGAGATTTGTAATTTTATTAAAAGAAAAATACATGTTTACATTTAATAGTGACTTTGTCAGATTTTAGGATTTGAGAAGACATTTCTAGGAAAATCAATGAAGGTACAAAGCTTCCGTATATTACAAGAAGCGTAGATGAAGTTCAAATTCACTGCTCTCTTGTAAATAGCTCTATAGTAAACAAAAGTAATCCGTGTTGTCAAATTGTTGAAAATCCTAGACAATTAATTTATCTTCCTATCAATAGGAAAGAGTATATTTACTCCTTCAGAATGATAATTACTGATCAATTAGGAAGACTGATTGATCTGAATGGAGATAACGTTGGGAACGTATTGCATTTAAGAAAAGCTTAAGATTATCGAAATAAATTTATTTACTTATAAATGTTGATAAATAATAAGCGATTACTTTGTAAAAAGCAGTGGAAGTGGAATTGGTAGTGTATTCAAAAACATTACCAATTCACAGTTATTCCAAACGTCGGCAAAACAAATAAAAGATGGCGCATTATGGATGTATATTAGGATTATTAAACCAAGATTTGAGTTGTTGAAAAACAGAGCAATAGAATACGGGAAAGATTTGATTGATGTAAACAAGAAAGAATTAATTAATGTCATTCAAAACAAAAAATCTATGAAGGCTCTTCTAGGTGCAAAGAAAAGAATTTTAAATCAAAGAAGCCAAGACTTATTCAAAACGTTAATGACTGGTAGTGGTTTGAAGATTCTGAAATAATTTTTATTTAATAATTTCCTTTTCATATAAATGGCAGTAAATAAAATTATTAGTCCGCAATGGAACATGTTTGAGGAACCGCGTGTTGATGATACAGTGGTAAAATATGAATTTAAAGAAATTTGAGAAACAGAGTTTGAATTTTGACAAAGAAATTAGATTCCTGGTTCTATCCAAGTGAAAGTTATCTGTATGTTAGTGTAAGAGTAGTAAACGAAAATGGGAATAATATAGCTGCAGACGATGTTGCTACTTTAACGAATAATGGATTTAATTTATTCAGTACCGCTGAGTATGTAATAAACGATGAATCGGTTGAAAAATTGTTCATGTTGGTATTACATGTTACGAAGTTGATTGAATACTCTGATGATTATTCTAGAAGTGCAGCAAGAAATCATTTCTGGTATAAAGATTATAATCAAGGGAAAGAAATCAATCCTGTAGTTGCTTCGTCTACTCCAATTGCAGCAGTTCCAATTGCAGCAGTAGCAGGGATCCCAGCAGTAGCAGGGACTGGAACAGTCAGTTTAAGAAATAATACTAATTATAATTAAGGGTTTGAAAAAAGATATAACAGAACAAAGAGCAGTAAATTAGAAAATATGTATTTACCATTATCAAAACTGTTTGGATTTTTAAGGAAACAAACGATTCTTCAGAGGTGCATCCCATAAAATATTTCTGAGAAGAAAAGATGATAACAACATGATTATAAGAAATGGAAATACTAATTTGAAAGTAGTAATCGAGTATTTATCCCGCAAAATCCCTATTGTAGCTCCTAGTATTGAAATGATGAGTGAAATGGAAATGGATTGACAAAAGGATAGAAAGCACAATCTGATGTGGGAAGCATTTAATACTTATAAAAGCGATGTTAGTCAAAATAAGGAACACACGTGGAAAGTTATTTCTGAGAGAAACAATCCAACAAAAGTAGTTGTAATGTTAAAGAAAAATTAAAGGCATAAAAACCAATTAATGAATAATATGGTGTTTGATCATATGAATTTAATAGACATAGAACTTAGAATTAATGGAACTTAGAACCACTCAAATGTGATTTTAGCGATGAGAAATGCAAATACTCGAATCTCTACAATAGATTCGTACATATGGGTTATAAACAATTAGCGTTTGATACTGGTAGCTTTGTTAGTATAGAAGAATTTGTGTATCCACTATTCTGTTTCGACGTTTCCAAACACGAATCAAATATATATATAATGGAACAACTACTGATATTGAAATAAGTTTAATATTGAAAGACGCTCAACCTGTACCGTATAATGTTTACTGTGTTCTATACTATGACAGAAAAGCTACATTAGATATTATCAATAAAAATATGTATGTGAGTTTGTTAGTTGGGATTTTTATTTAATAAAATCATCCGCTAATAAATGGAGTCACCAAAGGAAGTCTTGAACACAATCAGAATAAACAAATACAATGAGACAATAGAAAAAGAAGCATTGGTATTAGGAAAGAAATATAATTTAAAATATAAAATGAGAATTGCTAAAACAAAATATGGTGATAAGTTGGTCGTAGTCATTAATCATAATGGCAAACCATGTGATTTGTTTATAACTCAGAAATATAATGCTATTGCTTACGAGTTGCTTTCAAAGAAAAATCTAGTTTTGCAACCGATTGTACGAGAAAACAAGAACAAAGAAACATACGTGGATTTAGAACTGTTTACTCAGTAGTAGTGTATAGGATACCGTTATTTTTTTATAGTACATATATCAATAGTTTATTGAGATTAAAGGGAAATATGTTCTTTTCTGGAGGCCTTTTTTTTAAATTATGAAAATAGATTTTTTTTTGTTGAAAAGGGGTTTAATTTGATATATGTTAAAATATATGTTAAAATAAAAAATATGTTAAAATTGGTAAATTTCATGTAAATAGGGGTTTTATTAGGGGTTATACCGGAAATATCGTGACACGTTTAGAGTGGAGGGACCGGGATGAAACTTGGTTGGAAGAACAAGCACATATCCTTGATACATCGTCGACATAACCGTGTCGGAGCCGGGCACTGTGGGGGGGGGGGGATATAGGCTGGATCCCGGAATTCCGGTTGTCACGGGTTAAGGTACTTCCAGATGTGCTAGGATGATGAAACTTGGCAGGCATACCAGGGACCCGACCAAACAGACCTGGAAATAGTAATTTCCCCGATTTTAGCATCGTGGGGGGAGTGGAGTGAGGGGGAATCCGGAATATTGAGGCATGCATAACTGTCGAACGGGTGATCAAATCTGAATGAAACTTGGTATGTGGGAAGAACACATGCCTAACATGTCACGTTGTAGTTCCGGACCGGATTCGTCAGCTGTGAGGGGAGTTAGAGTGGGGTACAGGAAATATCGTGACACGCTTAGAGTGGAAGGATCGGGATGAAAGTTGGTGGAAAGAACAAGCACTTCTACTTGATACACGACAGGGGGGAGGGGGGGGGGGGAAGTTCCCCAATTTTTTTTATCAAAACAGCTGATTTTTTTCATGAAAACAGTCGATTTTTCGTCAAAACAGTAGTTTTTTGTGAAAAATCAGTCATTTTTTTTATAACTGTATTTTTTTTCTTGAAAACATTGTTTTTTCTACAAAAACAGTCGGTAAAAACTACCAATCAGTCGGTAAATGCCTTGCCCCCCAAACAAAATTTTGGCTAGTAACGCATCTGCTGCCCAGTATGATTTTTATGGCACTTGCCATCCGGCTAAGTGCCATATACCGATCACTTTTCCGTCAGTCGGTCCGGTGATCGCGAGTTAGGGTACTTCCAGATGTGTTAGGATGATGAAACTTGGCCGGCATATCAAGGTCCCGACCAAACTGACTTGGAAATAGTGAAACTTGGTATGTGGGAAGAAAACATGCGTCGCATATCCCGTTATACTTCCGAACCGGATCTGACAGCTGTGGGGGGAGTTGGAGGGGGGGGGGAGGATCGGGATGAAACTTGGTGGGAAGAACAAGTGCATATTCTTGATACATTGTTGACATAAAGGGATCGGATCCGTGCACTGTGGGGTGGGGGGGGGGGGTGGAGGCTGGGTCCCGAGTTTCTGGTTATCACGGGCTAAGGTACTTCCAGATGTGCTAGGACGATGGAACTTGGCAGGCGTATCAGGAACCCCACAAGGTTGACTTAAGAAAAGTCATTTGCCCGATCCGACCATCGGTAGGGGGGGGGGGAGGGGAAATCCGCCATCTTGAGGCAAGCATAACTTTCGAACGGGACATCAGACACAAACAAAACTTGACAGTTGGAAAGAGCTCGTGTCGTGGATTTACCATTTCAGGTCCGACCGGATCCGATAACTCTGGGGGGGGGGAGAGGATTGGATGGGGATCCGAAATATTAGAAAAAGTTTAGAGTGGTGGGACCGGGACATATGTTCGCTTTCACCATTACGTACTACGTATTCTTGCAAGTGCCATATGAGCTTACACCTCTTGTTACCATTACCATTAATCATTCATCTTTTCCAGACAATCCACAAGAGCATCCCTCTGAGCTTTGGAGAATCTTAGGGCTTGTTCATGTTGTAAACATGCTCATTTGCTGAAAGTCGGAATAAGGAGCAGAAATGGTGGAAATGATAGGTCAAGCCAGTCTTCTGCATATGGGGGATATCATATCCCTGTATGCGGAATCAACTGTTAGTGGGTTTTTGAGTACTCTCGGGTAAGTAGTGTTACCTTGTATTTCTATTTTTAAGATTATTAGTTGCTTGCACAATGCCAACATGACCTCTATTTGAGTGTATAACAGTCTGTGGCTGAATTTGACCTGAAGCCTACTTCTACAAATAGATGTTCTGTTGGTTGGTGGTTTGGTCTTTCCAAGGGGTTGCCACTCTCAAAATCGGTGTACACCGGGTGGCGGAAGGGTGGTGGATGGGTGGCGCGCGTGGCGGAAGGGTGGAGCGCGTGGTGGAAAATAGCTATTGTTGAGCAAGAGGCGGGTGGGTGGCGGATGAGTGGCGTGCGTGGCGGACGGGTGACGCAATATGTTGTACACCAAGTAGCGGAGAGTGGGCAGCCCCTCGGGTCTTTAATTTATTCAATATGTCTGTCCATCAGAGATCCTGGTGATGGCAAGTACAGTGTTAATCTAAGTGTATCCTTACTGGATCGAAGCACCATAGTCCAGTAGCATTTCTGCTTGGTTGGTTGATTGGTAGTTAGTTGTCAGTCTATCTGTCTGTCGTGTCCTTGAGTACGGTTATGACGAGTTCATTGCAAGCTAAAGGGATTCCTTCTTACGGGATTTGATAACCCATATGTATGAAAGTGCCAGATTAGCTTGCAGCTCTTGATTACTTCAGGAGGTCAAGCATCCGTGTTCTTCCTGTAAAATGGAAAAAGAGGATATAAGACTAGCCGGTCTTGTCTAGAATGGGTACGGGCTGTCTAGAAAAAGGTAACTTTGGAGTTACCCCCCCCCCCCACGAGATATCTAACGTTCCTGGCACTACCCAAACCATTTGTGGCTAGAAGTAAGCCAACTAAAAGGAGAGAGGGAAAACTCTCTGGCTAGGAGTCTTGCCTCCCGTAAAATAAAAGATGCTTCAGGTCACTAAAGCCATGGACAAAATTACACACTATCATTGGTAGTGTGTTACACACTATCAGTCTTCATTCAGTATTTGACGAGTACACACCTACAAGATCTTACTGTGCTATGATAATTTCTGCTCAGTGTTATCGACCCTTGACCTGAATTTGGACATTCTTTTTGGACATTGATTCGACATAACTTTGGTCGTAAAGTAATGGCATCGGGACCCCCGATTATTAGTGAGCTCCTGTGCTTTTTGGTCTCTCGGATTGAAAATGGTACTCCGAAAGATATTCTTCTGCAACTTTGCTATGATTTTTATGAGCCCGATGAGATCATTAGCGCAAAAGCTGTTCTGGTTCCCCTCCTACCCAGTGCCCTGACGTCTAAGATCACAAAGGACTTCCATGATTTTCTGAGGACGCGCTCTGGTCTTACCGCTAAGAGACCTGTCCTGAACGAGCTGTACTCTATTTTGACTCAGTGTGATCTGGAAGATTTGCCAGTCTTCGTTGCAGCAAATCTGAAGCGCCTTCCTGCTCTGAACATTTCACATTTTGATCTTGCGACTATTATCTCGTCGTATGATACACTGAAAGCGGAAATAAATTCCCTTCGATCTCTCGTCAGCACTGTTATGCCCTCAGGCGCGCCAAGCTCTGTCGTGCCTCCACCGGTTGCGTCTGTGAATATTCAGCCCGTCCCGATCGTGACGCCTCCTTGTGCCACTAGTCAAAGCATAAGTATCCCTGCTGCACCGGAAGATGGCAATGACGGTACGTACAGCGGGGCTGTTAGGAGACCTGCGAGAGTGAATGGAATGCAGCCTCGTGTTACTCTACGGGATGGAAGAAGTAATAACTCTTCACAGAACAATAAGAGAGTTCCGCAGAACATTGGCAATTCGTTCGATAAAAGATGTAGCCTTAAATCCGTTGCTGCTATCCGCACATCTAAGGTGTTTGTGACACGTTTTGCGCCCAATACAACATCTGATGAAGTTCAAAATTTCGTTGCCAAAGCTCTGAAGTGTCAAGCTAGTTGCGTTCCGGTTCCCACCAAGTTCAATACGTATTGCTCTTTCAAGATAGAGGTGCCTAGTATCTATCTGGATAGATTGTTAAATGCGAAATTTTGGCCTGCTGGGATCCTTTTCAGAAAGTTCTATGAGCACCCAGCTGCTAGCGACTCTCAGAGTGACCCGTCTCAAAACGATAACTAATGACTGTGAAAATAGTATCGTATAACTGTTGCTCAGCTCGTCTTCGTCTGCAGCAGATTATGATGCTTTGCAATTCAAATCACATCATTTTGCTTCAAGAGACTATGCTCCCTCCTTCTGAATTTGGTAAACTCGAAAATTTGAATTCTGACTTTATTGTGTCTTCTAAGTCTTCAGTGTGCTATGACTCTCAGCTCCGTAGAGGTCGTCCATCGGGCGGTCTCTCTGCGATGTGGCACAGATCACTTGCACCGTCAGTTAAGCCTCTAGAAATTGATAATGATCGCATTCAAGTGCTGCATGTTTCTACTGATATTGGAAACATTTTGCTGTTCAATGTATACATGCCTGTGTGCTCGACCGAGAACGTCTCTGAGCTAAGAGCCGCTCTGGATAATATTACTGGATTTCACACCGCTTTTCCCAATATAAGTGCGGTGATTATTGCCGGTGATTTCAACTCCAATCTGCTAAAGAAAACTGTTTTCCATGACGAGTTAGTGAACTACTGCAATGAAAATGGTCTTCACATTGCCGACCTGCTAGCGCTGCCCCCAGACAGCTTCACATTCCTTAGCAACTCGTGCGATGCGCGATCTTGGCTGGACCACTTTCTGGTCAGTGATCGAATTTTAGGCACTTTGACCGATGTAGAAGTTCGCCTTGACACAATCGGTTCTGACCACTTTCCAGTGCAGTGTCATCTGTCGGTAGAGTGTTGTGAATTAGTTACTGATCCCAGCACTGCCCGTAAGTTCGAGAAGCTACTTTGGTCCGATGCAAGCCAGTTACAGCTGAGTGACTATAAAAATGCAGTTTCAGCGGGTTTAGATAACCTACCGATTTTCGACGACCTTGTAAATTGTGGTGAAACTATATGTAGTTGTGATATGCACAAAAGCGAAATCCTTGATATGTTCATGTCTATTTGCTCGATTCTACTTCTTTCTGCTAAAAAGTCGATTCCCTGTGCATTTTCTAGAGTGCGTAACCGGAAATATGTCGTCCCCGGTTGGTCCGTGTTCGTTAAACCCTGTTATGATATGGCCAGATACTGGTTTCTGCAGTGGGTAAGAGAAGGTAGTGTGAGCGGAGGTTTTCTCGATAATACCCGACGTATCTGGAAAAGCCGTTTCAAAAGTATGCTCCGTTGGGTACGTTCTCAAGAGCTGGCGATACGCGCTAACCAAATGGCTGCAAATTTCCGTAATAAGCATTTTAGTGTTTTCTGGACGGAAATAAGTGCTTCCAACCGTCGATCTTCAGTCCTGCCCGTTGTTGTTGAAGATAGAAATTCTCCTGGTCAGATATGCGATTTTTGGAGAAGCCATTTCGCTAATATATTTAGTTCTGTTCCCCACGCTGGTTTTGCAGACGTTCTTGATGATCGTACTATGTCTACTAGTGTTGCTGATTTTACAACTTCAGAAGTTATGTTAGCGATACAAAATTTACGTGGTAATTCTGCCGGTGGACGTGATTGTTTAGATTAGATTTAGATTTAGATTTATTGTATAATTCAGGTACAAAATTTCGTAGTTGTCCAACCAAATTGTTTGACCTTTGTCAAGTAATATATACAACAATTGTTAAAATCAAATTCGTAATCAAAATAAAAGGTAAACCATTGAAGTCAACAACCGAAATAAAACTCATAACAAAATAACTAAGACAAAATAACATTATTGTAAAAATCAACAAATTTCGGAATGAAGCTATTACAATATCTTTCCCGGTTACATGCGATCGGCATGAGCTTCGGGACTTTGGTGGATACTTGCCTTGGTGGCCTTGGGCGTTCAACCTCAAAATCCGGGGGTAAAAGGGATCGGAGAGTTGGGTGTTCAAGGAGTTTTAGTCCAAAATTTTGACACAACTTCTGCCTCCTATTAGACAGCGCATCCAGTCCAAATAAAGAAAGAAGGCCAGAGTACGGTATTTTAGGGCCCCTATTCACAATTCTTAGGGCACGTTTCTGAATATTCTCTATACGATCAGATTCATCCTTCGTAATACCATAGTGCCAAACCGGACAAGCATACTCCACAAGAGGACGAACAAACGTACAATACAGACGCAACATCTTTTTTTCAGGGACCTTAAATTTAGTTAGTGTCTTTAACATAACAATAGACGCATTAGCTTTTCTAATCATGCTATCAGTGTTTTTTTTCCACGAGAGATCAGACGAAACGACGACTCCAAGGAGAGTAATTTCCTCCGAGAGGAGGCCATCATCTAACTCAGGGTGGAAACTTGGCTCATCCGATAAAAAAGAAAAGGTCAAAACCGTTGTTTTTTCCGCATTTACAACCATATTTGAATTTTTTGCTTCCGTTGCTACATCCTGGACTATTGTCATTGCTTGGCTTTTAAAAGATCGATGCAATACTTCCACAAGTGACAAATCGTCCACGTACTTCCATCTCTCATCAGCATCAATAGCAATATCATTTATCATAATCAAAAAACAAAGAGGTCCCAACACGGTTCCTTGTGGGACACCACAGTATATAGCACTAGTAGATGAATGAAGGCTTTGTTTGACTTCCAACCACCTTAAGTTATGCGTGACCGTTATTTCGCCTTACCTTGCGATATTATTTTCTCTAATGGTTAGACACGGTTTTCTTCCTGATTCGTTGATGGAAGTTTTACTTGTGCCACTGCAGAAAAATCGACTAAAAGATTCGTCGAAGGCAGATAATTTTCGACCCATTGCTCTAGCGTCAACGATGTCCAAAGTTCTAGAGCGGCTTCTCCTTGGTCGGTTGAGTAACTTCCTAGGGACTACCGAAAATCAGTTTGCGTATAAAAAGAAGTTATCGGTTGAGTTTGCTATATTCGTTTTGCGTGCTGTCATTGAGTACTACTGGCTTTTTGGAACGTACGTGTATGCTTGCTTCGTGGATGTTAAGAAAGCATTTGATCGAGTGAATCAGCGAAAGCTCCTTCTAATCCTTCGAAAAAGAGGTGTTCCTCTACCTTACCTGCGTGTTCTTGCGTATTGGTTCCAGCACCAGCGATTTTTGGTACGATGGGGGTCTGAGCTAAGTTCCCCTTTCTCTGTTATTAACGGAGTACGGCAAGGGGGCGTGCTTTCCGCGTTTTTGTTTACGGTTTATTGCGACGATCTAAACAAACGTTTAAGTGCTAGTGGCATTGGTTGCCACGTCGGGTTTAGTTGCATAAATAATATTAGTTATGCCGATGATCTAGTTTTGCTAGCAACATGCCCTAATGCCCTGAATAAATTACTGCGAATTTGCCAATCGTTTGCAGATGAAAATGATATCATTTTTAACTCTGCAAAAACTGAATGTGTTTGTTTTAGGCCTAAGGGTTCTGTCGCCCCGTTTATTCCGCCTATTCTTCTGAATGGTAGTGTGCTTTCATTTGTTTCACAATTTCGATACCTCGGGTTTGTGTTTAATGAGCATCTTGTTGATGATACCCACATTCGTCATTCGTTGAAATCGGTTTATACACGTGGAAATATGCTGTTGCGGAATTTCCACCATTGTACTCCCGACGTTAAGACGTTTCTTTTTCGGTCGTATTGCACAAGTATCTTTGGTCTTTCTCTTGTTTGTTCTTTTACGAAGAAAGGAATAAGCGAGCTGCGTATTGCGTACAATGATATTTTTCGATTTCTTCATAAACTCCCTCGTTTTACAAGTGCTAGTTAAGTGTTTTCTGATCATAATGTCCCGAATTTTTATGAGCTGCATTGGCTGTGTCGTGAGTCTCTGAGAAAACGGCTTCTTGCAAGCGACAATACCCTTATTTGTCAATTGAGTACTTCGCTCCTACGGCTTTCACTTCCAGTATGGAAACAGTTATATGAGCCTATTGATAGAGGGTAATGTGGTCTTGGTTTTGTTTTGTTTTTCATTTTATTAGTGTCGTTATGTGTGTTCTCAAATTATGGTCTTAGTTACCGGAATAAAATGTATTGAATTGAATTGAATTGGTATTGAAACCTTATGGGCTATAGCAGAACGGATTTGTACGACGGTCAATATCTCTGAAAAACTTCTATTTCCCTTTCAGATTGGTTGATGATAGATGCGTCGTGAATCCCGAAGCAGGCGACTTGGCCTCACCTCCAAAAAAATTCAGAGGTAAGCTGTTGTTTTTTCGACTTTTAAAGGTCAGTTTGTTTTATGTTTTTTACTTGTTGTTCTTTGCTGTGACCCACCGGCTTTTAAAGCAATAAAGTTATTACTATTATATAGTATATTGTTTTAATTTTTATCCTTCTTTTACATTTCTGAGGTTTTGCCTAACACTATTCGGAAACCCGGAAAATCCCGGGTATCGCACGTCTTGTAATCATATTTCGTGAGCCGTAAATCCACCTTGGCTTATGTGCAAGTTTGGGTAAATTTGGGCATGGCTTAATTCAGACCCAGTCCCTTTGCTTTGTCAACAGACTACTTAATTATATAGTCCTAATATAATAATAGTAGTAATGTCAGCGGACTGCTTGACGTAGGCATGAATTTGTTTAGAGAAATCCTTTTTTTTATAATTATATAGGCCTAATACCATAATTATTATTATTATTATTTATTTGAATCCTCCAAACTGAAGAATAATGTACACAAAGAAATGACAACATGTCAATGAAACTCACACACACTTACAGACTAATAAACAGCTGACCGTTAAATCATAGACATTAAGACCTCCTTGGCATCTGTGCAAGTTTTGGTTATTGTGCTCCTGATCGATATGTCAAGCAGGCTGCGGGAGGTGAGCTTGGATGTGTTAATCAAGATCTGCTGTAGGCTAATTAAATGATCTGACAAACAAAATTAATTTGCTCTTAGCCCCAGCGACCATGGAAAATTTCCATACATCAATGTAAATACTCGCAAGGAAAGTAAAGGGAATCGCTGTCCCTAGATACGGGGTTGGATACCAAGGATCAGGGCACCTAGAGCCACAGCGGACGCTGAAGCTTAACTGTCTTCAGTCCATTGACATAAAAATGAACTTGATTCTAAAGTGCTATTTTTTCTTCCGTATGATTTTCTACTTCTTAGCGATTCTGGTTCCTTCGACATTTTTTGGCATTCGTAAATCTAATTGACAAGACCACTCGTGTACGCAAAGGTATTCGCTATAACATCTCCCTCACTATTTAACAATAGTTTTGATCGATGCGTATAAGAAAGTTAAAACAAGTCTTATTTTTCCTGGTCTGGGGCTGTCACTATTGAATTATGCAGATGTTTTTTTTTTTTTAGAGCAGAACCCTGGCTTCGACAGAGAAGAATTTTGCCAGTTTTAGTTTAAAACCCATTCTGTAGAAATATTCTAGCCCCATCGCCATTCTGGGTGCTATTTAGAATGACTGATTTAAGGACAGCCCATAAGTATGCCAAGTATTCCCTCCATGGGCTCATAACCATAAAAGTAACGCGATTGTACGGCGTTGCTGATCCGTTTGTGGCTATGAACTAACGCCTTGCCGAGTTTGTTGCGTCTCTAGATCAGAGTTACCAATATAACAGGTGGTTTCTTTAGTTAGCTAGTTTGGTCTGAGTTTTTTATTCTCCTTTTATTGTTTTTCAAATACTCTTGTGCCATTTCTTGTATGGCTTAAAGGACACCTGAACAATGAAATCATACTTGAACACACCATGGAGAATGCATTTACAGACATAGACACGGAGAGCATTCTTCTCCTGAGCGTGATGTTTTCAAAATAGGGATGATTGTTTCCGGAGGTGTGCACATGTAGACTCCAAGACAAAAAGCGCAATTCATTCAAATCTTGTACAGCGCTGGCCGGATCGTATTGGATCACATCGTATTTGGGCTTATCTGGTTAAAAAATATTCCAGAAGAAGGGTTGATTGGAGACATCTGTTCATTTCTAAAATTGCTCGGTACTGAAATAAGGACAGATGCAAAATGGAGCAAAAATCATAGCTTGGAAACGGTATTTCGTATTTGGATTGGGTTTTCTGCAGGCAATCTTAACGGACGTCATACAGATAGGGATGATACTTGGTACTCTTCATTCAGGCGTCCTTTAATAAAATTATTGATTTGTTGCGGTGTCTTTTCCATGCTTCTAAATTCTTTCTTATGTTTTCGTTGCAGTTACTGTTTGTTTCAGATTACCTTTTTTTTAGATTGCTTGTTCAAAATATGCCCTATGAATCGGTACTCTGCGCAGAAGCAATTTTGGAAGGCTGCCAAACAGAATTCAGTGAATGGGAACACATCCAGTTCGGACACAGAATTGCTCAAGCGACTTCATGTAAGAACATATCTGATAATTTACCTGAAAGTAGAAGTAGGTTGACATTCTGCCCATGCGCAAACAAGTCACGCGAATAGATCTGTTAAGTTTTAGTTTATCTAAATAAAAAACACACTCTAAGTTGTATTTTTGTTTTCATTTTTTTTCTCATTTTTTTTTTTATTTAATAATAAAGCAAAACATATCTCTCGTGGGCAGAGCCCAAAAACGATATTTTTTTAGTCATACACAAAATAAAATAAGTTGTCAACAGATAATGCTAAAGATCATTATACTGCTTTGCGAAGCTCGGCACAAAGCTTCTACTGTAACGCATAGTGTTACAGTAGATTGGGGTCAGTTTGGGAGCCTTTTCAGCCACTTCTTGGGGAGGGGGGGACGAAATCTTACAAGAACAAAGGGTGGGGGAACGAAGGAACGGTACATGGGGTGCTGGAGATGGGAGGGGCCAAATTTGCGTGCATAGTTTTTCGCGGCGGAAATAAAGGGATTCAGTTTTAATTCTTCGAGGTAAAAAGAGTATGGTAGGCGGGAACCGCCGTAGATAATTTGCAGCAATCTCTTCTGAACTTGCTCTATTTTATCAGTTTCACCTTGGTTAGGAGCAAAGCGCCAAAGCGGACAAGCATATTCGACTAAGGGTCGAATGAAAGAGCAAAACATTTGGTTTAAGAGTGTGAGAACTCTCTTCGGGTTCTTTATAACAATTCTTTTCGGTGGCTTCTCGGTCTTTCCCTAAATTATAGTGGTTCTGGTGAGATCTACATACACAACACACTTGATGTTCAAGCACCTTTTGTGTTGCTTGTGTATCTCTCCCTTTGTTTTGCTACTGATTTAATTGTTGTTGTTTTTTTGTATGCTTGCGAGTGGCCCTTGTTGGTCCTAGTTCAGTCAGTTAAAAAATAAATAAATAAAATAATATGGGCGAGTTTGTGTTGGCTTAATTAATAATAGATAATAAAACTGTCAGTGATACTCAATTAACAGAATCCTTAGAAGCCTTAGACTAAACAAGACCAAAGGTTCGGTGGGAGTGATCCCGAAAATTTAAATATTTGATCCGAAAATTGTGTCTTGTAGATATCCGGTCTTAGCCAGACTACTTGAAAATTTTTACTGTCAAAATCCAGAAACAGATTAAGGCAAAGGGCTAATCATTGTGATGGTATTTCTTTTTTTTCAGCATGCGGCGGAAATCGAAAGAAAGCAGAATGACTCCGAGAACAAGAAAGTATATGGCTCTATTGTTCAGTATGGGAGTGTGATACAGGTGAGAGAATTAGGGTACCAGTTTATTTAATAATTTTATACCTTAAAACCGACGAGTAAGATTTTTTTAAGAACATGTTTATCAACATAATTGAACATTTCCTTAGCTCTGGTTCCAACCTTCCAAATTAAATTCCTTCTAGCACTTGCTTCCATGTCCTATTATTTTTCCACAGAGATTCAGAGAGAAATGACTCCGAGCGCCGTGTATTCCATGAAACTGGATTGAACAGGGGTTGCTCATCTTGGAACTTTGCGGAAGAAATGGTTGAATCCGGGGACTAGTCATCAGGGGGGGGGGGGGGGGGGGCTCCCCCGGCTAATGTTTTCGGCCAGTCGAAAAGCAATAACCGAGTCTGCGCGAAGCGCCGCGATTTTTCGTAAAACAGTCGTTTTTTTCTGGGAACAGTCTATTTTTCTTAAAAACAGTCGGTTTTCGTCAAAACAGTCTGTAAAAATGACCAGCCAGTCGTAAGTACCTTTCCCCCTCCCCCCAAAAAACATCTGTCTAGTAACGCCTCTGCTATAGTCATTAAAGTCCGCCCTGTATTCTCTTAGACCTTGTACCTGGTGCATTCTTGACGGTTTTTCCCGGTCTACCACAGATCTGTGATTTTGCGATAGCCCATGCCTAACGCTAATTATCCTGTGAGAAATGCATGGTAATCCTAACACTCCACTAAAACCACTAAATCAATCAATTCAGTTCGTGAAATGCTAACAAGAGGCAGTGGACCAGGAACCAATAAATTCATTAATAGATAGATAGATAGATAGTTTATTGCTATAAGCAGCCCGAGGGCCATGGCAAAAATTTGTCATACAAAAAAAACAACAAAAAACACTAATATATAATAACACTCTTTTCCTTTTAATTTGTTTTACTTATTCCAAAAACCTACTTCTGTGTTCCATCGCTAGCCTCAAAAATCGCCCCATTTTCTTTATACCAGCAAAACACTCATCCTTAAAAATTCGTTTTACCCACTCTTCGTCAAATACACGCACACCATACTCTTCTTTTCTCCATTCACTCAGCTCCACACAATCGCAAAGCATGTGAATCACACTCTCATCCACGCACCCACACATCGGACAAAAGTAAGGACCGAACTTCTGCTTACACTGACCAATATAACGTCTTCTACCCCCAATTGGCAGACAATCTGCCAACAATTCAATAATTATTTTTAACTCATCCCGTCTAAGACCCGCTTTAAACATTATATTCTCACCCCATGTCTCTCTTACCGCAGCATAAAACCCCAAAGATTCCGACTGGTCCTTCTGGGCATGCCAAACCTGTACTTCCTGGCTCTTAAGTATTTCTTTCACAACCTTAGTCACTCCTTCCTCCTTTCCTAATCCATCATTCCATAATTCTCCAACTCCGCAATCATCCAGTATCTTTTTTACTAGATACGGCCATGAAGTAGGCGATTCTTCTTTCAACGCTTCTAAATATGCAGATTTTAATAATCTAACACGTGGCATCCTAACAATCCTTTCCCAAAACCTAACCATATTCACTAGTCTTACATTTCTTAGGGAAGTTAACCCTAACTCGCCCCTAACAACTACACTATTTGTCGATTTACTTACTCCTAGCCACCTCGTAAAATAACCTAACTGCACTACTTCTATCTTATCTATCTTCTCACACCCCCATACTTCAGACCCATAATGCATAACCCCCACCACCTTAGACCTAAATATTTCTTTGTGGGCCCTAAGGTTTCTAACATCTTTTAGTTCACTCCTAAGTATCGAATTCGAACATAATCTACCCTTCTCTACACTCTTTTCAATATGTTTACTAAACGTCTTACCTTTAGCTCTAAATATTACTCCCAGGTATGTCCACTCTTCCTCAACTTCTATTTCTTTCCCTCCATAATTAAACTTATCTTCCGTCCTCAAATTTCCTCTTTTTCTGAATACTAATACTACCGTCTTACCTGTGTTTAGCTCCAGTTTTTTACCTTCTAAGTACTCTCTCAACAAATCAAGTAAAATCTGCAGATTATTCCTACTATCACTTAACAAAACTATGTCGTCAGCGAACAAGAGCATACACAACAAAGATGTATCTAAAGAAACCGTGGGCGCTCCTTTTTTTAACATAAACTCCACAACATCATTAATAAACATTCCAAACAGTTTTGGCGACAGAGTACAGCCTTGTTTTACACCCATATTATAACTTATTACTTTAGATAATTGTTTCCCTACCCTTACTATCAACCGTGTAAATCTGTATATTTCTGCTAACATTAACACAAATGTTACTGGTAGTCCTATACTTAACAGACTATCTATCAATAAAACTCTCTCTACATTGTCAAACGCCCCTTTCAGGTCTACGAATGCCGCATACAGTCTTCCATTTCTAGGCCTAGTGTACTTATCAATCACCACTTTTAATGCGAAAATATTATCCATCGGTCGGTAACCTTGTCTAAACCCTGCCTGTACATGATTTAAAACCTCCCAACAATCTAACCATTTCTTTAACCTATTATCTAAAATCTTACAAAAAACCTTTGATATGCTATTCCCCAGGTGTATCCCCCTATAATTCCCAACCTCCTGCCTATTACCTTTCTTAAACAGGGGTGTCATTATTGATAAACTCCATTGCTTCGGCCACACACCCTTACTTAATATACCTGAAAATAGTAATGCCAGGGTCTGTAATAGATATGTTCTAACCCGTTTCCAAATAATTGTGGGGATCCCGTCAGGTCCCGGTGATGACCCTCCCCTCATCTTCTTCATGGACTCCCACACTTCGTCTTGGCTAACAGGATCCGTCAGGGCGTAATCCTCCTCTCTCAAAGGAAATTCTACTTGTTCCTTCAGTCGCTGCGCTGTTCGTTTTAAGTTATCTTCACTTGAATGTTTCTTTTCCAGGTAATCCGTCCACACCTTTGTTGAAGGGCCAATCCCCAGCTCCTCTTGTCGAAGCGACCCCTTAATTCCATTCCAAAATTCTTTCTTATTTTTCTTAACATAATCCTCCTCCATCATTTTTATTCGTTTTTCCTCTAATTCACTTTTTTTCTTCTTTATTAACTGCTTATACTCCCGTCGTTGCACCCTATACTCATCTAAAAATACTTTATCAACATAAATACTATACTTAATTCTTAGAAGGGCGACACTAACCTTACTTCTCTTCGCTTCACATTCCTTATCAAAAAAGTCCTTACCTTGTCTTCTATACTTTAGTTTATCATTATCTTCATCCCCTCTGCTTACCTCCCTAACAATCTTACAAATTGCTTCAATTCCATCTTCCATTCTACCCGACCGCTCTTCTGTTAAATCCTTCTCTAACCTACTACTCAAAGTTTTATCACTTACATTTTCTGACCTAATTTTTGGGAATACCAACATCCTATCATTTAAATCCAGATCTAATCCAATATTTGAATTCCGAACTCCCTGAACAGACATTCTGATACCTATTGTTGCTTCTATTGGCACGTGGTCCGAACCAACCACCGAGAGCACCCTGAAGTCTGTACACCACGGCCAAAGAGACATATCCACTAAAATATAATCAACTATACTAGGCATCCTCCCCGCAAAACAAGTAAAATCACCGACATTTTTATCTTTCACCAATCTACCATTTAAAATTACCAAATTTTCAATCCCGCAAAAATCCAGTATTTTTCCACCCCATTTATTAACCTTCCGAATTCGGTCCTTACTTGTCCTCTCTACCGGTCGTTCCAGTTGAGCATCCACACAAACTCCATTCATACCAACAAATCCAGGGTCGGGGTCCTCATGCGGCCAGCGACGGTACAAAAGTCCTTTCCATTTTACTACTCGTATACCCATTGAAGTCGCCTAAAAATACAAACTGATAACTTTTTATGAATTCGCTTATACTGATAAGTTTCATTAAACAAAATACCCCACGTATCTTCCTTTTCACTATAACTGCTAGTCTCCGGCGGAATATATACACCACAAACCATCAGGGGAAACATTTCCTAATGCCAACTTCATCCATACAATGTTTTCAGATGACGATTTTAACTGAACGCACTTACTAAATACACCACTCTTAACTAACATAGAAACACCACCGTACACTCTATTATTTTTACTTCTCCTCCGCGATACTCCAAAAGAATCATAATCAACTCGTACAATCAGATCAGGTTTCCAGCTTTCCACAATACAAACAATATCCCAACTTCCTGCTATAAATAAACTATCAAACTTAACATCACTATATCCCTGAATGTTCCATTCCACAATTTTTAGACTCAGCTCATGGCCCTCTTTACCCTAGTAATCTTCTATCTCTTGTGGACCGAAGTTAAACCGGTAGTAATCGCCAGATATACCTGTCACTTCGTTCCCTGAAAGAACGGTACCCTGGACGCGCAAAGTTTCTGTTTCCCACACGAGGATTTTTGGGGGCGTGCCTTTCATGTTCTACAGGGCTGATTTCGCTACTCTTTCTGGCACGACCTCCTGACACTGCTTGTTTATAACTCCTAGTTAGGGATCTCTACCAACCGTATTCGCATCACTGTCATTACCATCTGAGCTTAACGCATCGACACTCTCGCGACTTACCATTTCTGATTCCATCGCTGAACGAGTCCCTGGCTTACCACTGCGGCCGTTCCGAATGCTCTGTAATTTCCTTCACCTGAGGTGATTGCTCAGTTTCCATTACACTACCTTGGGCTACACATTGACTGTCTCTACCCGCTGCAAACCCTTCA